>JAEQBH010003573.1:0-344105 GCA_016808115.1 Tetrastigma voinierianum
TTCTCATATTTTCCTTTATTTTCTTTATTCCATTTATTGCATCATATAAGATGTGGCTAAATATAAGTCATGCATTTCGTTTAGACCACATGGCTTTTGCCATGCGTTTTTCCATGTGTCATTCAATTGGGTTGCCACATGGCATCACATGATCATGCAATGTGTCACTCGACCCCCATATGCCTCGAAAAATGTGACATTCCGACTGTCTCAGAATTTGATGAAATTCGACAGGGTAGCTAGATTTCGTGAGACGGTTCCAATGATGAAGTCTGTTTCATCATCTGAGATCTAGAAAATTTCCAGGTTTTAGCCTGTACTATTGCGGTAAAATTACCATTTTGCCATTTTTCAGAAAAAATGAAAATTTTTAGGGTTTTACATTTTCTCCCCCTTAAAATCATTTCGTCCTAAAATTCCTACATGCACACATATACAAACACATGCATATAGTCATTCAATTATCACATGACTAAACAACGTACCTTTATCCTCAATTAAGAAATGATAGGCGGTATGCATAGTGTCCTCACGCTCCTAGGTTGCCTCCTCCACTCCTCGGTGCCGCCATAGCACCTTCACTAGCCTCACATTAGTCCCTCCTCGAAGGTCCCATTTGTATCAACAACAAGCTTGCCTCAATCCAATACATGAGTCGGATTTGGAGTGTATTTCCAAAGCATGGAGACATGGAATACGTCATGAACACTCGATAAACTCGGTGGTAGTGCCAGCCGGTAAGAAACTATACCCACCCTCTTGAGTACCTCGAAGGGCCTAATATATCTCGGCGATAGCTTTCCCCGCTTGCCAAACCTGATCACTCCTCTCTTAGGCATAACCTTCAAGAAGACATGATCTCCCACCTCAAACTCTTGAGGTTGTCTCCGTGTGTTGGCGTAACTCTTCTACCAACTCTGAGCCGTGAGAAGACATTTACGTATCAAGTCCACCTTCACTGAGGTGTCACTAATCAATTCCGGACCCGTGGTGGATCTCTCTCCTACCTCAGTCCAACAAAATGGAGATCGACATGGCCTCCCATATAATGCCTCATAGGGTGCCATCTGTATACTCGCCTGATAACTATTGTTATAGGCGAACTCGACACAGGGGAAATGCTCCTCCCAGCTACCCTTGAGATCCAGGATGCATGCTCCCAGGCATATCCTCTAACACTGTATAGTCTCTCATTTGACCGTCAGTCTGGATGGCTTCGGTATTCATCCTCAATTGTTTTGTCCATGGCTATCTAGAAACTCTTCCCAAAGTGTTGTAAACTGGGATCCCCAATCGAGGATACTATAGGCTGGCACTCCATGCAATGTCTGATCTCTCGTATGTCTGACTTGCGGGAATTCCTCGATGTGAAGGTCATCCGTACAACCAGAAAATGTGCCGACTTATTAAGATGGTCCTTATCACCCTGCAGTATCAATAGCCGTGTCCTTGGCAAGTGAGTCACAAAATCGCGGTGATATTCTCCCACTTCCACTCAGCTACCTCGATGATTTGGAGTAGCCTAAGCCTCTGATGCTTAGCCTTAATATGTTGACACTTGAAACATCATCGAACAAAATCCCCAACGTGTCTCTTCATCCCGCTCCAGTAATACTGGCGACAAAGATCATGATACATCTTCGTACCACCTGGATGCACCGTAAAACGAGAACAATGGAATTCCTGAAGAATCTCCTTTCTCAGCTTTGCCAATAGGGGAACCACAATTCGCCCCCTATACCGAAGGCTACCATCCTTGTGAAGGGCCAAGCCCTTGTCACCAGTACCAGCCTGTACTCGATCCTTGATAGACCCCTGGGACTCAATCACTCTACTCAGTAGAGAAGGCGTAGCCAATAAACTCCCTAAAACACCCCGAGTCTGTTCGAACTGCCCCACAGTCTTGAGCATCAACCACTCCCGGGAAGCCACACTAGCCAGTACTCCTTGTGACTTCCTACTAAGTGCATCAACCACCACATTTTCCTTACCAGGATGGTACTGCAAAGTGAAGTCATAATCCTCCAGATATTCCATCCATCGGCGTTGCCTCATATTGAGGTCCTGCTGAGTAAAGATATACTTTAGACTTTGTGAGAATTAAAATGCCTCGAGATTACTCACCATATAAATGGTGGCGCCATATCTTGAAGTGAAGACTATGGCCACCAACTCCATATGTCATGTGTAGGGTAATTAAAACAAGTAGTTCTTCAAGCTATAAGTGAACCATAAGCTACCACTCTCCCGAACTGCATCAGAACACATCCCAATCCGTCCTTCGAGGCATCACAATATACCGTGTACCTTTGTCCCCTTTCCGGGACTATCAAAATAGGAGCGATGTAAGCCTCCATTTTAACTTTTGGAATGCCCTCTCACATGGGTCATTCCACTCATACTTGACCTCCTTCCGAGTTAATCTAGTCATAGGTGCAACTAATCGGGAGAAGTCCTCAATAAACCTCCTGTAATATCCAGCTAGTCCCAATAAACTGCGCATCACGAAAACTGACTTCGGTATCTCCCCAACTCATAACTGCCTCGACCTTCTTCGGGTCCATTGAGACACCCGAAGCCGATACTACGTGACCCAAAAATCTCACCTCTGTCAGCCAAAATTCACACTTGCTGAATTTGGCGTACAATTGATGTTCTCGCAAAACCTGGAGAATAATCCTCAAATGATCCTCATGATCCTCCTTAGACTGGGAGTAGATCAAGATGTCATCAACAAAGACTACTACGAATTGATCTAGATAGGGTTGGAACCAAGGAACAAAATTTCTGAAATTTTGGTTGAAATATCGGCGAAATTTCGATTATCGGTGGAGATCGATAAGATATACTCCACCGATGTCGATTACTCTAGAATTCGACGAATTTATCGATTTTCCCTGTCCTCCTTTTGTTACTTGGCAGCAAAAATCTGAAAAAAAAAAAAAAAAAAAAGCTTTTGGGGGTTTCAAACCCCTTGAAATGAATAAATGGCACCACTCCAACCACCAAGCCAAAAGTTGCACTTATTATATAGGTAAAAGCTTTTATATTCTCTTATTATTTATTTGTTCCATAATCCCTTCCATCTGATTATAATATTTTATTTTATTTTTATTTTACATTATAACTTATAATATTTTTAAATCAAATATTAATTTGAAATGGAAAAGAAATAAAATAATATCATTTAAAAATTTAAAATTATAATATACAATATTTTGAATCTCCTAATTATCTACATAATATTTATAATAATAACGAAAACAAATAAATAATATCTCTTTAACATAATAGTATCTGAATAATATATTAAATATAACATATTTAATTTAATAGTTTCTAATCCATTTGATTTTAATCTACCTTAATTAAGATATGAATCATTTCTCATAATCTATATAATTAAAATATGAAAAATTTTAATCGAACAGATATTTTTTGTAAAAATATCCACCAATATTTTACCCATATTTCCATAAAATCCAATTACCGATATATCCGTGTTTACCTATATTTTGATCCTTGGCTGGAACACCCTATGCATGAGATCCATGAATGTCACTCGCAAATTCGTCAATCCGAAAGGCATCGCTGTATACTCAAAATGCCCATACCACATCTATGGCTGTCTTGGGATATACGCCTCTTTAACTCTGGCCCATTGATAATCGGTCACGGAGTTCTAGACTGTGTGCCCCTCTCAGGCTGATCAAATCGTCATCAATCCTCGGTAATGGATACCGATTCTTGATCGTAACCCTGTTCAACTGTCGGTAGTCGATACACAGGTGAAGGGTCTTATCCTCATTTTCGCAATTAGAACCAGAGCGCCCCAAGGTGAAGTACTCAGTCTAATGAAACCTCTGTCCAATAAATCTTGTATCTGGACCTTGAGTTCCTACAACTCAACTGGCGCCATCCTATGTGGAGTCATAGAAATGGGCGACGTACCAGGGTGTAACTCAATAACAAAGTCTACATCCCTGTGCGGAGGTAATCCCGATAGCTCATCCAGAAAAACATCCTTGTACTCACAAACCACCAGAGGTAGACTTAAATCATGTCTCACCTCGTCCTCGGGAGATGGAAGCGCTGTGACCCATCGACTGTATAGTGTCCCTGGAGTCGTACAGCGTACAGGGTAAAGCACCATTCCTTATCCCTGGAACATAACCTGCTTCACCATCTTGTGTGTGAGCGGTAACCCTCGATCACGATCGATGATGACTCGTGTGCGATCAACCAATCCATGCCAATAATGACATCAAACTCAGAGCATGTCCATGCTTAGAGGTCCACCGTCAGTAGAATCCTGAGATCTCTAGCTCACAATCCCGACATATCTTATTAATCCTCACCCTAGTCCCTAGGGGAGAACTCACATGCAATGAAAAACTCCAAGGTCTCAAGCTTGGTAGTAATAGTGCTCACAGGCCCTGTGTATGGACATGGCTATTTTGACTATTATGAGAATTTATTATTATGATGATTTGCATGTTTATTATATATAATGTCCTTGAATAATATTATTAATTATTCTAAATGTCCCTAATCGGTTATTGTTATGGGAATAACAATGAATTAAGATTAATATAAAGTTTGATTGATATTCATGGGATGAATATGTGTATGAGATACAAATCAAATTTATATCTATTTGTTGAGAACAAATATTGGACAGATCAGTCTTAAGATTAATACATGGATCAAAGTCATAAGTTAATCTCTAATAGTTGTGTCATTAAATCATTTGACCTGAGGTCGCTATAGTTCTCAACATAAGGAATATTGTGTTTTGATATAATCAAACGTTGTCTTTAATCGGATATTTATAAAAGGTTATACTTAAACATAATAAGAATTATGTAGTGAGATTATGAGCGATTAAGATGAAATTGTCCCTCTTATTATAAGAGATATCTCTGGGTCCCCTCGACAATTGAGACTGAGAAATGCATGGCCGTGCTCAAATGAATTGATGGAGATCAATGTCATTTGTTTAGTCGATCTAATTGGGTTTGATAATCAAAAGATAGAGCATTATAAGGTTGACTTTGTCGTCGCACCAACCACATCAAGATATCATGAGACAAAAGAATTATGTCATTAGCTATATTAAGGTTGTCTCGGATCATGAGCTTTTCATTCAACTTGGGTAGTCATAATGTCTTGCTAGAGGCCACTTATGACTTGTAGGATCAAAATGTGATTTGACTCACTGCAATGTTAGGTGAATCTATAGGAGTCGCACATTAGAGCAGATAATAACGGTTATGGTTTCACTCTCTGTAGTAATTTAAAATGATGAGATTATTTTAAAATTACAAATAATATTCAGTTATTATTTAAATTCGAATTAATTTTGAAAGTTTAAATTCATTGATTTAAATGATAGCAAATAATTAATTTGTTATATTTTCTTATTGGATAAGGAAATAATACGTAAGGAGTTTTTTTATGTGAATTTAAATTGTTATTGATATTTAAAGAGTTTTAAATATATAATAATATAAAATTCGTTTCCTTATCGATAAGGATTTGAATTTAATTGTTATTATTTAAAAAGGTTTTAAATATATAATAATATAAAATTCGTTTTGACTTAAACCTTAGCAGACTTATATAGATATATATATGTGAGACATATATATTTTGTAGTAGTCGTCTTTTACTCTAAGAACAACCAAAACAGAGAGAAAGAAAAGAAAAACCCTAATTTTGTTTTGAGAAGACGAACCTGAACTAGCATTTAACAAGATCGTTCATTATTTGTTCATGTGTGGATACTTGTAGAGGGTGGTCGCTTTTCAGAAAGGCAGCACCTTTGAAGATCCGAATAAACCCGAAGCCTTGAGACTTTACAGAGGCTTGACAAATTGATCTACAAAGGTAAGTTTTGTTTTACCCTTCCTTCAGTTTTTTATGAAACGCATGTGATCCTTGGTGGGTTAAGGGATAAAAAAATTTTAAATTCCGCTGCATTTATGTTCCAATCAGATTGGATATTCTGCCCGTAACCCAACATCAACCTCTAAGCCCAGTTCTTTCACACACAATGCAACAATGAATGAATGAATGAGATGCACCAAAATCCAATAAAACTCTCGCCCATAAATGAAAGAAGTAGAAAGTATACTGTATCAGCGATTGATCACGCTATCTCAATCATGGGGTATTGGCGTGGACACGCCTAAGTCCCAAAATCAGCTGTGGGCTATCCTCCAACCTCGACTCGACCATGCTTAGCCCCTCGGCCTACAGTAACAGAAGGTCTTGTCTGCGGCACCGAACTGATACTGTTCCCTTGACTATCAGTGGGTCAAGCGTATGCAATGTTGGTCCCATGATGGTAGGACTATGGCATATCAAAATCCGATCCTTGCCTATGTGGAATGAATCCCTCCCTCCATGTCAGGTTCTTTGGCGGAAAAACAAAGCATCTGCCTTGTCTAGCTCGTGCTCCTACCCTGGCCTTGGCCTTGATAGCCTCGGCCTTGACCTTGGCTTTGATAGCCTTGACCCTGTCCTTATAATCCTCGGGAAACATAAGTCCTCTACCGCTTTCTCGAACTCGAAGAAGGCTGACCCTCCTTCCTCTTACCAGTACCCGCATCTCGGATACTCTTAGCATCAACTATCTCACCCTCTATGGCCATGGCCATCCTAACCATAGCATCCATATCCTACAAGAGAAGTCCCACAATCTTGCCCCCGATGGACAGTCTCAAACCATCCTCAAATCTCCTCACCTTGGCCAGATCTGTGGCCACATAGTCATCTGCAAAATGGGCTAGCTCAATAAACCTAGCCCGTACTTGATCTTATCATGACTGCTGCCTTGAGAGTCAAAACTCTCGTGCCTTGACATGCCTGGCAGACACTAGAAAGAACTTTCTCATAAAGAGCTCTCTGAAATCTACCCAAGTCATCACCTCCACATTTCACAGAGGTCTTGGCCTTCACCAATCCACCATACGAGGATTCACGGCCCAGTTGAAAAACAGCTAGCTGATCCGTGTAAGCGGAGGTAATCTGTGGCCTCAGTACCCTCTCAATCTACGGACCAATGGTCGGCTGATGGGTCCTCTTCTCAACAGATATCGGGGATGATGTGCCTAAACCTCGGGAGGTTACTCATTCTCCACGACCCTTGGCTACACCACCTGCAATACGATAGTGGCGGTTGTGGCGCCCATGGTCTCCTAAGGCCTATGGGTAAAAACGGTGACGGTGGGCCATAGCCCCGTAGACGACCTCTAGCGTCCTCGTCTGCGACTACACCTGTCAAGCACCAAATTTGAGATTTCTTGTGCCATAAGTCATTAGTGATGCATGATGCCAACACTAATAAATAGCAGTTCTTGAGCACCTATGATCATGCTCTCTAACTCTAATGTTCTTTGTTTCCACAGTATATAACCGAATCATGCATAAATGCACCTGACATGTTATACACCAGCACACATAAAAACCTTGCATCTGTTGATGTTTTAATCCTATCCGTATTGCCTAGGTATACCTAAACCACGACATCGAAATTGTGATGCTCATGTGGAGCACACCTTAATGACCATGGCCTAAACCCATGTCCCTCTCGAGCTCTGGAGGTACTCACGTGTGCTTTGTGCTCGATGCAGTATGGCAGCTTTATCGAGGTGCCGTTGACAAGCGTCAACTGCGGAAACACCCGATATCCACACTCCATTTGTCTTATATGTTAGGACCATTCTGCGTATTTAATTCACAAATATACAAAAATATATGATAGACTAGTTAATCAATAGTCCATTTGACAATCTTTTTATACAACAAAAAGGTATACATGTTTTGCTCGAATATAATACAGGAAAAAAACAAAACAAAATAAAGCCTCATCCGGCTCTCATCCCACATACGGTCCGTATGAGGGGTCGGACGCCTGCAGGACTGTGCACAGAAAGGGGGTCCCACGATAGGAGTGACCCAAGCCCGGTAGAGAGAATGACTCTGTGAGAATTTACCTCCCGAAAATCTAAGTGCACATGCAATGGTGGCACAACAAACACACATCCAAGTAAAATGTTTACATGAATGTCATATGTCATGCATGAAATGTCATCATGCCCATATCCCTAGTCACTCACCCTCACACATGCATATGCCAAGTGTGAAAATCGTCACTGGTATTACCAATGACCCATGTATCAAGCCCTCACTGGTTCCAGTACCCAATGCAAGTGCCAATGGGCAACTAATCCGAGTCAATCCCGACTCCTATAACACAACCCGAAGTTTATGTGATAAACATGACCATGTGTCTTCTTTGGGCAACAAAACTTTTCGGATCACACCGTTGGTCTCTTACACCCATGTTCCAGGATTTTCACCTGAGGGGGTTAACGGTCCCCTTCTTGCTTCGTCCAACACACCCTATTTATATTTATTTTTATGCTTTAAAATAGTGAGTCATTTATTAGATGTCGTCCAAAGTACGAGCTCACTACCCATTCATCAACAATGATGATGGGTGACCACACCCATGCACACACCAACCTGATATTATGTCCTGTGCATATGCAATGCTAATGCCCTTTGCATGTTCTCATGTTACATGTATGATGCACACTACATGGAACATTATACTCAATCGTACTTCATGCCAAGTACCATGTAAACATATATAATTCACATCCATTATGTTAATACATTTAAATACACATATATTAACATATCTTACACATATTCAGTATGTTATTAAATTGCCAGAAATAACACACACAAAAATTTCACATAAAATAGCCATTCAGGCCCATAATTACGCCGCCTTTCGGCCTTAAAAAAATCTAGACTTAGTCCAGAAATTTTAATTTCTGTTTTAACGGCTAAAAATTTAGCCACAAGCTTCGGCGAAAATTGTCCCAAAAAGCAGTTCCATATGAAATCATGATTGACTCCCGGTCTGGGTGATCACCCATGTTCACAGGCGACACGACACACGAATATATATATATATATATATATATATTTACCAATTTTATCCAATTTTACCGAGTTGGGACAATAGCCGAAATCAAAACCCGATCTCAAAACCACTTCATACGGTCGAAAACCTGACCATAGCAAAAGTCGGCGTGCATTTGCGATGATCCCGAACCAAAATCGGCTGGATAGGCCTTCAAAGCACAGTCCCGGATGTTCGGCAGTCTCATGGACAAAAAGCTTCGATCCACGTAGTCGAGTCCTAGCCCACATGGCCATTCTGACCCTTAAATGAAAAGACCAGTGAAGAAACTGCACCTCTTGGAGCGTGAAACGCTGATCATACGATTCTTGGTAGCTACTCATAGCTCTCGTTGAGTAGACCAACTTTACTTCTCGAGCTACCGAACTCCGGCTGTCGGAACATCGTAAAAAAATTTGGACAACTTTGTGTTTTTTTTTCTTTTTTTTCTCTCTCTCCTTTATCTCTCTCTCTCTCTCCTCTCCTCACTGCCCGTTTTTCCTCCATTTTCTTCCCTTATTTGTCTCCCTTCTTTTTTTTGTTCCATCTTCCTCTCCTTTTTATTTCTTTTCCAATTTCTCCTTTCCCATTTTCTCTTCTTTCACTCATTATTCTTTCTTTTTCCTATTCTATTTCTCTTCTCCCTTTCTCCTCCTTTTCTCATTTGGATCGCTCACCACGTTAAGATCAAGTGGAAAGCATCCCCCACCTTCATGTGGCCATTTGGCGCTATGATTTTCTCATATTTTCCTTTATTTTCTTTATTCCATTTATTGCATCATGTAAGATGTGGCTAAATATAAGCCATGCATTTCGTTTGGACCACGTGGCTTTTGCCATGTGTTTTCCATGTGTCACTCTATTGGGTTGCCATGGCATCACATCAGTCATGCCATGTCACCTGACCCCATATGCCTCAAAGCGTAAGTCAGATTGTCTCGGAGTTCGACGGGAGCCCGAAAGAGTAGGCCCAGATTTCGTAAGGCGATTGATGGTGAGATTCGTTTTCATATGAAATCTAGAAAATTTCTAAGTTTTAGCCTGTACTATTCCGGCAAAATTACCGTTTTCCCCTTTTTCAGAAAAAATGAAATTTTCCTGGGTTTTACAATAGCCAAGTCTAAACCTTGCTCTGATACCAATTGTAAGTGCTAATGGGCCTATCTGTACCCCTAAAAGCTAGCTCATTGAGGTAAAACTTTCCTCCCCTATATCAATTACACCTTTGCCCTCCTCACATCCGATGTGGGATAAGCTCCCCACTATCAATGGGAACCAAACAATCTCCCCTCACCCTTCGGAGCCATTAGAATTCAAGGGTGGAGTTGTTGCACTCGGGCTATAATACCAATTGTTGTGCAAGCGAAAGCTTTGATATAGATAATGTTAATTCAAGAACAAAAAGATAAAATAACTTTCACAAAGATACACAAGGTTTTAACGTGGTTCGACCAACCATACCTACATTCATGGATGTGAGAGAGTCTTTCCACTATATGATAGAAAATATTACATAGGTGGAACAACATACAATTGTGTTCTTAGAGCATTGATATTTCCCGATCCTTGCATCCATACCTTGAACCACGAAATCTTTCGCTCTATTGGTATCCTATTCCTCACATCTTTGCACACTCCTTATAGTCCTTACAAGGTCATCTTTCTCTCATGACCTAGAATATTTATAGTGATATTTCTAACTATTGTCCTTATTCTATAAGAAATCCTTGTTTTACCAAAAAACTTTTCCTTATTCTATAACAAACTCTAATATTACAATAATATAACAACCTAGGATTTATCTTATACAATATTTTTTACAAATAGGAAGTAATACTTATGAGGAATTTGAGACACATTCTCACAAATATAAATAAAATTAATTAAAAATGTACAATTTCTTAAATTATTTAATATTTATATTGATCAATTTTAAAAAAATTAAAATTAATAAATAAACATCATATATGAGATTTAGCTTTATTTTTATTTTGCTTTATTTTTTCTTTCCTTCCAATTTTCATCCTTATTTTATTTCCCTTATGATTTGCTTAGCATTTTACAGGACCTAAACATAGCCTTTGCAAATGAATCTAAACCCTGAATCTATCCTTGGCACAAACAAGGGATATTGAACTCATCCAATGCGATCCATATGCACTACCAACCACTCCACTCCATACTATTTGACGAGAAAAAATAAATTATATGTCTTGAACATCTACAAATAATACAGGGTATTATCACTAAAGAGTATGGTCATCAGAATACCTAGAAGCAGTCGAGTCACCAACAGATGGAGAACCAATTCGCGTGTCTTAGATGCTTCTAGAATATTCTGATGACCAGCAATCACCTTCAATGTCAAATCTATGGTAAAACAAGGCATTCAACACTTAAGTGTTTTCACCATTTTATGTCAAATATTGTGTACAACTATCGTGATGGTGGCATCATAACCACTGTCAATTCCGAGTGGGATCAAGTTGAAAGGCCCTAACTTTGATGTTTGGTCACAATTTGTGACTATGTTCATTGTTGGCAGAGGCAAGAAGGGATATCTAACCAGTACCACTCCGCAACCTGTAGGTGCTGCAACCTACGATAAATGGGTTATGAATGATGCTAATATGAAAGGATGGCTTATCAATTCCATGGAAATGGATGTAATGATGTTATTCATTTGACTACCAATTGCAAAAGATGTTTGGGATGTTGTTTCTTGCACTTTCTATGAGGGTGTTGATAAATCAATAATTTATGATGTATCTTGTAAAGCTATGGCAACAAAACAGGCGAGAAGGCAGGTTTTAACATATTTTTCTGATATGAAATTTATTTGGTAGGAACTTGATCATAGTAAACCCATCCCTTTTACACAGGCAGAGGTTATCAAGGTACGAACAACCAAGATCGAAGAAGAACGTGTTTATTTGTTCCTTGTTGGTCTAGATGATATATAAGGCAAAGTTCTTCGAACCGGTCCACTTCCTGGTACCGAAAACATTTTTTTCCACCTTGTGACATGAAGAGCAACGTCGGAATACTATGCTAAATCAGGAGATATATCTCAAGTTGCTATGGCGGCTAAGAAATTTGTTCCATCTTCCTTTTCTCAACATCGTTCTTCAATGGCAGTTAGTGGACGGTGTTCTCATTGTGGAAGTGATAAGCATCTTATGGATTCATGTTTAAAGAAAAATGGGTATTCGAAATGGTGGCATGATCATAAAGAACGGATGAAGGTAAGAAGCAAAGGAAAAGTGGCTTTGTGTACCTTGACACCATCCTCTATTTTGGCGGCAGATCCAATAGAGACCTCTCACTTTGTGGTAGACTGCACTCTTCTGCAACAGTTAGGTAATAGAGGTAAAACATTAATTGCTATTAATGCAATAAGGGATCATGGATGGATTATTGATTCCGGTGCCACAAACCATATGACTTTTGATGCATCTATTTTATGTGATCACTGTTTGCCTAAATGTTCCTCTATTGCCAATGCTAATGGTGCTTCGTATTGTAAAACCAGGGAAAATTAGAAATTTTCAAAAAATGGAAAAATGATAATAATAATAATAATAAAAATTGCCAGAATGGTTCAAAGAAGCATAGAAAATTCTCTAGATCTCGGATGGCCAAACTGAATTTGGGCCGTTAAATTCGTCTTAGTAATCTAATGACCTAGAAAAGTTTCTAGAATTAAAGACAGTCGAATATTTTTATGATTTTACGGGTGATAAGTAAGTCAATGACAGGGGATGAAATTTTGAATTTCGAGTCAAGAAATGGCTTGATCTAAGTTCATTTAAAAATGAATTGAATTGAAAGAAATAAATTATTTCAGGGTAGAAATGGACCCAAATGAGAGATGGACATATTTAAAAAAAGGATAAAAAGTGAAAGGAAAGGAAAAAAAAAAACAGATGAGGAGGGAGAGCGTGAAGAGAGAGAGAGAGAGAGAAAGTAAAAAAAAAAAATTTTTCTTCTCTTTAAGATCTACGAAAATCGGACTATAGGTTTTCATCGGAGCAAAAGGCAAAGTCGGTCCACGCATCGAGAGCTACGTGTGGGTACTAAAATCTTGGAGTTTCGTCAAACTCCGCAGTGAGAATTTTCATGCAGGTTATTTCTAGCTAAGGTCATTTAATGGCTTGGGGTTTTCTTAGAGGTCGTGAGAGGCGTGATTTCAGTCCCAAATTTTTTGGACTGAGTGTAGGAATTTTTAGAAATTTTTGAGACTGTTTTCAGACAAGAACTCAAGGTCTAACTGCAAGAATTGTTGGACAAGGGTTTTCTTAGACCAAGCACTTCACCTTGGAGCGCTCCGGTTCTGTTTACTAGGAAAGAGGTCAAAATTCTAGTGGAATGACCTGAGTTAGAAGGCATTCCGGGGTGAAAGGAGGCTTACTCTGACTCCTATTCGATAAGTCTGAAATAGGGATAGAGGTATCTGATTGTCTTGTGATGCCTCTAGGGACAGAATGGGATGTGTCTTGATGCAGTCTGAGAGGGTTGTGGCTTATGGTTCTAGACAGCTAAAGAATCATGAGTAGAATTACCCTACACATGATCTGGAGTTGGCGACCATAGTCTTGGCCTTAAAGATTTGGCGCCACTATTTGTATGGTGTCGGGTTTTGTGGAGTGTTTTGGTATCACAGTAATTTGGTGACAAATTGTGAAGGGACCAAGAGGTGCCCTATTGTATATGGGTCCGAGATTTGGGCCATGTTGTATGTTGTTGTTGGAAAAATAAATAATATGCTGTTGTACGTAAAATTCATGTTAATATGTGCTTGCAGGATGTATTAACATGGAAATGGTGATGAATGGAAATTATATGTAGGAAATATAATTATCCAGAATTTATAAATGTTTCATGTAGCTTTTATTATGCATCTAACATGACATCGTATGAAATGGCATGATTGCATTTCATATGCATGGTCACATCGCATCGAGTCGGGTGTGTGTGCATGGTGTTGGTTATTCACCATTCTTGGTGAATGTGTGGTGAGCTCGGAAATGGGACAACGTCCAAAATCGAGACTCACGGTTGTGTAAAACAATAATAATACTAAATCACATGTGTTTAGGTGAAGCAAGACGGCGCAAATCCCCCCCAGTGAAAGACCCAAATTTTATTCTTGGTCAGATGATGGAGGCTGATGTGTGACCTTGATATTACTTTAGTAAAAAGTATTTTGTATAAAAGAATTGTAATTAAATTCTTTTGGGACTATTGTATAAATAGTCGGGTATGTAATTATGGTAAGAGGGTCGTGATCGGACTCTTATGGGTTGTAATTAAGTGTTTCACTTTCATATTTTAGATTTAAATGTGAATGAATGGATCCCGGCAAAGGGATGTATTGAGGTGGTGCTAAGTAACTCGGTGTCCACGGGTAGTTGTGATATAGTTGTATATTGAGAATATGGACAGATGGACCCTGTGTGGTCATTACTACTTCTGTTGAGACCCTATATGGGTTATGGTTATACAGGTTGAATGTTGGGTAGAGCTCCCCGAACAAAGGAGACTCTACTTGATTTTTTTTTAAATATGGATCCTAATAAACGGGACAAAACAGTGTGGTATCAAGTCATCCGAAATCCATAGAGATTCAGGTAGGTTGTGGGTTGTCAGCAGGACCCAGTTTAGGGACCACACATATCTTGTAACTAAAGCTGGAAGAGTTGATCTAACTCCGTCTTTATCGTTGGAACACACCTTATTGATTCCAGCCCTCTCTAATAATCTATTATCTGCACCACAAGTAACTTCACAATTAAATTGTTTGGCATTAATCTATCCCAATTTCTGTCTTCTTTAGGATATCAACGTGGGAGATCATTGGGTGTGGTATTAAGAGAGAGGGTTTGTACTATGTCGATGATGTTTGTCGCCGAGTTGTTCTCTATACGCAAGGTTCGTATTGAAGAGATCAAATTTGGTTATGGCATGTGATTGGGTCCATTTCTCTTTTGGGCACTTAGCGCATTTGTTTCCTGATTTATTTTCAAAATGTAAACCTTTAGATTTCCAATGTGAAACGTGCATTTTGGCAAAAAGTCATCATGTTCCTTATCTGCCTAGTTCTAACCGAAAATTTGTCCTAACCGAAAATTTGTCCTAACCGAAAATTTGTCCCTTTCTCATTGGTTCATTCATATGTTTGGGGACTAGCTCCAATTGCAACAACCTCGGGATTTTGATGGTTTGTTATATTTGTTGATGATTGCACCCACATGACTTGGCTTGTTACTAAAAAATAAAAATTAGTAATGGGAACATTTTCTCAATTTTCTTGATATGATCAAGACCTGATTTTGGCTACCTTACAAGTTTTTGTTGTTCGGATAATGGTGGAGGAATTTGTTAACAAATATTTGAAAGATTATTTAAGAGCATGGCATTCATGAGACTACTTGTGTGATACCACAACAAAACAATGTGGCGAGGAAGTAGACGGATACTTGAGATTACGGGCGGTTGCAGTAGAGTGCAAATATGAAGCCCCATTGGTGGGAAGAAGCCATCACTACTCACTTGTTTTATATCCTCAATTGTGTACCTACAAGTGTTTTGAACTTCCAAGCACCATAAGATAAACTACGGCGTACGTGGATATTCCCTCTCATGCTACTGATTCCTCCTGCGTGTTTTTGGATGTGTAAGCGTTTGTAAACTTAAAACATTTATTAATATAAGCTTGATCCGTTGTGTGCCTTGAAGTGTGTCTTCATGGGTTATCATAATCCTTTTCAGAAAGGATATCGTTGTTATCACCCTACTACCCGAAAATTTTATGTTTCCATGGATGTGACGTTCTCTGAACATGAGATGTTTTATGCTTCGTCCATATTACATTCACATCTTCTTGGGAGTCACAGTGTTGAAGAAGTGAATTGACTTAAATTGTTTCCAAATAACACGATGGTGGTAGAGGATTGGATTCTTGATGCTCTTGAAAAGATTAGTAAGTTATTGATGTTATGGAAATCCATTCGATGAGTGAGAATCGATAATTCATGGGCTGCGAATAGTATTCTGTGGTATTGTGATGCTCTGTGAATATCTTTCTCAATCTTAAATTTTGTATTGATCTCTCATTTGATATTGGAGCCAGTGAGTTCTAGTCATTCTAACAATATTCCGAATGTATTGATTGAACAATATAAACCACCATATGGATAATGTTGTTGATATGAGAGGAATTTCTAGGCATATAAAGAATACATATCAGTTACTTGATATATCTACTCACAGAGTTATGAGTCTTTGATAATAAGTCAATGATGTATCTCCAGTATATTATAAATCAGTGAGGCATTAATTTGGATGTAAATGGGTTGCAAGCTGAAGAAGAATGATATTAGGAAAGATCAGGCGTGGAGTTGGTATCATCTGGGGTGAAGGAGTTGTTAATTTTAAATTAATTGTTACCATTCAGAATGGATGGTTGATCAGTCATGAAACAAGACTGGCGTGAGTTTCCTGAACGCATAGTATTGAATTTATGAAATAACCTTTAATCTGTGGTGAAATCAAATAATACTATCAGAGTTTTGTTGTCGTATGAAACACAAATCTTATTATTATAACGTATAGATGAAAATTTTTATTAGCGAGAAGATCAAAGTATATATGAAACCAGTTCAAATTAGTTAGAAAAGACAAATATGATAAAATTAATAACTATATTTCAATTAACAAACTAGTACTCTGAATCTCTTGGTGGCGAAGTAGACCCTCACGTTCTGGATTTGCTTTGTGAATGAATTATCTGAATGAATTAATTGAATGCAAACAGATGAATTTTCCATTTTAGAAGCGTAATTATGGCCATTAACGGGGTTGGAAATTTAAGTTGAGCTCATTAAATAGTTAATTTAAACATTGATGATAAATCAAATAAATCCGTTAGTGATGACCGACAGGTGTGACAGTGGCATGACCTTGAACAAGCAATTAAAGCAAGAATCTTAAAGATTTTGTGAAAAATCATTTTCTTTCTTTTGCCGATTGAAGCGAGAGTAGGAAGAGTGAGCTGCTCTCTCTCTCTACTATATGGAGATCGGTTGGTCGGAATTCGTCAGGCCAAGAACAAAAGTTCATCTACTCAACGAGAGCTATGCGTGGGTACCGAAATCACAGGATTTTTCCAAATATTTAAGCAAGGAGTTTGGGAAATCAAAGGTTTCAGGTTTAGGAAGTGTCCACGGGACTTCCTAGAGTTTCTTCTACGCTCCAAGAGGTAGGGATTCTTCCTACTTTGGTTTATTTTCCATTATAGGGGCTGATTTTAGTTACAGAAAAGGGGAATTTGGACTAGTGTCCTTCATGACAATTGTATCCGAAGTTGTGAACTTGAGGTTAGTCACCCCAGATCTTAGGCTGGATCTCTATAACCCAAGTTATGGTCCATTTTCCGGGACTACCATAGGCTGCCCTATTTTGGCCGAACCTACTGTGCAGATTTTATGTTGGTAAAAAGTGAGAATTTGGACTAGTATCCTTTAAGGAAATTGTAGCTCCATCTGAGAGCTTGATGTTAGGCTTTTGAATCACCCAAATTAGACCTTTATAACTCAAGTTATGCTCCATTTTCCGGGATTGCTATAGCTTAGAATTTGAACTTAATGGTTTGTCAGATTTTTTCTTTATTAGGGAGGCTAGTTTTAAGACGAGTTCAAGAACTATCGTGGTCTGTTATGACTTGTTGTGTGGAATGTTTTGTGGGCATCTCTATGCCACAATTGGTGCGGATGAGGTTGTCATTTGCTTGAGTTTGAATGACATTACTTGGTAGTAATTGATTGGATGTCTAATGTATGATGACATGTGGAGAGTATGTATGTGTGTATGAGTATGTTGACATGATTTGTGGATTTAATTGGAAATTGTATGTTGATTAATATAATTTTCCAAATGATGCATGGGTGTAATGCATGAATGAAATTGTCCATATAGCATCCATATATATATGTGTGATATGGCATAAGCATGAAATGTCATAACTGCATTTCATATGCACGGCTACATCGCATGAAATGGGTATGTGTGCATGGTTGTTGTCATTCACCATTCTTAGTGAATAGGTGGTGGACACGGTACCTTGGATGATGTCCAATAGAGTTCCACGATTTTCATGGTTGTAAATTAACACTGCGTTTGGTGTTGATTGTGCAGGCTCGGAAAATGGGACAACGTCCAAATTGAGTCGCACGGTTTGGAAATGGAAAATGAAATTATGTGTCGGGTGAAAGCTCTGTTATCTTTTTGGTTACACATATAGATCCATCGTGGCCCGCCAAAGTGTAGGAAGGTTTGTGAAATTTGTGGTAGGACCTCGGAAGAGTCATAAGCCCATAAAACACATGGATTTTTGGAAACAAATGATCATTGAGGTGAACATCCAAAATGCTTTTGGTTTGAAAACAAATGAAATTTGTTTTGTAAAATGATCATTGTATGTAATCCAAGAATGATGGATTTTATCACGCATGGGTTTCAACATTGTGTGATAGGAGTCGGTTGGGACTAGGGTTTGATGGAGTCAGTGAGGACTCGGTACATGAGACATGGTGAGTCGTATCTCATTCATGGCATGTAGAATTCCATTCTAGGTTTACATAATCTTGATTGGAATGTGTTTTTTTGGTGTGACCATTGCATGTGTACTTGGGTGGGAGTAGCCTCGCGGGAGTTCTTGTCTTGGGCATTGCTCACCCCACATTGTGGGACCCTCTTTCATTATAGGGAGTGTGCGAGGAGGCGAGGCTCACTAAAGGCCACCATTGTGAAGAAAGCCGAGTTGTGGCTTTGGTTCTTACTTTTGTAAAATATATTAGAACAAATTGTTTTGATATATGTTTTTGTATAAGGAGTATTGTAATTAAACTCTTTAGGACTATGGTATTATAGCCTTGTGCATTATGTTTAAGTATGGATAAATAGACCCTATGTGGTCATTTTTACTCGTAGATGGACCCGGAGAGGTCATGATATGATATTTGGCCCCGGATAGGCCATGCTAATATCTGTTGTACAAGTTGTATTTTTAGGTAGAGCTCCATGTACAAAGGAGACTATGTTCGATTTTTGTTAAATTATGGGTCCCGGTAAAGGGGACCCAATAGTGTGATATCGGGTTACCCGACATCCATAAGTTTTTCGTTGGTTGACGGTTGGTCAACGGACTCCCAGGTTTTGGGGCGTCACAATATATGTCATTGCCTCTAGGATATGATGCTCCTCGTACTTCTGGTAAGTGTGGTGTGTAGGTTGAAGAGGCTATATGGCTTAAAAGCAGGTCTGCATGCAGTTTGGTAGATTTTGATTTACGATGAAGAAGTATAGGTATAAACAAAGCGATGCAGATCATACTTTGTTCTTGAAGAAAGTGGGTGATAAAATTATAGTTCTTATTATATACGTGGTTGATATGATAGTGACAGGAAATGATCTCACAGAGATGAGTAGACTGAAGGATTATCTTTCTTCCGAGTTTGACATGAAGGATTTGGGTAGATTAAAGTACTTCTTAAGTATTGAGGTTAACTGTTCCAAACAAGGTATCTTTTGGTCATAACGTAAATATGTACTCGACTTCTTTAGGAGGCGGGGATGCTTGGTTGTGACGATCAAGTCTTCTAATGGCTGAGCGGCGGCTTGGAGGAATGTCCTGACCAAACTCTAGTTAACAAAGGGGCGATGCAAAGGTTAGTTGAGATAAGCAATTTATTTGTCTCATACCAGGCCTGATATGACATATGTAAGTGTGGTAAGTAGGTTCATGCACAATCTAAGTAAGCAACATATGGATGCAGTTGTAAGGATATTGAGGTATTTGAAGTCAGAGCCTAGAAAAGGTCTTTTATTTTCAAAACATGGCAATATAGATATTCTGGGGTACTCGGATTCAGATTGGGACTGGAAAAGGAGATAGAAGATCAACATCGGGTTATCTAACCTTTGTTGGAGGCAATCTTGTCACTTGGAAGAAGCGAGAACAAGGACCCATTTCTCTCTCAAAGCGTGGCTGAGTATGAGCTATGGTGAAAGGCATTTGTGAACTACTATGGTTGGCAAAGGCTTATGGGGAGTTAGGTTTCTCTTCACGGAAAGCCTATGAAGTTGTTTGTGATAACGATCAACAATTAAGATTGCTGAGAATCCAGTACAACACGATCGCGAAGCATGTGGAAATTGACGGGAGCTTTATCTATGAGAAGTTAGAGAACAAGGAAATTGAAGTGCCATATGTTAGAACTAAAGGTCAACTTGTAGATATGTTAACAGTATCAAACTTATCATTTTCCAATTCCCTTGTCAAGTTGGGCATATATGATATATATGCTCCACCTTGAGGGGGATTATCGAATATTATGTACAACTATTATATAGGTGCCCACGTAGCCTAAAACCTTTCCTCCATATTTACGGTTCCTCCCATATAGATACCCATATTTAGAGTTTTGTAGTACAAATAGCAGTATAATATTGCATTTTTATATATACCGGTTTATAATGATGAATATATAGAAAAAAAAATAATGATCCTTTCTCTTCTCTCAATTTAAGTTTTTAATCTTAAGTTCAACGGTGCCTCTCGCTTACGGGTCTACCGTGTTAGGCCCCATCTTCCTCATCTCAAGCTTATCTGGGCCTCTCCCATCATTAATAAATGATAAGGTCTCATTGTTGACAAAGTACAAGCATAATACACCATGTTATAGCAGATGACACCTCCTCGGACTCTAAAACAAAATATACATGATCCGGCTTCTGGTCTCATAAAGAGGTAAACGGTTTCGCTTTTACCTATTTCTGCGATGGCATGACTCTCTTCCCGCTTCTCGTCCTCTCAAGCTTTGAAATCTTCTTTAGTTCCATTAAACTAAATCTTATCATCATTTCAAAATTTACCTGACAATGATGCTATAGTTTCGAAGTTTAATTCCTCATGCCTTTCGCGACAAAACCTCGAAGGCCATTCTTCTCATTGGACGTCTACATGATGGACTGTATTAGTTGGATCCTACTCCTTTTTACTCACACTCATCTCATGCACTAGTTTTGGTTCTTAAGCCTCAAGCCTACAATAGTCATTTGGTATCTTCAGCTACCTCTGTGATGCTCTCTATGGATTTTTCATCTTCGCTGCACCATTTCAAAATTCAGCCTCCTTCGCCCCGCTTCTAGCCTCCTCAGAATAAATCTCATAGTTTACTTTCATCAGGGCATAGTTAGATTGGCTGCGACAAGAACCATTAAATGTTCAATACCAAGAATGCACTCTATTTCGTGCAGCTTGTCGGGCTCGAAAACGCATCAGCCTACCTATCCTTCCACTCTTCTTAAGACTACAAAACCATTTTAGTTGACACTCTAATGTTCGGGGACCTTCCCCATCCTTCCATCATGACCATAGGTTCTATCTATCTTTTTGTGATGATTTTACATGGTTTGCTTGGATATTTTCACTCGCTTGAAATATGAAGTTTCATCCACTATTCTTCATTTTATTCAAGATATCACCGTTGTCGAATAAGAGGATATTCTTAGGATATTCTGTAAAACGTAGGAAAATTTGAATTTTCTTAAAAGGCAAAACTAAGAATTTCATATAGTACAGTGTGGAAATCGAAATTCCCTAGACCCTGGGATGGAAACTTAACCTTCACTAATAAATCGATTTTAGTTACCCTGGCAATTGCATCGAATTCCAAGGCGCTGAAATTCTCACGAATTTAAGGTGAGATCGGTAAATAAAGATGATAACGTGGCATGGCGCTACATGGCATCATAACTTAAAATAGGGACATGGAAAATGTCAAAGATGGTGAGACCATGTGTGGTCTTGAAAAGATCAATGAGTGGTTTAAGTTTCATAGATGACACTTGTCACCAAAAGGCAAAACAAAAGGGGACACATGGAAGCCATGTGTCACACCCCTAAAGAAAGATAAAGTAGTGGATAAGAATGGATGAAGGGAAAGATGGAAAGGAAGGAAAAATAAAGAGGGAAAAGAAAAGGGGAGAGGAATGGAGGAGCGATCAGCTTATTAATTTCCTTAGATTCTCCAACAAACCAATGACTAAAACTCGTCAGAGCAAGAGGCAAAGTTTATCTACGCAATGAGAGCTTCATGTAGGTACCAAGATCCGGAGTTTTCATCAAACTCCAAGAGGTAGGAGTTCTCTCCTACTTTGTTGTCCTTGTCTAAGGTCCATTCGACATTATGAGGTGTAGCCCTTAACGGTGGCTGATTCAAGAACAATAGGATCAAATCAAGGAGAATTATGGACCAATTTCTAGTCCTTATGTTCTCGAATTGGTACTCAAGGTGTTGTATTTGGTCGGAAAATGCGGGCTTGAGTATGATGATTTTGTAGTGTGTCAGTGCTGGACATGGACTGACATGCTGAACTGTGTGTATTGTTCTGGGTTTGAACATGAAGATCTAGGTTTATGTGTCATTGCCGACCGAATCTACATGCAAGCGTGTGAAAATCACGTGATACAGGCGGCCGAATCGATGTATTTACATGGGTTATATTATGGATGTACCAGGCGTCATGTGAGATATGATTATCCATGAATCATAAATGCCGTGATGTAGCTCTCATCACGTATGTAACATGAAACAACATGCAATGGCATTTTGCGCTGTGATATGTACGGGACATCACGTGAAACTGGGTGTGAGTGCATGGCATGAAATAACACTTTGTTTGGTGTTTAAATGGTGGGCTATGAAAAATGGAAGACGTCCTAGAGTCACACGGTTTGAAATAATGTGTCGGGTAGTAGCAAGAAGGGATAGACACCCCCCTCAAGTGAAAGACCTGTGATTCGTCGCATATGTATCCAACTAAGTGAAAAGTCCTAAAGTTTCGGTTATACGATGCTCCGTTGAAACCCCTCGAAAGTTCGCATCTAATAAAAGATACATGGCTTTTGAATAAAGCGGTTTTTCGTAGGACCTGCTCATGAGTTGAAATATAAAACAAAAATCTTTTGTTTTGGAAATGAAAGTTTTTCATACAAGATGTGAGCATGTGTGAGGGAGTCAGAGAGGGCTCGAGACATTAGCATGACATGAAAGCATTCATATATGCATATGTTTTGCTTAATGTGTTTGTAATGATTGAATCATGGCATTGCATGTGCACTTAGGTGGGGAGTAGCCCTTGTAGGATAATTTCTCTACTAGGCATTACTCACCTTATCATGGGAAAAATATTTTTCAGGTGCTGGAGGTACACCAGGAGGTGGAACTCATCTGAGGCCTTAATGGTAACGAAGGCTAGATTATGGCTTATTCTGTATTTTGTAAAATTCTAGATAGTTATCCAGTTTTCTGTTATGTAAAAGAGAAGGGTTGTAATAAGACTCATTTTGAATTGTTTAATACAGTTTGACAGGTTTTTCCTAGATTTTTATGTTGCCTTTATTATACTGAGGCCATTATGATAACTTTTAGTGTCTTAGGAAAAAGTTGGAGGTGCAGGAAATGCCAGAAAGGCTATCATGTGCCTGAAAGAGCCGTAGGTCACATGTGGGCTCTCGGGTCGCCGCATGTTGTTCAGTCCTATGTCACACAGGCCCCGTCGCGTATTACGGTTCTCGTGCCGCAGCAGCTGCTCGTCGCGACATAGTATTTTCATGTCGCTGACGTTGCTTTATTTCTCCGTTATGACAATGTTCGCCAGAGGTTTCCGGCGTTATGCACCGAGACGGCCACGCATAAGAGGCTCCGTGTTACACCCTTCATGTTGCAACAGATTTGGCCTTGGCAAGGGTTTCTTTATCGTGATAGAGCATTTAGTCATGACAGAAGCCTGTCACGGCTAAGAGTTTCTCCTCAAGTGGGTGATGTATCATTTTTGTGTCGCGATAGAATTCGTCAAGGCTAAGAGTTTCTATGTTTTTATTGTAGAGTATTTTGTGTCAAGTGTGGACAGAAGCTCGTCAAGACTAAGAGTTTCTATGTCGCGAACAAGGTATTTTGTGTCACAAACGTAGCTCGTCAAGATCAAGAGTTTTTATGTCACGACAAAGTTGGCCAAGGTGAAGAGAATTTATGTCGCGACTGAGTATTTTTCTATAATGGCTGCAGCTCGCTCGATTTTGGGTATGTCGCGACGAGTACTCTACGTCATGCAGAGACATCAATTCAAAGCAGTGATATTTTAGTCGAGACAGTATTTTCTGTCGCGGATCGAGTTTGGGGCAAAGGCCAAGAGAGTTTATGTCACGACAAAGAATTTGATGTCGCGATAGAGTCGCTGCTTTCAGGTTACAACAGGTGAACCTTCCGCCGCGACACACAAAGTTATGGTGATACGGATTTCCATGTCGCGACAATGCGGGGGCGGGCAATCGCTGGCCGCGAACCGGGGCCGCGGTGTGCACATCGAGACGCTATGTCGCCATGTGGTGCTATGTCAAGGTCAGCGATTGCAGAAGGTCATGCGACGACATATACGCTTATGCGACGACCAAGTCGAGCCGTTGACGACATAGGTATTCTGGTCAAGAATGCATTCTTTGGCAATGCAAAAAAATTAAAATAAAAAAAGACCCTCGATCAGGAGTCACCTATTCTCTGGTTTATTCCCTTCATTTCTTATATAATATTTTCCTTCATTTTTGTACTTTATTTATTTCATTTTTATGTCTCCCTGATGTATATAAGTAGGTATGACCTATACGTTTTTTTTCATCAATTCAATAAAGAAAATCACTATTTTTTTTATCTCATTTCACATGGTATCAAAGCCATGGAAGGCTCGGGTTAGGGTTTTTCCATGGTTCCAAATCCAGTAATGCATTTAGTAGTCGTATTGCACTCCGGCCACCCCACCTTAATCTCTAGAATCCTTTGCTGTCATTAGATCACTGACCGGAAAAAAATTCTTTGGACGATTAATCGCTTCACTGCGGACCTCATCTTCGAATCATTCGCCTAATCTACCCATCTGAGGAAAATTTCCCAAGATAAAATAACCCACGTGGGTTTCTTCTCCTGATAGCCACCTCTTTCACGCGCCGACGTAAAGGCATGAGGGTGCGTGAGAGACCCGACCAATCGCCTTCTCCCCACTTCGGGTCATCTCCCTCGCCGACGTAGCCAGTACCCGGTTCTTCATCTTAAAGCCTCCATCTTCTTTTTTTGCCCTTTTTGTCTCACGTAGTCCTTTTCTATGGACTTTCTAATATGTCTTGGCTTTTTTCGGCAGCCCAACACCCTCCACAGGCTTCTCTTACCTTCAATAATGTGTTTAGTCTTGATACTCTTGTTTTCTTGCTGATTCAGTTGATTTTGTTGGTTTTTCACTTCTTTGGCTATCAAAGAGAGCTCATCCACACCTCCTCTGGAGTTATCTTACTCCCAACCCAGTATAAGGGAGTTCATTCACTTCACTTAAAAACCAAATCTGCAGAATTCATTTCAATCAAGCTTCCTATATTGGTAATGCCTCTCATTTTCTTCACATTCATCATCTCGCTAATGGATTCTCGATTCGGGAGCCCTTTAATCACCTTTTTTATGGTAATAAGGATCTTTTCTTTCCTTACTATTACATCACCTTTACCCATGATTACTTTAGCTAATGGATCTCAAACCATGGATAAATGAATCCTGGCTCGACATGTCCCCTTCTTTCGTACTCCCTTACTTTTTGTCCTTTATGTTCCCACTGTCCTTTAATTTGATTTCTATCGCAAGTCGACTTCAGACCCTAATTGTTTGATTACCTTTTCTAATAATTCTATCGTATCAGAGACCTGAGTACGTGGAGTGATGATCGCACAGACGTGAGTTTTGGCAAGCCTCTTTCATCTCAAATTTCCTTCATCTTCTACTACTTGCTCTTCCACGGATACTCATCTTCTTATTCATAGTCGCCTTAGTCATCCGAATATTTCCAAGTTTTGGATGATGGTTCCTCATTTTTCTAGTTTGTCCTCAATTGAGTGTGAGTCATGTCAACTTAGAAAACATACTCGTGTCCCATTCCCAGCGCTTTAGATCAATAGAGCAAAGTCTCATTTCGAGCTTCGCTCCATACCGATGTTTGTGGTCATTTCGAACCGAAGTCTACTCGTTCCTAGATTTCACTTTTATAGTTGATTATTCTCGTTGTACTTTGATATTTTTAATGAAAAATTCAATTAAATTATTCTTTATTTTCCAGAAGTTTCATGCTGAAGTTCGAACTTAATTTAATACTTCAATGCTGAAGTACGAAGTGATAATTCTGAGGAATATCTTTTTGGACAATTCTCCTATTTTCTTCTGCCTTCATACGGGATTTCATCAGCCCTCTTCAGGCTTCCTCAACAAAATGGAGTGGCTAAGCGCAATAACAGTCATTTAGTTGAAACCGTTCGCACTCTTCTACTCCATCATAAGGTTCCTTAACGATTTTGGGGGGATGCTATCTTAGTCGCTTGTTATTTGATTAATCGTATGCTATCATCCGTCTTACGTGATAAAATCCCTCATTCCATTCTTTTCCAAACCGACCTCTCTTCTGCCTTCCCCCTCATGTCTTTGGTTGTGTTTGTATTGTCCACATTCTTACTCATGGACAAGACAAGCTTTCAGCCAAAGCCACGAAGTGTGTCTCCCCAGATGCCCCGCTTCAACGAGGTTATCGCCAAGACTCTTTAATACACATCGATACTTCTCATTCCTCTACGATGTCACATTTTTAGAACCCCTTCTGATGTTCCTGAAGTAATCCCACCCCTCTCAATTTTGATGTTATATCTCTACCTCTTCTTTATCCCGTCATGAATACCTCATCTATACCTTCTCAAATTACTCCACTCGGGATACAAGTTTATACTACGTCGCGGCACAAGTTTATACTCGTCATCGCTTACTAACACTTGGCTGTCATGGTTTATATTGTTAAGATTAGTCCGTATATCGAAAAGGACCGTCTTAAGGCTCGCTTAGCTTGCCATAGGGTATACTTAGATATATGGCTTCCGACTACTACATGACATTTTCTCACGTAGCTCAAGATTACTCCATTCATCTTCTCTTATGTCGCGCTTAGATCTTCGCCCCTATGTTAGTTGGACATAAAGAATGCATTTCTCTATGGCGAATTTCGCTATGAGGTATATATGGAGCAACCATATGTGACGAGCCAAGTGAGTCTCATGGTATATGGCTACTGCCGCTTCCTTATACGGGCTCTAAAGTAGTCCCCTCAGCCTAGCTTTCGCGACTTTACTCCGTGGTAGCTGTGAGTTCTGTGATGCATCGGAGTACATCAAACCACCTCGTTTTCATCATCATACATCGCCCGGGATAGTGCATCCGTCCCGATTGTTTATGACTCATTGTGAAACAAAGGGCCGAATGATAGTATTCAAACTTAAACAACATCTCTTCGCCATTATCTGCACAAAAGACTCAAACCTGCACTTGGCTGGGATTGAGATAGCTTATTCTAAGTCCGGTGTGGTTACGACTCAGAGGAAATATGTCTTAGATTTATAAAAGGAAATTGGTATGCTAGACTGTAAACCTGTAGACACTCCTATGGATCAAATTCTCAAGCTTGTACTGATGTGTTTCCTATGAGATTTAAAGTGAGATATTCTATGACTGGGGGAGACCGAACTACTCCCACCATCACCTCGATCGAACATTTCCCTTCCTCAGGAGTGTAGTTAGTAAGTTCTAAGACTCACCATGTGATAGTCATCGGGATGTCAGGATTCGTATCCCCTTACTATATCAAAGGACCATCTGGTCAAGTTATATGAAAACAGTTGTCACACCTGGTAAGCTGAAATTATGATGCATCAGCAAGCTCACTAAGCAGATGTGTTTAATTTCAGATATTGTGTATTTATCAAGCACAACTTCATATCCTAGAAGAGTAAGAAACAAGATGTGGTGGCCAAGTCTAGTTTTGAAGCTGAGTCTCGAGCTATGACTTTGGAAACTTGTGAACTCATATGGCTTAAACAACTTATCCAGGAGCTGAGATTTGGGAAGGATATACAAATGACACTTCTGTGTGATAACCAAGTGACCCTACACATTGCTTCTAACCTAGTCCTTCATGAGAGGACCAAACATATTGAAGTGAACTGTCACTTCATTCAAGAGAAGATTGCCTCAAGATGCATGACTACTAGTTTCATCAACTAAAGTGACCAATTAGCAAACATTTTCACTAAGTATCTCCCCGAGGTCCGCTGATTCAATATACTAGAATAAAGCTTTTTCGTGATAAGAACAATATGCTCTAAATTCAGGGAGTGTTTGAATCAGAGGATATTATTAGGGGATATTCTTTGATTTATTTCATTTCTCAGATAATATTTTCCTTCCTTTTTGTACTTTATTTATTTCCTTTTTATGTCTCCCTTATGTATAGAAGTAGGTAGGATATGTTCTGTTCTTTTCATCAATTCAATAAAGAAAAACACTATTTTCTTCTCTCATTTCACAAACGTTAATTCAACACCATGATTAAATGCTTCCTGACAGATTGGGGAGGGGAATTCCATAACCTTGTTTATCCTCTTCATGCTCTTGCCATTGAATTTTGACACTTTCGCCTCTTATACTCACCAACAAATGGTGCAAGGTCAACGCTAAAGCATCACCCATCATTAAATCGAGTTACCTCCTTGCTCAAGCCTATGAATCTGCATTTTGTGTGGAGTTTTTATTAATGCGGTTCATATTCCAATAAGATGCCTACCCCGGGCCCTACGTAATGTTTCCCATTTGAATTGGCCGATTGATAAATCTCGATTACTCATTTCCCACGTGCTCGATGTTCCTGTTATCCATTTTAAAGACCTTGCATAACCGCTTCACAAATTCCAAATTTCAAATCCTCTAAATGCATATTTCCGGTTACAACTCTCCCATAAAGGATTTCCTGGCTCTACTCCTTTGGTAGAATTTATATTGCCAACATATTTTCTTGATGAAGCTTTTCCCTACTCAGTTATTTTCCTCTTCTTACTCTCATTCTCTTCCTCGTTCTGGCCAACATCAGTTTGCTTCTTCTTTTCTTTACCATCTCGTCCTTTCTTCTCTTTTTCCGCTCACCAACTTCACATTCCCCTCATCTCCGTTCCGTTTCTATCCCCTTCTTCCTCTCCCTCTCCATCCATGGCTCCTCTATCTTCTCCTTCCTCTTCCACATCCCAACTTTCTTCTGTTCCTTTGCATTATCCTCTCCTATCTACATCCATCCATCCAATGCAAACACGATCTAAATATGGGATTTTTAAATCTAAGTCCTATATATCTTATTGTTTCTGCTAACAAAATTTCTCTTGAGCTTACCTGTGGACCCTACTCGATCATGTGCTAGGCGTATATACATTAATAGAAAAAAGTGAGTTGATTTTCGAGCTTTGGAAAATCCGTCCCTAGTGAGCAATGGTTTTGTTTGAAGTCGCCACTTACTGTTTATTTTTATTTTTATTTTTAAATTGAGAAAATGAAGTAAGAACAAAAACCCCTCATTGACTCAAGTCAAGAAAAAACGGTCCACGAAAACTAGATTTATGGGTTCGAGGATCAGGTTACCTATTGGAAAGGTACCCCATGCGAGCATCCCTCTAGGCCCGGAACTCGGTCTCTACTAATGAATTAAGCACATGGGAGCATATGGGTCAAAGATCCGTATCCACCTAGGTTAGATAGACGACGTGAATTACATAAACCTAGGCGACATCAGTATACATTTAATCTCAACAAATTATAACCAAAGGCACATACCTGTAGTCCCTAGCCATGCGCTACAGGGGAAGGTTAGTCGCACATTTCGGGCATACAACAATCTCTCAAAATTAAATGCTCCGAAGCAAAGGCTAGGAGCCAGTACATCGCATCTCAGCCCAGTCATTGATGCTACAACACTTGTGTAGCTATGCAAAACATGTCTATTCATCTCAAAGAAATTGGGCTCTGACAAAGCAGCTAGACTACTAGTGCTTAACTAACAACCATGACCCATTGTATAATTCTTATGAATCCTAAATGGGACCAAATTAAATTGAACTAAACCCATTTCAAACCCTAAACATAGCCTTACACTGATATGGAGTGAATGGTCTTGACTCACAAAGGTCATGGCCTCTAATTAAACTAAAATCATACTATCCCTAAAAAAAAAAACCCGATGAACTGGCTGATTCAATTTCCCAACTGGTCGAGCCAATTGAGAAAAAATATCAAATTTTGTTAGAACATTCCTCACAGAGTAAGGAAAACAAAAAAAAGTAACGATGTATGATTCCAACTACGGATGAGTGAGAACTGACCCAAACAATGCAAAGTACCCTAACTATTGTTCCTAAAAACATAACCTAATGAACTGGATAATCTGGTTCCCTAACCGTTCGAGCTTGTCGAGAACAATTCTCAAAAATTTTCAAAACATTCCTTACAAAGTAAGAAATCCAACAAAACAAATGGTGTACAATTTTGACTTGAATGGTGAAGCGCCTATCAATGCAAATACCTAACCTGTTCTTGAAAACAAAACCCCTAATGGCAGAAACGTCCAGTTCCCCCTGGCATTCTGATCCGGTTGAGAGCAGTTCTTAAAAAATTTAGAACATTTATCACATAGAGTAATAGATCTAAAAAAACAAATGGTACACAATTCAAACTCAGAATGAGTGAGAAGCTGACATAAATAATGCCCAGTGCCCTGGTGACGTTCACGAAAAACATAACCTAATGAGCAGGTTGATCAGGTTCCCTAACTTGATTAGTAGGTGAAACGATTCTCAAAACTTATTAGAACATTCATTATAGAGTAAGGAAACCAATAAAACAGCAATGTACAATTCAAACCTTGATCAGTAAGTATTAATATTGTGGAAATAATTCCCTGTTTGCCCTAAAACAAGGCGCAAGCGTCAAAAGGCAAGACAAAGCGCAAAAGCAGAGAAGCGCACAAGCGTTCATACCTCTAGGATTCGACTACTCCCCCTTTGTCTTCCTTATTTTTACGCCTCTAAAACCAGGCATCCACTCCTTGAAAACTTTAGGAAATCCCTTTCAAAATGAATTAGACTATCTGGATCTGAGAATCTCGTCTTTTTTTTTTCCTCTTTTCTTTGTTTTCTTCTCTCCATTTTTTCCTCTTGGATTCTTTTGCTTGTCCCCTTTCTCTTCACATTTTTTCCTTGTATTTATCCTTCATAAACATCTAAGCTCACTCTATTTTGCACACCTTCAATCCTAGGAACTCCCCAATCAGTCTTGGACTTCCCTAGCTCCATAAACACTCTATTCACGAGGTTAGGAGCTACCCATATTAACTCATTTGTAACCAAGAATCCAAAATGGACTCAAGGTGGAGTTGCAAGCAACCCTAAAATGGCCCATAGCCCGGACCTAAATCGTGCATAGAGCGTCACGGATCTTATGGGCCCGAACCAAGTATGATTTTGGCTCCAAAACCACCAAAATCGATGCTCCATACAAGCTGACTCGAAGAACCAGTTGAACCGGATGCTAACTGGTCGATCAGGCTAAGAAAATTTTTGACAATTTGAGATAATGTTCCTTGAAGAATAAGGAATCCAAAAAAAAAAAAAAAATTTTACTGTGATTCCGAGTTCAGATGAGGGAAATATGACCAAAACAAGCTCGGGTGCTCCGAATTCGAACCTGCTCCAATAATGAACTTTAATTGAAATCCGCCAAACCAACTGAGCTGATTCCTAACTGGTTAATATGGTTGATAAAAAATTCTCAAATTTTTTCAAATAATTCTTCAATGAGTAGGGAATCCAACAAAAGAAACGGTGCATGATTTCGAGTTCGGATGGGGGAGATATGATTGAAACAAGCCCAAGTGCTCTTAATTCAGACATGCTTCAATGAATTCTGCTTAAATTGAAACTTTGAGGACCAGGTGAGCCGGTTGCTAAAAATTTTAAAATTTTGACATAATATTCCTTGGAGAACAAGGAATCCATAAAAAAAACGGTGCATGATTCAGGACCGGATGGGGAGATATAGTCGGAAACAAGCCCAATTGCTCCTTATTCTACATACTCAAATAAACTCACGATTAGTTGAAACCACCAGAGGCCCACTTGCTTCCTGGGCAGTGCGATAACTACATATGCACTCAATGTACCACATACAAGCCCACCCGAGGCTCGGAGACCGATTAAGCCTAAGAGGACCCTAACAGTGCCATATGAGAAAGATGGGTGAGTATGACACCTAAAGGATAAATGCAAGTGTTGAGGGACAAAATTGAGGGTCTATAAATATGCCCCTTTTTAGTAGAGTGAATGAACGAGTGAATCGTGGGTGCAAAGTGCAAGCGATGCAAGAGTGAAATGAACTCTAGTGAAGAACCCAGATGACCAACAATTTTGTTCCCTTCTGCAGGAGTCACAGAGAGGCTAACTGGGCGAGTCGCCATGGCCCGAAGGACTTAGAGAAACCCAGGCACGATGCCTAGGAAGATGAGTGATTCGGACCTTGATCACCCAGGTGAAGATAGGAAATCCGGACCACGGCGTCGGAGAAAGATGTGAAATTCGGAACCGATCTTGGATAACTGAAGCAATACTAAGGGATCGAGTCAGGGCATGATGTGGAGAACCAGAGAGCAAAACAAAGAGATTGAATTCGAGGGCGCGTGTCGGAGAGCCCGAGGAAACAAGCGAAGGATCAAATTCAGTAGCGATGCGAGAACCCGAAACAAAAGGAAGGGATCGAATTCGAGCGCAATGTCGGGGAACTCGAAACAAAAGGAATGGATTGAATTCAGACGCGATGCCGGAGAACCCGAAATAAAACAAAGGGATCGAATCTGGGCATGATGCAGAAGAACCCAAAACAAAAGGAAGGGATCGAATCCGGGAGCGATGCCGGAGAACTCGAAACAAAACAAAGGGACCAATCCGGGCACGATGCCGAAAAACTAGAAACAAAACAAAGTTATCGAATCAGGGCACGATCTTTGGAGACACGAAACAAAGCGAGAGGGATCGAATCAGGCGTGATCTTTGGAGACCTAAAACAAAGCAGAAGGGAATAGAATGGGACCTTTGTCTTGAAGAACCCGAAACAAAAAAAAGGATCGAACGTGTCCAAAGGCGCAAAGAAGGGGCTATGCCTTAGTCTAAGGCATCAATACCATGTCAGAAACCCACCACTACACATAATGTCAAAGTCACAAAGCTGGAAATATTATAAACATTCATTCTTAAGGAAAATCCCTCCTCACTAATCCATAATATCCAATATCCACCAACAATTGATAGGGGATATGCCCTTGTATGTACATCTGAAACTCAAAAATCTCGATGAAAACCCTGAAATACATCACTGAAAACCCAATCGTCTATATGAACGAATAGGACAATGAATGGGAGTATAATACAGTATGCACGTCTATGAGTTAATGAATGCGTGAATCGATCCGTCGACTCTCAAAAAGATGCTCTATTATGAAGAAACCAAGCTGAATACGGGGCTTACTCAAACTCTGATGCCCCAACGTCTTTGGCGAAAGCGGTTACTGTGTACACATGTGTAGAGCCAAAGCGACATGCAAGGATGGGGTATGCCTAGTGTGAGCGTGTGAAACATGAAGCTAAGGTGCCATCAACGGTCCCGACTCTTTGCCATCATTTGTATCTAATCATGGACCTTAAGCGAAGCAAGCTGAATGGAAAGGCAATATGTGACCCTCGATATTCCCCCCCGAGAACAAAGACTGTGACATTACGTACTCAATCGGTGAAGCGAGCTGTCCATATAACGTGTTAAAGCGAGCCACGAGATCGTAGCCTCGGGGTGGTCTTACGACTCGGGCCAAGTAATCACCAGGCTAGGGGTGAAAGGTGAATGAAATGATGGGAAACAAAGGCTGAATACCGATAAGATAATGCAAACCCTGTGTATCTGATGCCAAATGTCGGAATCATGTGAGCAAGCGCGACTACGACCAACACATAAGTAAACAAGAAATGAAACAACCAAAGAAAGCGTCATTCATGAGCGTGCTTGATAGATGAGGATGAGAAAATGAAATGGGATGTAGAAGAAAGTAGGGAAACAAGGTGGGATACAAGTGTAGCAATGAGGGATGATGACCAACCACTCATTCTGACGATGCCAAATCAAGACAAGTCACCATAAGATGGGAATGAACATTATGGATAATGACCCCGAGGACTGTCTGAGAGCCCAGGCCTCGCTCCCGATGTATCTGGATCCATGGAGAAAGGATCATACAATGCTCGCTCGCCTTTCGAAGAAAAATAAGTTCCTTAATACAAATGACCTCGATGAAAGTCAAGCCATAAATACAACTTGCAAACCATACTTCAATCGAATACCAATGAAGCGAATGCTCGAATGAGTGTAATATTTCTTTTTCTTCATTCTTTTTTCATTTTTCCTTTTTTTTTTTTTTTTTTTTTTTTTTGCGTCGAACAACCAACAAAGTAAGATGAATGTCAGACTAGCACAATCTAACCAATGAACCACAAATCCCAAACCCAAATGGTCCCCTTAAACTAAGATTCCTGGATCAAACCTTAAGGGTGGAGCAATGGTGTGACCCGACCTAACCTATAGCTCGGGACATAGGCATGTCATGCGTCACCTGAGGGAAAATAAAGTGAAAGAGTAAGATGATAGAAACAAAACTCAAAGGCAAACCCAAAGTGAAGATGCAAAATGAAGAAGAAAGGAAAGCAGTGTAATCTGAAAAAGAACAAACGAAGAATGACCTGATGCTCACATATCAATTAATAAATACAAAGCGCACAGGGGTAGGCACCCAACCTAAGTTAGAAAAGGTTTGCAAGGATGAATGAAAAAAAAGGCCATAAAAAAACTGTGTGAGGCTCAAAGGGCTGGCAATATGATATATCAATGTATGGGTGTGCAATAGGGAATATAGGTACACTCAGTGATGGCCACCATCCTCGACCATGATCTCCTGTGAAAAAACTTCTTGGCTGATCCGTATTGTGGCTCGGTCAGGCGATTTCCGATCAGGTCTTTCGACCAGAACTTCTTCCTCTCGAGTCAAATCTCGAATAACATACGGCCCACTCCAAATTGGTTTAAACTTGCCTCTAAGGTCACCAATCAATCCCTTAAGGACTTTCGAGACTAGGTCACCTTTTTTAAACTTCCCAGGTTTGACCTTTTAAGATGCGAAGATTCGTCTTCCTTTGATAGGCTGAACATGATCACGTATAATCTCCTCTCATCCAAAAGGCTAAGCTGATCATAATGAGACTAGGCCCACTCGGCCTCGGATATCTGCTGCTCTAGTGCTACTCTCAAAGATCCCATCTCAATCTCAACAGGTAGCACTACCTCAGCCTGCCTTTGAAAAGAATCTGAGGTAGCTCTGTAGAGGTATGAAAGATGTACGATAAGCCCACGGCAGAAAGGAGCTTCTCACGACCAATCTGAAGTCTCAGCCATCTTTTCTCAAAATCCCTCTTGATATTCTTATTCCTTGACCCCAATTGCCCACGAATTAGTGCGGCCTTTATCATACGATCTATGATCTTGAATGCCATACTCACGGTGCGTGTCAGCGCACTTTGAAATGCACCCCTTTATCGCCATCGGCTCGTGAGGACCCCATATTGGAAGATAATGTGCGTCGATGAATTTAGCGGCCACCACACGGCCATTTGTCGATCTAGCGTAGAAACCTTCCACCCACTTGGTGAAATAGTGAATGGCAACTAAAATGTACTCATTCCCATTGGATGACTTGGGCGAGATCTTCCTAATAATATCAATGCCCCATACTGAAAATAGCCAAGGGGATGTAAGTGCATGCAACTCAGAAGGTGGCACGTGTATCAAGTCTCCGTGCATCTGACACTTCGGACATCTCTGTACAAACTAGCAACAATTTGTCTCCATGGTTAACCAAAAGTAGCCAGTCCTCATGATCTTACGCATTAGCATATGACCTCCCATGTGTGGGCTACAGACTCCTGCATGAACCTCTCTCATCACTCGATCTGTAGAGGCACAGTCTAAACATAATAACAACAAGCCAGCCAGGCGTCCTCTATATAGTGCATCCTCCACAAACAACAATCGGTGGCCCAAATGTCTCAATGCTCTCTTATTTTTTTAGCCCAGAGGTGGAGCTGCAGGTAAGCGTCGTATGACATAAAGCCCGATAAATATCATGGTACGAGATAGCTCATGCGATCCTCAATATCTCAATCAAACAATAGTAGGCTTGTATGAAACCTAGTCTACGTCCTGACAATGATTTTGATCCTCCCGTAGGAATCTCAATTACAGAAGCCAAGGTGGCTAACGCATCAGTAAACTGATTCTTTGCTTTGGGTAGATGTATATATCTCAAATCATCAAACCTTTCAACCAACAAATCCAAGTAAGCATGGTAGGGCTTCAGCTTCTCATCTCGAGTCTCGAATACACTTGAGTTTGCTGAATAGCAGGATTGGAATCCTCGTGGATCTCCAAATGTTTGACTCCAAGATCAAGTATAGTCTCTAGGCTTGTAATGAAAGCCTCATACTCAACTATATTATTCGTCAACCGATGATGATCAAAGAATGTCAACTGTACTGATTTGGGAATATGATCACCCTGAGGTGATATCAATAGGATACCAATGACAAACCCCGATTGATTGGCAGCACCATCAAAGTACAACCGCCATCCTGCAATACTAGTTATTGAAACAATTTGTTCATCAAGGAAATCATCGTCAATAGGTCTGTTATCGAATACTAGCAAAGAAGCCAAATGATCTACAATAATGCTTCCCTTTACTGACTTCAGATAACATCTGCGAATATCAAACTCTTTAATCAACGATGCTAACCATTTTCATGAGCCTACCAGTCAAGACAGGCTTGTCAAACATATATCTCAAAGGATCCAATCGTGAGACCAAAAGTATGGAATACTCTGTCACATAATGTCTCAGTCTCCTAGTGGCCAAAACCAATGCAAAACAGAGGCGCTCAATCATAATGTATCTGCACTTATACTCCAGCATCTTCTTATACGGATAATAGATGGCTAGCTCTAACTACTGAATCATCGGTTGGGCTATACATCCGAGCCGTAATAGAAGCAGAGCAAATCTGGAAGTAGGGTCTTATCGATGTGAGCACTAAAACTAAAGGAAGAGTATTCCTAACCTTCTCGAAGAGCACTTTGGTAATCATCATTCAAAATGTAAGTTTGGTTCTTCCTCAAAAAGACATAAGATAGGCTCGCATAATAATACATTAGTTTAGCAATGGCTTGATTGATATACTATAATCTGCTAGAAAGCCTCGATATTTTTCTCGTTCTCGGGCGGGCATGTCAAATATATTTGATCTTTTAGGATCCAACCTCTATACCTGCTCACTAACAATGTGTCCCAAAATTTCCATAAGTTACCCCGAAGATTGCACTTCTTAGGGTTGACCTCGGCTGAACCATCGATCCTCTCAAGAACATAAAGGGTACGCTAAGTGATGCATGTAGGGACTTCACTATCATGTCGTCCACATATACCTCGACATCTCTATGCATCATGTCATGGAACAGAGTAGTAGTAGCTCTCTAATAAGTGGCTTCTGCATTCTTCGACCCAAATGGCATAACCTGATAGCAGTAAGTACCCCACTCATTAATGAAAGAAGTCTTCTCCATATCCTCTGGACCCATCATAATCTGATTATACCCATAAAATCCATCCATGAAGGACCACGTCAGATATCCTGTGATGCTTTGTCAACTTGACATATCCAGTAATGGGAGGAAGGCTTTGTTCAGATCACAAAAGTCTACACAAACTTTAACCTTGCCATCCTTTTTGGGAACAGGGACTACATTAGCCAATCACTCAGGATACTCAACCACTAACAAGAAGCCAACACTACGATTATACGATTTTTCTTTAACACATGAGCTCCGTCGAGGGTGTAGTCTCACAAATTTCTACTTGGCGGCTGGCATGTAGTAGAATGGGCGACGATCTTTGCACTATATAGAAGAGTAAAGACCTGGCATGTCCTCATATGACAATGCAAATACATCTAAGTATGACTTGAGCAGGTCAATCAATCTACTCCTCATCAGGAGATAGGGAAGAGCGATCTAATCTCAGTAGTGATTTGGTGTCCTAAAATCTATCAACTCTATGACACCAATAATGGGTGTAACTTTCCTGTCCTGTATCATAATCACACTTTGACTAGCCACCTGGGGGTCATCTATATCTCCCACATCATCAACATCATATATATATATGTTGTGGGTCTTTGATGAATTATGTGAGGAAAATCCTATGACACGGGAATACTCGAAAATACTACATTATCATTATTACCATCGAAATATCATAAAAGCGGTGACAAACTCGGACATAGTGTCAAAAAGAAAAGGTGGGTCCACGATTAATAGCTTTCTTAATAGAAATAGTATTATGAATAATATCGGTAGCAGAGTCCGTCGTCATCATCTATCTCGAGCATGAAATCCCGAACATATAAAAAGCAGTGAGACTGGAATTGAAGTGCATCCAAAATGTGGCCAATGCCGATCATGTCCATTGCATTAGCATAGGCATCATAAAGTGTCACATCCTCAAAATCAATAGTAGAAACTTCAAACATGTCAAAAGCAGAATGGGGCTCGTGTGGGGCTACATCGAGGATACGACCTATGCTAATCATGTCCATCTCGTCTATGTAAGTATCAGGAAGAGTCACTCCCTCAATATTATCCCCCAAATCCATAGGTAGGTCATGGTTAATGACCTCCTCAGGGAAACACATAGAGAACACACTAGCTCGACTCGGTGATGGGGGTGCAACTCTCATGGCACCAGGTGCCTCAATAGTCTTAGAACTAAAACACATTTGTCTGAGGCTTCTTGGATGCGCGGAATCCATCACAATCTCTAAAGCATGATCAGTACCCCTTGTGCGGGGTGCATGCTCTGATCCTCTAATAAAGTAGTCCAGCGATTGAAAGGTATACGGGCGAAAGTGGCCAGATAGAGCAGGCAAACAAGCCCTCCTGCATCCTAGCACGAGTGTGTATGTGACGTCTTATCGTCCTCTCTAGGAGTGTAACCTAACCTATAGGGTATGTCATGATCATCTCATCATACTAAGTACCAAAGTGCTGTTATTATGATCGAAAGACATAGGCACTAGGTCTCTGTTGTCATCCTCTCTATTGTAACTGAACCTACGTAGTAAACCGATCGAATATAGGTCATTCTCATTGTGGGCGTGTAACACGGGCTTAAAAGAAATAACATCTTTGTCGGAGCGTAATCGTGATAATCGCCCCTAGTGTATGAACTTCAACTTTTGATGAAGGGAAGACCAGTATAACCAGGCTTCATGGATCGAGACGAAGCGAGGTTAAAGGATGGCTGAATCCTCACAAACACGAAAATAGTATGGAGTATCTTGCGGCCCCCGATCATGAGAAATGTGTGTATTGAGTGTGCCCATAACTGTCCTATGAGTCCCATCATAAGCTCTAACGGTCTATGAAGAAGGCCCAAAATCAGTTGGCAAAAATCCAAGTGCAATGGCAGTAACTAACGAATAGATGTTCAAAGTAGACCATTGTCGATAGAGACGAATGGCTTTTAAACGACTGAACAAAGCAACATCAATGAATAAGGGTCGAACATGATCTGACCCCTCGGATGATAAATCATCATCAGAAAACACAATTCATGTAGCTTTGTTGGCCGTTAGAAAGTGAATAAGCCCCTCAAGGTAGTGTCAACTCTAATATGACTAAGAGCTCTGATCAATGCATCTCTATGAGTAATGGATGAGGCCAATAGGCTCCAGATGGATATACGAGCCTGTGTAGTGTGCAGCTGGCATAAAATTTCATCATCCTTTCTCTGAACATCCTCTCTAGCTGTTGTGCCAACAAATGGCCTATCAACGGGTGGAAATTTGAGCTACTCCCTCCCCTGCCCCGTGTAACAATCGACATCCACAGTGAATAGGCCCATACTCCTTCGGGAACAAAATGAAGGGTGTCATGGGCGAAACATGCTGTAAGTATACAAGTGAAATTGAAGTCTGTCTAGGAACCTTATATGGGATAAGTCTGAATGGCCTAGGGATCTGTTGACCAGAGGTGTATGCACTAAAATCTAAGTCTTTGAATAAACTGATCGGTTGTGGAGCCTCTTCATCCCATCATGAATATCTCGTCTCTCGAAAACTCAACCGAATGTACACCACCCTTGGGTGGAGCTACAGCTCTAGTGTCATGAGTGGGGAGCGGGTATGTAGTTACTACAGGGCATCCCAAATCAACCAAACCTTGATCAATCAAGTCCTGAATGGTTTGTCTTAGCATCTCACAACTGTCTATATCATGGCCTGCTCTCTAATGGTAGGCATAGTGAAGATCTGTCCTAAATCATGGTGGGGTAGGATGTGGTGGTGGTCTAGGTGGTAGTGGAGCAATCAAACCCCCTTTAACCAATCTCTAAAATGCTCGACTTAGTGGCATCCCAAGTTGTGTAAACTACCTAGCCAGCCTCGGTGGAGGCGGTGCCCAATACTGCTGATGGTATTGTACAAGTGGTCTCTAAGGTACCTGTGTAGCATACACTGGCTGTGGTGGGGGATGTAGATAAGTAGGCCTTGCCGGCCTATAGGGAGCAAGCTAGTGCCTTGTTGATCTGTTGGCCCTTCATTTGGTAGGAATATCTGGTGTCTATGAGTGCGTGGCCAGCGTGAGCTTTGTGGCTCGATGTACCAATAGCACCAATATCTGATGATTTGGGGCCTGACCTCAGCTTCTTCCCATTTGAATCTAGAGGGGAAGAGTTTGCCCATAATCCTCTAGTTATGCCTTCCTCAATGGCATTGAGGGCCTGAACCAATGATCCAAAGTCTGTTTGTGGTAAGCCCATTAGATGCCTAGCAAATCGGGGCTGAAGGCTGAGCGTAATCATGTTGATCTGATCGCGCTCTGAGGGTCTATCTATAATCTGTGCTATCTTCTCCCTCCAGTAGGAGATAAATGAAGTGGCCCGACTCATCAGGCCTGCTGAGGGCCTCGACTCACTCAGTGATCGTCAGCTCACAATATTAAAGAATAATATGCGATAAACTGCATCCCCGTCGGCCCATGTCCCTCTTGGTGAGTCTTAAACTCATCTATTTTAATCCATTTTTTGGCTTTGTTTTAGTATTTTCAGAGTTGTTTAATGCGGAATTATGGAATATTTACCAAACTTTGTGTTTTGTAGAGTTAATTCAAAAGGAGAGATTTCCGACAAGAAAGAAGAAAAACAACAATTGCCAAAAGTCTGTCGCCGACGAGGACCGTGTCGCGACAAATGTTTAAGCAAATGGCTAAAGAACTGTGTCACAACAATATTTTCTATGTTGTAACACAAGATCTAAAAATTGGCAGATGAGCTATGTCGCAACAAAAGAGAACATGTCATGACTGGAAATGGGAAGAAGTCAGCTGAGACAAAGATCAGTTATGTTGCGACATAATGAAAGATTAGAAGACATAATCTATGTCGCGAAAGAATCTACTTTATCGTGACAATGACTCTTGCAACATGGAGGAGCTGGTTGAGACAAAAGATGGCACTGACAAAAGAAGTTCAGTCGCGACAAGAAAACTTAAGTCGTGACAAATGACGCTCACTTATTGAATTGACCTAGTGCAGCAAAGGGACAAGTTGCAGCACTTCAGCGAGAGAAGATAAGTTTGTGTCATGACATGGATCTTAATGTCGCAACATAGAAATAAGCTAAACAGAGAAAAACGAGGTCGCAACAGACTTTTCTAGGTCACGATAAAGAATTCAACACAATGCAAAGAAGTTCTGTCACGACATAACAAACTAGTTGTGACATAATGAGCAAGATGAATACAGAAGAGCCTTATCGCGACATAAAAACTAGGTCGCGACAACAAATTTTGACAACACTGAGAAGCCATGTCACAACATCATAACGAAGCTGCGGCAAGAAGTCTAGCACAGTGGCAACAAGCCTCACATGCGTGATGAACTTTTAAGGTCGCTGACAATCGCGGATAATACAAGGCGGTGTTGCAGCATAAGCACGAACGAGAGATCTTTGTGTCGCGACATGGAAACTTGGGTCACGACACCAACTTGAAGAAGTTGCTCTGAAACTGTGTTGCGACATGATTATCGATGTTGCAACATAATTGTTTGAGGAATGCACAAAATATTGTCGTGACAAAGGAAACTCTATTGCGACAGAGTTATCAAACTTAAAGAAAGAATAATGTCGCAACAAAAATACAATGTCGCAACTTAAGCAAAAAGGAGCACAAGATCTTCAAGTCGTAATAAGCTTGGCCCTTTTTTTGTAACAAAGACCTGCGACAAAGACCGCAAACTTTATGGGGGGGCGCGGGGCAACCGCGTACCCACCTTGCCTTTGACTTCTAGGTCGTGATAGAGAAGGCAAACCTGGGCCAGAATTTTTAAGGATTCACACATAGCCTCAATTTTAGGGCTCAAACTTTTAGGGCTCTATAAATAGAAAGCTTGGCTAGCGAAAGAGGCGTTCGATCGGCATCGGACCGAACAGTACTGAGGGGTGAGGACTCTTTTATTTATATATATATATATATATATATATATATATATATATATATATATATATATATATATATATATATATATATATATATATATATATATATTTTAATTTTCTTTTCTTCGTAGATTAGATTTAGAGAGTAGGGTGCTTAATTTGTTTTACTGAATGCGAAACGGTAAAATTGTTCGAAGTAAGTTGAAATTAAATGCTTAAATTCATTCACAGTGCATTTGAATTCAATGAACTCCGGACAAAATGAAACTCATTTCTTCGATTGATTCACATTAACAATGGAATTTTCCTAATCAGTATTTCAATGTATACTATAATACAGTTTTCGAGAACCCAACTTCCGCTGGGAAAGATCTTATGTTAGTTATGGTCTTTTTTGCACAAAGAGATGAAAATTTCCTGAGTTATGGTGTTTGAATTTATTTGAATGGTATTGTTCTTGAATTTAATTGATCCCAATTTTAGTAGCTTATACCCATGAAAGGACTATTGTCTAGCTCTGATTTCCAGGAGGCCCTCTACGTGACACAGAGATGGAGATTCCTCAGAGCATAGACCAGTTACTTGGGGGTATGCTAGACTAATATTGAAGAACTAATGAGCTCTTAAAGGTTACTTTGATAAATCCTCAATTTGCTCATGGTTTGAGAAAGGGTTGAGTGATATATCGATTTAATCAATTAGAGATCTCTATTTGGTCTGGAGGTATGATCTCGATCATGTGTTAGCTGAGATCTAATCAAGGAAAGAGAAAACTCTTTTAGATTTTAAGGATGAGACATCATTCATTTTGTAGAAATCTAGCAATTGCCTTGTCTTGGGGAAGCAAAAATGCATGAGTCATAAGAAATGAGTATGAAGTATTGGAAAATAAAATACCCAGATCTTATAGAGAAATTCTAATTACAAGTAATTGATTAGAATCATGATTTAGAAATGAACATGAACCTCTACTCAGTGAAAAGAATGGTTAGAGGAGGAATCTAAACTATACTACCTTTCCTGTTAACAAATTCAGATGCCAACTCAGGAGAAAATAGAATTAGATTATGATGCAGGAATTGATAGTTTCACAACAGTGAAATCCTAGTGTCTACTTCCAACAATAATCTGGTTTAGTCCAGTTTATATTTATGATTTAAATTTTTCCCTTTATTTTAAATGTAGGATCCCATGTATTAGAACTCTTATTAGGTTACTAAATTTTCTCTAAACTGCATGTTCAAATAGTGTAGAACTTGAGTAGTTGGGGTAGTTGAAGTTTAAATTCTTTTCCATCTTTGTGGGAACGATATCCGGACTTATAGGTTCACTTTACTACTTGCATGACCTATGCACTTGCAGTTTTTAAGACCAAATTAAATCTTTAATTGAGTTTAGTGACAAAATTATTTTTCTTATGAACTTATAAGTTATAGTTTGTTTTAACAAGTTTTTGACGCCGTTGTGGACTCATTAGATAGTCCTTTGGTCCTTAGTGTCATAGAGATTTGTATACATAAATGCAGTCTTAACATGTTTTTGGCGCCGTTGCCGGGGATTAGATAATAGTCCTTTAGCGCCGTTGCCGGGGATTAGATAATAGTCCTTTGGTCATAGTGTCATAAATTTGTATACATCATCTAGTCTTAACAAGTTTTTAGCGCCCTTGTTGGGGATTGAAAGAAATTAAAAATCGATATTTTGACAAAAGAGAGAAATGCTAATTTGGACATTTTTCTCTGTTTTACAAAAATTTCAGAAAATCAACAAAAACAGTTTTAACAGCAGTAGCTGAAAAAGCTAATGGTCTTTTTGGAAGCCTAATGAATATACTATTTTTGTTATCACTGACTTTATTTGATCTCAATGTGTTTCCCACTTTCAGGAAAATATTAAATGCATAGAAAATTAGAAGCCCCAGTATTTGCCTCTGAATCTGAAATTGAAAGAACCCTTAAAAATCTGAGAAAAGCTACTAGTGCTGAAGATATAAGTATGGCTAATCAAATAGAAATATTGCAAACTATTTCAAAAGAAGAAGAAGCAGAGAGACCACAAAGGCCTAACACAATGGAGGAATTTTATAGGTCCATCATTCAGGAAGAGTACTCTGTAGTGAGACAACCTTCCATTGAAGCAAACAATTTTGAGCTGAAGCAAGCTTTGATTACAATGGTGCAGCAATACCAGTTCACAGGCCACCCTTCTGAAGATCCAAATGAGCACCTAGGGAGATTTATGAGGATGGCAAACAACGTGAGCGCAGATGGGTAAGACGGATGTAATCAAGCTTCACCTCTTCCCATTCTCATTGAGAGACGTTGCAACCACATGGCTTGACTCACTGCTAGTGGGATCAGTGAATACTTGGGAAGAACTGGTGGAGGCATTCATGAGCAAATTTTTCCCTCCAGCTCTCATTGCTGAGAGAAGAGGAGAAATCATTGTGTTTAAGCAAGGGGAGGATGAGAGTCTCTACACTACATGGGAGAGGTTCAAGAGATTGCTGAAGAGGTGCCCTATGCATGGGATAGATCTGACAACTCAGATGGAGATTTTCTACCATGCCATGAATTATACCTCTAAGGGTATAATTGATGCATCCTGTCGTGGAGGTTTTAAAAGAAGAAGTGCAGAGGAGGCAAGGCAAGTCTTTGAAGACCTTGCCAAATGTAACTACAAGACTCCATGATGACCTCAGACCAAAACACATATACAAATTTAGTTGCACAATTACCAAAGGACTATTATCTAATCCCCGGAAATTGCACCATAAAACTTGTTGAGGGCAAAAGTCTCCTAGAGTTAATCATTTTCAATTTTGGTTTTGGCACGATATCTTTGCCAAGTGCGAATTGACAAGTAATAAAATGGATATAAGTCCATATGCTCGATCCACGGAGATAAAATTTTAAATCAACTACCACGACTACTCAAGCTCCGTACTATTTGGACCATAAAGTGATATGAAAGTCCCGACTTAAGAAGAATTGGGAGTACTATACAGTAAAATATAAATGAACAATAAAATGGCTGGAATATAAAGAATAAAGAATAAAGAATAGTTAAGAAAATAAATGGACACTGAATAATTATCTTCGGAGGACACATCAAGAGTATACTACTATAGTGAAGTACCAATTCACCGTAGTTAATCTTGATAAAACTTCTTGAATATTTAGGGTTTTAAAATGTCTGAGGGTGTTTAGCGGTGCAGGTTGGATTCTCTCCAGGCTCCACGTCTCATTATCTAATTTTCCTGATTCTCTCGACGGAATTAAATAACTACTTTTAAAGGGATTTCCCTTAATGCAGGTATTTTCTTTTGCAATACTTCATACCCATTTTATGGGCATGTATAGCTCTGATTATCGGTCAAGCAAGGATACTCTGACTTCAGGATGCTCTTCCTCAAAAATTAGAATAGATCCACCCTCTCCTTGATTAGATCTCACATTAACCACCCAGGGATTAGCCTCACTATTCGAATTAAGTGAACTCTACGCTTGTTTAAATTGATAACTCATTCAACTCTTTCTTGATTTCAGAGTGAAGAGATTTATCGAAGTAAACTTGCAAAGCTCATTAGATCTCAAATAGCGAGTTAATATTTTCCTTGAAGCAATTGTTCACGAACTCTCGGGAATGCCTTCCTGTGTCTCGAGAGGGCCTCCTTGAAATTAGAGCAATGAGACAAATCTTATAGCGGGTATAAGAAATGATATTCGGATCAAAACGATAAATGACACCGAGTAAATTCATAAACTGAAATTCGAAAGCTGTTGGAAATGACTACAGGAAAGATAATTTCTGACTATAGCCTTCACTTAATGGAAGCTGGATTCCTCAATTACTGAATTACACGCTACAACATTCCTCGATCACTTAAGAATAAGCGCAATTCGGCTGAAGAGTTGAATTCCGAGAAATTTATGCGAACTTCAAACATTCAGGGGTAGTAATTTGAAAGAGAATAGGAATTACGCATTCGAAGCTTCTCAAAATCGACAACACCCGATCCAGAAAATAAAACGAAAAATAAAACAATAAATCTAATCTAATCTCTAACTATCAATATTGAAGAAAAGAAAAGAAAAGAAAAGAAAGAAAACTAAAAGAAAAATAAAGAAAATGAGCAGCCCGGCTACCCGGACCTCTCGTCGTGTCAGCCGGCTGCGTTCCTCTTCACGGGTAGGCTGCGTATTTATAGGGTTTCTCGAGTTGGGCCTAATCCCAGCGCGTTCGGTTCTGATTTCAAGTGGGTAGCCCCGAGATTCTTGTTAGTCGCGACCTCAAATCCCTTATCGCGACATCATCCATGTCGCGACATCGATCTCACGTCGCGACATCAACTTAAGTCTATGCAGCCTTGAACTGGTCGTTTATGATGTCGCGACATCAATCTCTTGTCACGACATCAGCTCACGTCTTCTGTAGGCTTCAAATGGTTGCTTCGGATGTCGCGACATCAATCTCTTGTCGCGACAAGTACATATGTCATTGAAGGTTTTAATGGTTGCTTCTGTTTGTCGTGACATCAATCTCTTGTCGTGACATCCGCTTAAGGAACTTACAAGCTTCCACTGATTGCTCTTGGTGTCGCGACAACAATCTCTTGTCGCGACATCAGCTTATGGCTCTGCAGTCTTCACTTGATGGTTCCTGTTGTCGCGACATCAAGATGCTGTCGCGACATCATTCCCTTAGCTTCTGGTTAATCTCATTTGCTTGCTCACGGTGATTCTGTCGCGACCAGGTTGTATTTCCTTCACTTTTCCTGATGTCGACCTTCTCTCTTTAGAGTGATCTTGTCGTGACTTCAATATGGCACCTCTTACCTTGATATGTATTGCTTTGCTAATTCATTATCGATGTCACGGCCGGCGTCGGATGTCGCGACATGAAGTCTTCTTCTTCTTCATTTCCTGGTTGCTTCACCTGGAGTTTCTTTAACTCGCCTGCCTTGTTCTTCAAGTAAGCTTCGTTTCCGAGTGGAGTTTCATTGTTACAACCTGGATATGCATTTTGATTCTTTGCGAAAACTTCACGACACTAGGTTATTACGTCTTTGCGGCGCCTTTTACGCGCAACTTTGTATGTATCTCATTAACGCTCATCCACCTTCTGCTTCTTTTTCGCAAAAATTCTTCTTTTCTTGAATTCCTGCATTTAACGATTGGTTGGTTATTCCATAATTACGCATCTTAATTATTCCTTTTCGTCAAATCAAACAGAAAAATGGACTAAAAATAGATGACTTTTAAGCTCATCAAACTCCCCCAAACTTAAAATTTTGCTTGTCCTCAAGCAAAGAAAAAGAAAGAATTGTTTGTCCTCAAACAAATAGGACATTTTTCTGTTCTGTTTTTGCAGTAGAAGTCAATTTAATTGAAATACAAGGATTGCATTGTTTTCTGCACATCTAACTTCAAGTCCATTTCAAGGTTGGTTTCTACTCTTTATGATATATTGAAACTAAAGCTGTGAAATTGTTTTACAAACCACATAATCATTTGGATCACATTGAAAAATAGAATTGTTTTCCTTTATCATCTTCATAATTATTCACTTAACTCCCTAGGTCTTTCACGGTTTTTCACATTTTATTGCCTTCAAATTCCATAAGCTTGTTGTTCATATTGATCTCCCTTGGCAGGTAATTCCATCCTTGAGATCAATCAGGTCTTTTGGGCTTGTATTGGGCTTGGGCAAGGGTAGGATAGGAACTTTTGGTTTAGATTACCCTGAACTTTTTCTCTCTTCTTTCTCATTATTGCCCTTTTTCCTTGTAGTTTCTTTAATAAACTCCCCCAAACTTCATTTTTGGGACATCTCCTTGATTTCTTCCATTAAGAACTGTATGCTCCCATTTCTCATTTGTAATTCAACTGGGGGAATTTTCTTTGTTTGTCACCATTCAAGGATAGTGCAACCCATACCAGATGGCATTAGGGTACTAGGTGTTGAAACACCCCTAAGAACTTAATAGTTCAAGAGAATTAGGCCACAAGGTAAAACTTATCCCCTTTTTTTATTGTATTTACAGTTTTGACCCTTTTCTTTCATTCCCCTTTTGTCTTTTCTCATGAGTTCTTCCAAAAACAACCTCCCAAAATTTGATTTCCTTCTTCCTCCTAGCCTAGTTCTTGGGTAAATGCACTGGTTCTTTACTGGAAGATTGATTCTTTTGGAAGGGTTGGGGTTTAAATTGGCTGATTTTTAGAAATAAGGCTTGATTGGCTCAATTTGCAGGCCCAAAGGTGTATGCTTTAGCATATAGATAGGGATGACGAATGGCTCAAACTTTCAGAATGGCCTGCATCATTTCTTGTCATTTGTATCACCTAGGATTTCGCCTCAATCAATAATCTAACAAGTTCTAGAATGGGTTAGCTAACATTATAACCATTGAGGTTCCTTGAGATTAATTTTTTGTTGATGAGTAGTTAAACTCTTTAGTATCAACGGGTTCCTTGACTCATTGTTCATACCACAATCTCAAAAATATGTTTTGTCCCTTCAATTTCATTACTTTCCTCTATTCTAGACTTAACAGTTAGACTTAAGTCACTTTTGCACTTCGTGTTTCAATCAAACTGTATTCTTTTGGCCCTTATTCTACATTTCAGCTTATTTCTAATCCTAAGCACTTCATTGACTCAACTCATGACATCTCGACGGTTTTGATGCGGAACTAATTCCTACTTTTATTTTCCCAACTATGCATCACAAAGCAACACAACATTGAACAAACAGGTTCATAATAGCACACAACAATTCAATTCAAATTTCTCATTTTATTTCTGATTCAATTGCAACAGTTGGATACAATTCAAATGGGATAAGGAGGGTAAGGAAGTCAGTTTAGGAAGAAGTCTATCTTTTTCTTTTGGAAGAGGCAGCAAAGATATTAGGGATCAGGTCTAAGGTGTATTCAAATAAGGAGCTGGGAATGGGAGGAAATTTCATTTCCGCTACTTTCCTTTCTCTTCTTAGTTTCCTTCTCAACTTGATCTTGATAAGAAGATCTCATTGGAAGAGATCAACCTTTTTGTTCAACTCATCACATACTCTTCCCCCGAGCCATTCATTGTATTCTCCATTTCAGTCATGACCTCTAAAAATTTGGAGAGATTATTGTTAATTAGATCCAAATTTTCTAGTCATTCTTTCTGCCTGTAGGATTCAACATCCTTTTGCTTCTTGTCTCTATCATCCAGTTTGTTTTCAAAATCCTTCTGTAAAGACTTGTATAGGGTGAAGCCTTTGATTGCTCCCCAAATTTGGCTTCTTGCTGCGTATCTCTTTTCTTTATCAATGTGAGGAGGTTGAGAGAATCATGCTCAAACTGATTGTTATAAAGCTTCATGACTTAGTTTGAGGTTTACGTAGCAGTTGTGATCTCTTTCCTTCGTTTCTTTATTAAACTCTTCCCACTAACATGAAGTTTCTCATACATTTCCTCTCTTCTTGTTCATCTCTTCTCCCCCTTCTTTGGTCTCTTCTTTGTAACTCATCTCATGCTCCTTTTCCTTCTGTTTAGCTCTTCCTCCAGCTTCTTGGTCTCTTCTTGCACTAATTCTTTTTCATAAATGCCTTCTCTGAATTCTACTTTGTGGTTCACTCCTTCTCTCTTTCATCCATTCTCTTTTGCATGGCATTGGGAGCTTCCAGTATCGAGTTGTTCTCTTGTGCTCCTTGAGGCTTTCTCCATGTTAGGAAATTTCTGTTACGCACGGGAGGAGGCGGCTAAGGAATGGAGAAATCTATTGAAGTGCCTTCATCACGCCCTTCATTGTCTGTAGTAAATCATTGTTGTCAATTGAGTTTTGCAGGTGCTCTGCTCCTTGATCAGCAACCCTCCCGGAGTCTCCTCTTCTGGTCTTTCAACTGGGGCTTCATCTTTTCTCTACTAGCACCCCAGCTTCTTGGTTTCTTGGTCCTTTGCTAACTCACAGTCGGAAGGAGTGGTGAAGCTACAGGTACTTCTTCTTGATTCCACGCACTCTTTCTGACCTTCAAACATAAACAATTGATTGTTCTTTTGGTGAGAATAAACTCCCTCTTTTATTCCCTTCATGATACCTCATGATAGAATTTTCAATGACAACTCCTACATTGATCTTGTATCCTTTTAGGATGGCATACAGCAACACAGCTTCTTGTTCTCTCACTGTGCACACGTGTTTTGTTGGAACCAAAACAGAAGCCAGGAAGTAAAACCATACCTTCGCTTCCTCGGTGAGGCTTCCCCTGTTCACTGTTCTTGGCCTTCCTTCTTCTTGGTTTAGCTGCACCTTACCATTAGTGAGCTTCTTGGCAATCTTTCCAAAATCACAGTTTTCAAGTTTCTTGAATTTGGAACCATGTTTTGTACGCTGCATATAGGCCTCGTTGGCTGATGGCCCTTAGCTTCATAAAACCGAGACTCATAACAAAAACCGCTCCATCCTTCCTTCCTACCAAATTTGAATAAAACTCTTACCAGTGCTGTATACCCTGATTTTTGGTGTGCGCGGGGAGCTCTCCCACCCTCTGCAATATCGTCTCGCGAAAGTACTTGAGTTTTGAATCTCCTCTCTGTGACAAACCCCTTGTTAACAATATTTTTTCCAGAGATGCGCCGTCGACCGAAATCTTCTCTTCTTCTCTCACCTTTCCCTTTCCTTTTCTGCTATTTCTTGGGAGTTCGCGGGAGCTTGAGGTGTTTGATGGCACCTCCTGATTGTTCTTCCTGACGAATCTCGTCTAAGTGTTCTTCTTGTGGGTTTCTTGCACAGTTGTTCATGTTCCCTCATAATCTCGTCTAGGTTAGGGACTAGGGTAGGAATTTCAGCCATTGGAAAAGGAAGAAAAGCTTTTCAAAAGGTTCGGAAAGCTAGGGTTTTCAGGGGTTGAGATTCAGAAGGAGGAAGAAGGTGAATAGCTATGTGGTTTGGAGTGAATGATAAAGATTTCAACGAGTTGCAATTCAATCAATGTTTGTGGGCTAATTATTTAGCTTCAAATTTAAAAACATTGCAACTTCAATTTCGCCTCTTTTATTTGAGATCATTAAATTTAGGGCTTTTTAAATGAGTTAATGGCATTAAAAACTCTTTTATGTCGCGACATGTAGTTTCAGTCCGCGACATGGAGTGAATTTTAGGAATTGTTTGATTACATGTTGAGACATCTTTTTATTCTGTTTTTATTCCCGATATTTCCTACCTTGTTAGGGTTGTTACGACATCATTTTTCATTTTGAAACTTAATTCTCTGTGACTTCTGTGGTGTCATGACATATATATTCTTCCTTGATACTCACTAATTGCCCTTTCCAAGCAGGTCCACGACATCAATGTTTTTCATGAGGCATCACTTGTATCGCGACATAACCTTACATTGTAACCTAAATATAACTTAATGATCTCAGACATGAGATTCTCTTATTGTTCCTAACCCTTTTAGACATCTCTTTAGGCATCTCCAGAGATTTAACAATCAATTCAAGTATATCTGAGAGTGGGTTAGGGAAAGATTACTCCTTCTCATGTTGTGACTTCTCTGCAAGTTCTTTAGATTGTTCTGTAGTTGCCTTGCCATTCACTCATCTTTAAACCTTGGAGGAGCTCCTTTTGCAATATTCAAGAAAAAATCTAATTAGAAAGCTACCATTAATTTAAATTAAATCTATCTTTATAAAACAATTTGACTTGTTTTGACAACTAAAGAAAAATATTTTAAAAAACTTAAAATCAGAAATTATATCATATGGGTTGCACTCCCATTAATTACTTCGATTGCATTTTTGAGTCCTTAAATTGGACTTGTTTGTTGTGATACTTCTTCTTTTTTCATAAGAACAGGTTGGAGTTCTTCATTTCCCTCTTCCACACATGCGGTCTTGCTCCTTCTTTGTTTTATTTGTCATCTTTCTTTCATCTTTTCTATTTCCTTCCCACTCCTGTTGTCTGATACTCCCCAGTCCTTTGGATTTTCTTTGTGTCACTTGGGAAAATATCTTTCTTATTTGCGGGGTTAGAGACATTGCCTTGTGTCTCCCGGGTTCTTCGGGGATCGTGGTGGTGTTACGAAAATTTGAGAATTGGTAGCCGGTTGCTTCAGCTCTGCAAACTTTTTGTTCATGGAGGTTCAAACGGCTTCTTATTATCCCCATGAAATCTGGCATACATTCCTTCCAAAGATTGAGCCCTCCTCTGACCCTAATATTCATTTCTGTGTTCATCTCCTTGCTGCTGCTGCTGGAACCTCGATGGTTGTTGATAACCCTGTTGAGGGTTCTATCCATGTCTTGGGCCTTGTGAAGCCCCTCCACCATATGAGAAGTTCTCATGGTTCCTCAGTCTTTGGGTGATAATCTTCCAGCGGAGTTAGTATTGGGTTTGAAATGGTAAGCTCTTGGCTCGCCCAATCACTTAACCTCTTGTCATAGAATTGTTCTTCGACGGCTCTCGGCACTTTCCTTGATAACTCTCTTTCAAATTGCTCCTATTTCATGGGCGGTGTGTGTCTTCCTTTCTTGCTTGTCCAGCTGTGCATAATGGCATCAACAGCCTCCATGGCTGTCTTGCTTCGACTCCATGATCCACTCTCTGCTACTTCCTCTTGAAAACTTCGGAAGGAGTTTTCATATTACATTAACCCGGAGTCTTCAATCGGCTCTCTTGCCTCTTCAGCACTTTTGGCGGATGCTCCACAAAACATGAAGCATCAATGATCCCCTTTGATATATCATTCAAGGCATGATATACAATGTCCATCTGAGTCTTGGTCACATCCCATGCATTGGACATCTTCGACAACCGTTGAATCTTTCCCCGAAGCTACATACGAGCTCATCTTCCTATTTGAAACACAATGATTCCCTCCTCCTTTTGAGGTGAGTGATGGAAGAATGCCGAATAGGCCTCTACGGCTCCTCCCAGTATCAGCGAGCCCGTATAGTAAGATTAAATTACCATGCGCTCTTTATTATCTCTTAGAGAGAAGGGAATAGATGTAGTTTGTGACTTACGGTCTCACCCATTCAACTACTATATTAGCCATCTGAGAAATCTTCCCGGGTGCTGGTTTAAGGTCTTCGATTAGGATGACCCGATGGCGTCTTCTTTGGACCATGGTAATTAATCTTGGTTTAAGTTGAAATTTTTGGCATCGATAGCCGAGGTATCCCGATTCTTGATATTCATCACAGATTGATCGGCTTCAAGAAATTTATCCATGGTATCGATGATTAGGTATTAAGGCACAGCGTCTGTGTCCCTCGGTTTGATCCTGTCTTTCATCGCATGGTGGTGTTTTACGCTTTCCTTGTCTTTCTCAAGGCTGCGAAGTGTTTTCTACAATTCGAATCGGTTGGAGGACTCGGATCAATTTTACGCTTCCTATGCATCAAAGTTTTACGAAAGCAAACACACTCCCATTAATAGGATTAGTCAAAACAACAAATATATTCAATATGGTTTGTTAAGGGATAGTGGTTAAAAATAACCACTGCTTGAAAAGCTATTTTTGTTATTTTTCTTAAATGTCCAAATTAGCATTTCCTTCTTTCGTCTAAATATTGATTTACTAAATTCTTTCGATCCCCGACAACGGCGCCATAAAACTTGATGACCTCAGACCAAAACACATATACAAATTTAGTTGCACAATTACCAAAGGACTATTATCTAATCCGAGGCTGCACCATAAACATTTGAGGGCAAAAGTCTCCTAAAGTTAATCATTTTCAATTTGGTTTTGGCTTTGATATACACTTAAGTGCAATTCGACAAGTAATAAAATGGATATAAGTCGGATATCCACAGAGATCTCAAAATTTTAAATCAACTACCTGACTACTCAAGCTCATTACTATTTGGACCGTAAGTGATATGAAGGTCCGGCTCAGAAAGTGGAGATTATACTATACCCAGTAAAATAAATGAAACTGATAAAATAGCTGAATATAAAGAATAAAGGAATATAGAATAGTTAAGAAAATAAATGAACCTTGAATAATTATCTTTTTCGAGGACACATCAAGTATCTTGCTATAATGGAAATTACCCAATTCACGTAGTTAATCTTGATAAAACTTCTTGAATATTTCAGGTTTTAATAAATCTGTCCAGGTTTTAACGGTCTGGAGTTGGATCTCTCCAAGCTCCACATCTCATTATCTAATTTTTCTGATTCTCTCGAAGACGAGAATTAAATAACTACTTTTAAAGGGATTTCCTTAATCTGGGTATTTTTCTTTTGCAATACTTCATACCCATTTTATGGACTGTAAACCTTAGCTCCCAAGTTATCGGTCAAGCAAGGATATACAACTTCCGGGATGCTCTTCCTCAAAATTAGAATAGATCACCCTCTCCTTGATTAGATCTCAGCTAACACGGGATTGGCCTCATTATTCGAATTGAGGTGAAACTCTACTTACATTTAAATTGATAACTCGACCAGCTCTTTCTTGATTTCAAGTGAAGAGATTTATCGAAGTAAACTTGCAAAGCTCTTATTAGATCTCAAATAAGCGAGTTTAATATACCTTCCAGCAATTGTTCATAACTCTCGGGGAATGCCTTCCTGTGTCACTCGAGAGGGCCTCCTTGGCTCGAGCAATAGAACCAAATCTTATAGCAATTATAAAAGCGTGTCGAATGCTGATAAACTGACACGAGTAAATTCATAGCTGAAATTCGAAAATTTATTGGAAATGATACAGGAAAGATAATTTATTCCTGGCCTTCCTTAATGGAAGAATTTGGATTCCTCGATTCTTGAATTACACCTTTCTGTATTCCTCCCGATCCTTAAGAATAAGCGCAATTCGAGCGAAGAGTTGAATTCGAAATTTGTACGAAGACTTCAAACATTCCAGGTAGTAATTTGAAAGAATAGGAATTCGCGTCCATTACATAAAATCGACAACACCGGATCAGAAAATAAAGCGATAAATCTAAATCCTAATCTCTAACTATCAATATTGAAGAAAAGAAAAGAAAAGAAAGAAAACTAAAGAAAAATAAAAGAAAATGAGCCTTGACTACGGACCTCTAAATGCAGTATCACCGTAGATTACGTTCCTCTTAGGTAAACTGGCGTATTTATAGGGTTTCTCGGTTCTAATCCCAACGCATTAGGTTGTGGATTTCAAGTGGACTGGCCGAGTTACTGTTGAAGTCGCGACCTCAAATCCCTTATCGCGACATCATCCATGTGCTCATGTTTCATCGATCTCACGTCTAGCGACATCAACTTAGAATCTATGCGACCTTGAGCGGTGCGTTTATGATGTCGCGACATCGATCTCTTGTCACGACATCGACTCACGTCTTACGTAGGCTTCAAATGGTTGCCGGATAATCATGACATCAATCTCTTCATCGCGGCAAAGTACATATGTCGTGAAGGTTTTAATGGTTGCTTACGTTTGTCAGCGACATCAATCTCTTGTCGTGACATCGGCAAGAACTTACAAGCACCCGCGATTGCTGCGGTGTCGCGACAACAATCTCTTGTCTCCGACTTATCGACTTATGGCTCTGCCGGTCTTCGCGATGGTTCCTGGTGCTCAGCGACATCAAGATCTTGTCGAGACATGGGTTCATAACCGGATTGTCCTGGTCTTATCGCAGGTGATTCTGGCTCGCGACCCGATTCGCCTTCCTTCCGCTTTTCGATGTCCGCGACCTTCTCTCTTGGCGATCTTGTCGTGACTGGCACTCTTACTGCGGCGATGTCGGCTAGCTAATTCATTATCGATGTCACGACAGCGTCCAGATGTCGCGACATGAAGTCTTCTTCTTCTTCATTTCCTGGTTGCTTCACACGGTGTTTCTTTAACTCTCGGCACACTTGCTTGTTCTTCAAGTAGCCGTTTATTTGGAGTTTTTGCTGGCTGCCGACTGGACATCACGTTTGCGATTCGCATAAAACTGTTTACTGGTTCCTTCATCTTTCTTGGCGCCTTTTACGTTGCGACTTGCTTCAGCAATTATCTCATTAGCGCTCATCCGCCCATACGCTTCTTTTACGCAAAAAATTCTTCTTTTCTTGAATTCCTGCCGCATTTAACGGTTTGAGTTGGTTATTCCATAACTCTGCATTTTAATTATTCGCTTTTTCATTAAAAATCAAGCGAAAAATGGACTAAAATAGATGACTTTTAAGCTCATCACTCCATGTCCCCGAGTCTTTAGGGAAGCGGCCCGGCAGATGAAATGGTGGAGACCAGGTGGATAGAACTATAGTCATAGAAGCCAAGCTTGATGCAGTTATGAACAAGCTGAGTAGCAATGAGAGGGGGATGCACACTGTACATGAAGTTGGGCTTGATGAGAGAAAGGAAAGGAAATAGTGAGGGTATGAGGAAAGAGCCTTACAGTTGAGGAGGCCGCGGTATCTAAGCAGCTTAAGGAATTATACTTTTAAGCTAACCCCTGACCTGCCTACACACGATGGTCAAACACTAAGAAACCGCAGAAAGCTTTTATAAGGTGGAAAAGCACAATAGGGAACGAATATGGCTTGAGCCACCATCGAACATACTTAGCACCGGGTTTGGCTGGCTACTTGACAACAACGGCGGCGGGGAAAGCCGGAAATTATCGAGGTCGAAAGGACTCCATCCTTTGAAGATTAGATGCTTAATTTCATGTCGGGCTAACAAAAGGAATTTCGAATGCGCGAGCAATTTTCTACCTTGAGGATTTTGGCAGCTACAACCGGTATTTCGAGGCCCGAGCACGATGCTTCTTTGATACGGAGATGCGGTGGAAACTTGCTTCCAGTTATGAAGAAAGAGCCCTAGGATTGTATGGCGGTGATACGAGTGGCGAGGAGTTAGATGAAGAAGGAGTGTAGAAAAGGAAGAATCTTGGGGAAGAGAGAAAACGAGGCGAGATTGGAGAAAGAAATGGTAGGAAACAGGTTCGAGTATGAGAAGAGAAGTCGACGAGCGCATTCGGCATTGGGGAAGGAAGGAAGGAGTGAGAAAGCTTATAATCTTCCGGCTCCATTCCACTCGGGTTGCGAGAGGCAAAGCGGAGGCTTGGGTTCTAAATTCTTAAACATGTTTAAGAAGATGAGATTAACTTCCCTTCTCGTAGACGTTAACTGAAATGCCTCATTATCTCAAATTCATGAAAGATCTATTGAGCAAAGAGAAGTTTACATTGAGGGAAAGGATGGTGAATTCATGCGACCTATAGTGCGGTAATTCAGAAGTCCATACCGAAAAGGCCCGGGGATCGGCTTGACTTCACTATACCTTGCATGATTGGGAATCTTTGTCATTGAAAGAAAAAACCTTGTGTGTGATGAAGCCGGCATCGACTTGATGCCCGTACGTTGTTAAGACTAAGTTTGGGGAAGCTTACTCTATGTATGACCTGCATGGATGAGAAACAGGACCATCCCCAGGGTGTCCTTGAAGATGTGCTGATCAAGGTGGGAAAATTTATCTTTCCAGTGGACTTCGCAGTCATAAATATAGAGAAAGACAAACAAATCCCATAGTTGTTAGGAAGACCCTTCTCATCAACAGGAGCAGCATTGATTGATGTGAAAAAAGGCTGCTGACTCTGAGTTGGAGAAGGCGATTGCATTTCAATCTCAATGATAATCTGAAATAACCGGGAACTTTCATAAGTGGCGGCCCAGTGAGATTTGTGAAAACAAAAATTCTGTCGATTCGAATTGACCACATATCGTAATTTTCAGAATTCAATGAATGAAAATGAGATGAATTTCCAATATCTTGAGCATCTTGAATTTGAATTTCTGAACTCCAATTTCAAATTGAAAGATTCAGCATTCAGTATTAGAGAGAACAGTACAGAAAGATCCAGCGGTTATAAAGAAGAAGTGGCTGAAGAAAATAAAAGTTCAGAAGGTTTAATACTAAAGGAATTTCCAGAACATTTAAAATATGCCTTCTTACAACCAGAAAAGGGAAAGCCGTAATCCCTTCCAGTGGATTAAGTAAAATTTGGAAGAGCAAAAACTTCTTCGGAAGACTCTCAGAGAAAAATATAAGGAAGTAATAGCAGCTTGATTACATAGAAAATTTGAAAGAATCAGTCCTTCGGTATGTATGCCGCAGATCTGTTAGAGGAGAATGCTAGAACTATAGAGCATCGAGAGAAGGCTAAATCTGGTAATGAAAAGTGGAGCAAAAAAGAGTACTGAAAATGGGTAAATACGAGCTTTCATATATGCAATTTCAGACCGACTAGTGAGCTCGGTACATGTGGTTCCCGAAGAAGGATTCATTGTGATCGAATGAGAAGAGAATGAATTTATTCTACAAAAGAGAGCGCGTAGCGAGGGATGGAGAGTGTGCATAGACTTCTGAGGAAGCAACAGCGCTACCAAAGGACCATTATCCTACCTTTCATTGATCAAATGTTGTTGGACAGGTTAGCAAGGCACCAGTGCTGTTGCTTGATGGATATTATGGTTATAACCAGATTGCAATAGCGGATCAGGAGAAATCAACATTTACATGTCCTTATGGTACCTTTGCCTTTAAAGGATGCCATTTGGATTATGTAATGCTCCTGCCACCTTTCAAAGATGTATGATGTCTATATATTTTCTTACTTGGTGGAAGAGGTTATGGAAACATTCATGGATGACTTCCGATCCCATGGATGAGTTTTGAAGGTGTATGAAAACTTAGAAAGCGATTACTTGAGGTGCCAAGGCAATCTAGCTTTAAGCGGGAAAAATGTCATTCATGGTGGCGAGGTGTGGTATTGTCTTGGGAGCGCAATTTCTTCTACTGGATTGGAAGTAGATCAGCAGGTGTGTTATAAAAACTCTCATGCCACCTATAACGATTGAAAGGGCATAAGAAAGCTTCCTAGGACATCTTGGATTTTATAGAAGATTCATTAAGGATTTTCAAAAATCTCGAAACCATTATGCGAGGCTGGCGGAAAAGGCATTAAAATTTTTATTTTTGATGAATGCGAGATGCGTGAGGAAAGTAAATCAGTTAGTTGACTCACGTCATGTTGACACCATACTAGAAGCGATAATTTGAAGTATGTGTGATCTTGGTGATTATGCGATGGGAGCTATATTGGGACATAAGCTGAAAAAGATCTTTAAGGCCATATCTTATGCTAGCAAAACATTCCAATGAGGCCTGAGAAAACTATACACCATAGAGAAGGAGATGCGCGATGGTTTTGCTTGTGAAAAATTCAGGCCTTATATATTGGGGTCCCATATTGTGATACACAGCGATCATCTTCTTGATTAAATATTTAATGTAGGAAAAGAATGCCCAAAGCCAAGATTGATCGGATGGGTGCTACTTTATACAAGAGTTTGATCTTGAAATCCAAGACAAGAAGGGTAGTGACAATGTGATAGCATATCCGCGTCTAGATTAGGAAGAGCTGGCGGAGCAGAAGGCGGCTTTGACGAAAAGAATTTTCACGATAAGTAGCTATTGATGTTGTCAGTATAAACACCTTGGTATTCTGATATTGTCAATTACTTAGCTTGTGGAATTATGCCATGTGAATTCAGCTACCAGCAAAAAAGAAAATTGAGAACTGATTGCAGATTATATATATGGGATGACCCATTGTTGTATGAAAGTATGAGACATGATCATGGGGAGATGTGTCCCACGTAAATAGAGCAGGAATTGGTATTATGGAAAAATGTCATGCATCACCATATGGAGGAAACTTTCAGGGATACCAAGACAATCGAAACTCTCAATCAGGGGTTTATTGTCTATTCAAAGACTGTTTTGAATGGGTAAACATTATGATGCTTGTCAGAATGAACATAGCGAGAAGAAATGAAATATATACTGCGGAAATTACGGTGGTGCAAATTTTTGATGTATGGGGAATAGACTTTATGGGACCTTTTCCATCATCATTTGGTCATATATACATTCTTCTAGATATGGATTATGTATCCAAATGGGTGGAGGCAACAGCTTGTCCGAGAAATGATGTCACTACAATTGTTGGGTTTATCTGAAAAACATTTTGAAGCGTTTGGGAACTTTTAGGCGATCATGCGGTGATGAGGAATCCAGCACTCAAATAAAGTCTTTGCAAAACTCATGAGCAAATATGGAATCAAACATATGATGGGATTGGCTTATCACCCTCAATCAAATAGGCAAGCTAAAATTATTTAATAGGAAGACATAAAGAAAATTACGGAGAATCTCGATAATCTGACGAAAGATTGATTACATAAAATTTAGATGATACCTTGTAGACTCTGAGAAGCTGCTTACAAAACTCCCATTAAATTTCCCTATACAAAATTGTATATGGAAAACTTTGTCATCTCACAGAATTGGAATACACAAAGCTATGTGAATATCGAAATTAAGCGTGATTTCAATGCCCGAGGAAAAACTACTCACAATATGAATGAGCTGGAAGAATTGAGAAATGAGGAAACATGGCTGATGCCCGAGAATCTACAGGAAATGACAAAAGGTGGCATGATCGAAAAATCTAAGGGGTTAAAGGCAGGAGAACAAAGTTCATATACAACTCTGAGGCTCAAGCTCTTTCGGGCCGAAATCAAAATGGAGTGGACTCCATATATAAGTGTTGCTGAAGTACTTATTGACAGTGGCCTTAAGGCGAATTTAGAAATGAATTCAAAGTAAATGGTCAGAGATTAAAGCATTATCTTTAAGGAAGCATACAGGAGGTAGATCCAGATTTTGAAAAGAGAAAAGAAAATGACTGAAATGAAGACACTACTGCGATGTGTCTAGTAAGGACGATGCGCTTAGCGACTTCTTAGGAAGCGACCAGTGGATTGTTTTTATTATTTTTCTTATTTTCTTAGATTGATGTTGGTTATTTTTCTATGATTTTGGATTATTAAATTTTATTTGGTTAGAGGTTTTTGGAAGCTTGGTAATTTGCTAAATTTTTGTATTTATTTATTTTTGGGCCGGGAAGAAGAATGGTGAAATCGGATTTTATTGTAAAAGCACACCACGCCTCGAAGCTGAATTTTGCGAAAATGACTTCTGAGGAAGTATTTCTCATTCCCTAAACTTGTTATAATAACATTAGATATCTTAAGTTTGGGGGAGTTTGCTTCCAATTTCTTGAATGCTATGTTGATGTGTTTTAATGAGATAGTTGCTAGCGTTGGAATTAATGATTTTTATGTTGCTAATATGTCTTCCACGATAACTTGAATTGAAAATTTTGACTGAGTTGTGGGTGATTAACTGAATTGGAAGGTAGTTTTAAGTTGTAGAAAGTTTGGGAAACAATTACTTGGTCGTGAAAATAAACTCTGTCATGACACTGTTTTATAAGTAAGGGAAAAGGGTTGTCGCAACAAGGAATTGATTGATTAAGATAATTTATAAGAAAATTTGGTCGCGACATTAAAAGTTCGATCCCGCAAACGAGAACTGTTGAAATATGATGTCTTAACCTGTTTTCTTGTTGGGACAAAATTTTTGAAACTAAAAGTAAATGGAAATAGAAGCGATGTCGCGACCACCTTCAGACTGCAGATCCGCGACCCCGCACGGATTTCTTGAGAGCAATCTACGTAGGTGACCGGGGAAAATTCTTGTCGCGACCAGTTGTATTTAGAAACGATTATTGGGTCGATAACATGTGTCGCGATAAAATTTCTCTTGTCATGACAAGTCGTTGTTCGCGACGAACCTAAAAGTATGTAGAGACATGGAATTTTAAGAATGGAATTGAAAATTTTCATGTTTTTGGGTCACAAAATTCCACAAGTAAGTAAAGAATATTGTTTGTGACTTAATCATTTATTGTCGCGGCCTGAGAAACATTCATTTATTGAGGCCATAAACGAAAGGACCTCCAAAACTAAAAAGCCACCTTCCCATTGTTCATATCTTTTGCCATGCTCTGGCTAAAATTCCCACCTCCCTTTCTTGGAGCTTCTAAAAAACCTAGACCGAGGGCCTTAAGCCACCCCAAATCCGAGATCTTATGATCATGAAACCACTGGGAGCCTAGTCCCAAATCTCAATGTGAGATAATGGAGAGAACACGGCTAATTGAAAGAGGAGGTTCATCACGGAACCTCAAGTGAAAGAATGACAGTGGCACATATTCGAAGAGGGTGCGAGAAAGAGGCACAAAACCTTTACTTTCGAGGAAAAAAGCAGAAAAGAGCTGAAAAAAGTAAAGCTGAGCAAGCTAAAGAAGTAGAAGACAACGAAGCTTTCATTTCAGATGAAGCTTACTCCTTATGGTAGAAGAATCTAAGTGACAAAGGGTTTATTGGAGAAAGGGGGTTCGGTACGTTCATCTCACCATTTGCTGAGATAATTGAAAAAAGGGGCTAGAGTTTGTTTTGGAAGCACAAACCACCTGGGTTTCTGTAGTAGTCAGGGGAGTTCTATTCCAATATGATAGATATGAGGGAGGACTCAGTCTACGTCAGAGGAGTATGGGTCCCCATGGGTCATGAAAGGATCAATGAGGTTCCAAAAATCAAAGATCCCAAGAATGGATCTAAGTTCAAAAGACTGCTTGGAGAACCCAATCATGACAAGATTGTTGATTTCCTAACGGGAGGAAAAGGGAAATGGAACTCAACTAAGAAAAATCCTCATGAATCCATCCACAAGGGATCCCTAACAGAAGAAGCCAAGGTCTGGTTTTATTTTCACTTATGTTATTATTCCTACTAAGCATCTGAGCACAATAAAGGAGAATGAAGCCATTCTCTTGTATGCCCTACTGAAGAGATACAAGTTTGACATAGTGAAAATTATTGAAACATCTATCATAACCTTCCATAAGATTGTGAAAAGGGGACTAATCCCCTATCCAGCAACCATCACCCGCACTTTGTGTTCCGCCTGAGGAAAGGGATATGGGCAGTGGAGGAAACCTGTCCTAAGGTTTCTCCTTTGACATTGACAAGAGTGATCAAGGGACCAAAGAGAAGAAAAATTAAGGAGATGGAAATTATGTAAGTGGCAGAGGAGCCTCAGGAAGAAGAAGAAGAACCAGTAGGGATGGAACAAATCCCAGCCAGCCAACCGCCATCAAAGGATCTAAAATGCAGTAACATGCTGAACCCATTGATTAATTCTCCTCCTAATGTAAGGGAAACTTTTTCTAAACCAACATAATGTTCAAGGAGCAATGAAGGAAATGCAGAGATTATGAACATGCTGGTGTCAATAAAGAAAGAAATGGAGGAGAGAGAGAAAATGTGGGAGAAACAACAGAGGATTAGAGAAGAATTTCTGGAAGTTGAATTCAGAAGAAGAGAGCAAAGATGGGAACAATTACTCAAGCAAAGGGATGAAGAGTGGAAGGAAGAAATGGAGAGGAGAGAAAGAGCATTAATGAAAAGGCTAGATTCGAAGATAACTACCTTCTACAATGAACAACTAAAAAAGGATGAAGATGTGCTAACCTTTTTAGAAAAAAATAGCCAGCATAAAGGTAGTATGTTGTATGCGTAGGGGTTCAAGTATCTCTACAAGGAACAGTTCAAGGAATTTGGGAAGCTTATGGAGAAGAGGGACAAGGAGCTAGAGATGGACAACAATTACAGACAAAAGTTGTGGAATGAAAGTCTGGATCAGGTGAATTCAAATTTAGTGAACATGCACACTATTCTCAATTCGAACTCAAGGAACCACAACAATATAGGTATGAGGCAAGATGAATTGGATCACTCGGGGTGGAATATACCAATGATCGTTGCCTCTTCAACAGGAAGAACCTCCGCAGAAAGAGAAACCAAACATCTCACCTGGGTTTCTCCATCTTTAGCTAGCTTCAACCTCAACTTCCTAACCTAAAATTCCCAATCCTATCAAAGAAGGAGATGAACCCCCGTAGCCTCTTTCTCCAAAACCAAAAATTGTAACCATCCCTCTTAATAAAAGATCAACATAAATTTTCTGAATGATTTTGTGTGAAATTCTTTTTGTCTGGTGTTAATTGCTTATTAGATTATATTTTTGTTTTAAATAAATGAATTAATCTAATGTGAAAAATGAGTTGGTCAATGATGGAATTGTCTGGATACATTGGATTGAGAGAATTAAGTTGTTGATGTCATTCCTAGTGTGCATGCATGATAAAATGATGTTTTGAATTGGCACAACAACAAACCTTAGAACCAAACAAACTTTTGCAATTGAAATTTCCGTGGGTAGCTCCAATGAATCGGGAAGCGGGAGCGCATATAAAGTTAGAATGAAGTCAAGATTCAGACATTTAGGGAACTCAGATAAATAGACAACATAAATAAGACTTTTGAAACTCGTTGTATAAATAATAAGGTCGTGAAAGTCCCGAAAAATAATGCATGGTCAAAATGTTCTTTAACAAATCGTGAAGGATTAGTGGATATCTGTTCGGGCCACAATCAAATGTACCAAGGTCCGTAACTTCTGTTAGATTATTAGTCAAGGCGAAATCCTAGGCAATACCACTAACAGGAAGTGATATAGGCTATCCTTGGAAGTTTGAGCCAAATTGTCTAGTTTCTTCATTTAAACAGCAATTAGAAGCCTCAAACCCTTCCTTTATTCTAATCCTACAGTAAAGAACCCTTATTTGCCCGTGTTTCAGACGTGAACTTCAAAATACGTAAAAGGACAAGTTTAGGTGAATGGTATGTTGATTTGAAAGGAAACAAGGATAGCGATGGAAAAGAAAGAAAATGAAGAAATGAAAAGAATGCAGAGAAGAATCTGTAAATTGTCAAATAGAATCGAAGTTTTGTCTTCGCGCCTTCCTCGAACAATTAAGTCTTAGGGGTGTTTTAACACCTAGTACCCACGCTAACTCGGTATGGGAGCTGCTAACCCAAAGTTCTCTAAGAGTGGTAGAAAGCCTAAAAAGACAAGACATCGCACTAATCCTAAAAATATTTAACAAGTAAAAGAAAAGCAAAAAGGGGACTTCTCTCTAGAAGATGCCAAGCTAAGAATATGCAGTATGATACATCAAGGACAAGTTTGGGGGAATACATTTTTTAGACATTAGTAGAAAAGAAAAGGATGAAAGATAGAGGCAAAAATACCAACTTAAAGAGTGAAATCTGGGTAAATTTTTAGCCTAAATTCTCCACTTATCTACCCAATTACCCAAGCCAAACTCTACAATCCTAAAAGACCTAATTGATCTTGAAGGTGGTAATTTGGCTACATTAGTGGAGACTAATATGAAAAACAAGCATATGGGACTTTGAAGAGGTAAATGAAATTGCAATCACTATGTAGAGTCCTAGAAGATTAGGTAATCCTGCCAAGGAGGAAGGGAAAGAAAACCATCACACACACAGAGATCGGATTAATCACTGAATCATATATTTCGAATTCATTAGTTTGTTTAGACAATAATTGAAAATTTTTCTTAAGTCCGAACTAAAACTAAATTTGAAATTGCCGCAACCGACTAGTTTCAATTCAAGTTGCGTATAAAAAAAAATCTTTGCAAAGGTAAAATAGAAAAATGTCTCAAAAGAAAGCCAAATTGTTTCGAGGACAAACAAAATCTTCTTTCTTTGCTTGGGGACAAGCAAAACTTTGTCTAGGGAATTTGAGATGAGTCTTAAACTCATCTATTTTTAATCCATTTTTCTGGCTTGTTTTTAGTATTTTCAGAGCAGTTTTAATGCCAAATTATGGAATGTTTACAAACTTAGTGTTTTGCATGAGTTAATTCAAAAAGGAGAGATTTCCAACAAGAAAGAAGAAAAAAACAACAATTGCAACAGTCTCTATCGTGACAGAGTTTGGTGTGTCGCAACAAATGTCTAAGAAAATGGCTAGAGAACTGTGTCGCAACAATATTTTCTGTGTCACAACACAAGATCTAAAATTCGCGATGAGCTTATGTCAGAAAAAAAGAGTAATGTCTCATCAAAATGGAAGAAGCCACAATCGAGACAAAGATTAGTTATGTTGCGACATACTGAGCGATCGTGGCGAAGAATCTATGTCGCGGACAGAATTTACTATGTCGCGATTAATCACTCTAAAACACGGAGGATCCGTTAAGATGTAAGAGAGCACCGGGAAGAAGAAGTTCAGAGCGACAAGAAAAATTTATGTCGCGACAAAACGACGCTTACTATTAATCGGTCTGGTCGCAACAAAGGAACCCAATTTGCAACACACTTCAAGCTAAGAAGATAAGTCTGTGTCGTGACATGGATCTTAATGTCACAACACATAAATAAGCTGAACAGAGAGAAATGAGGTAGCGACAGACTTTTCTAGACCGTGACAAAGAATTCAACACAATGCAAAGAAGTTATATCACGACACAACAAATTGTGTCGCGACAGAACGAGTAAGCTGAATACAAAAGAGCCTTGTCACGACATAAAAACTAGGTCGCGATAGAAAATATTGACAACACCAAGACGCCATGTCGCAACATTAGAATGAAGTTTCGACAAGAAGTTCAGCTAATAGCGGCAACAAGCCTGCTATGGCAGTAAATGCAGATAATATAAGACAATGTCGCGAACATACCATTAGAGATGCCGCCGTGACATGGAAACTCGGGTCGCGACACCAACTTCTGCGTATTTGACCAAATCGTGGTTGTGACATGATTATCGATGTTGCGACATAACTATTTGAGGAATGCACAAAATATTGTCGTGACAAAGGAAACTCTATCATGACAGAGTTATCAAACTGAAAGAAAGAAGAATGTCGCAACAAAAATAAGTTGTCGCAACTAAAGCAAAAAGGAGCACAATATCTCCAAGTCGCGATAGACGACTGTACACCTGCAATAAAGACACAAAACTCTGTCGCGACACAACTTCTAGGTCACGACAGAGAAGGTAAACCTGGGCTAGAATTTTTAGGGATTCACACATATCCTCAATTTTAGGGCCCAAACTTTTAGGGCTCTATAAATAGAAATGACTGCTAAAAGCGAGGAAATCAGTCAGCATCAGATGAACCAGAGTACCTGGGGAGCTGAGGACTCTTTTATTATAATTTTCTTTTCGTTTCTTTTCTTTTTTTTATTTTCTTTTCTTCGTGGATTAGATTTAGAGTAGGACTGCTTAATTTGTATACTAGATCTGAAACAGTAAAATTGTTCAGATGTTTTGAAGTTGAAATTAAATGCTTAAATTCATTTACGACATCGCTTGATTTAAATCAACCCAAACAAAAGTCGAACTCATTTCTTCATTTGATCATAGAATAGTGAATTTTCCTGACGCAGATTTTAGCGTATACCTGTAATCCGCCGAGAACCCAACTTCCTACTCGAAAGATTTGATGTTACTATGGTTTTTTCGCACAATGAGATGAAAATTTCCTGAGTTATGGTGTTTGAATTTATTTGAATGGTGTTGTTCTTGAATTTAATTGTTCCCAATATTAGTAGCTTATACCCATGAAAGGACTATTGTCTGGCTTTGATTTCCAGGAGGCCCTCTGCGTGACACAGAGATGGAGATTCCTAAGAGCATAGACTAGTTACTTGGGGGTATGCTAGACTAATATTTATGAACGAATGAGCTTCTCAAAGGGTTACTTTTGAGCAACCCTTACCTGCTCATGGCTTGAGAAATGGTTGAGTGATATATCAATTTAATCAATTAGAGATCTCTCCTTGGTATGGAAAGTATGATCTGATCCTCGTTAGCTTCGAGATCTAATCAAGGAAGAGAAAACTCTTTCAGATCTTGGGCAAGGATGAGACATCATTCATTTCAGAGAAATTCCAAGAATCGCCTCTATCTCTGGGGAAGCAAGAAATCAAGTCATAACAAATAGGTATGAAGTATTGAAAAGAAAATACCCAGATTCAAGGTAGAAAATTATAATTACAACTAATTGATTAGAATCATGATCTCGTAAATGAACATGAACCTCTACTCTGGAAAGTATGGTTGGGAGGAGGAACTAAACTATACTACCTTGCCTCTCGACAACCTGACATTCCAACTCGTGAGAAAATAAAATTAGATTATGATGTAGGAATTGATAATTTTTTACAACAAAGGAAATCCTAGTGTCTACTTCCAAGAAGGAACTGCTTAGTCCAGCTTTGTTTATGATTTAAATTTTTCCCTTTATTTTAAATGTAAGATCCCATTTATTGTAATCCTTATTAGGTTACTAAATTTTCTAAACTCGACGCTCAAAAAGTGTAGAACTTGAGTAGTCAGTAGTCGTTTAAATTTTTCATCTCTGTGGAACGATGACCGACTTATGTGTCCACTTTATTACTTGTATGACCTATGCACTTGCAATTTTTAAGACCAAATTAAATCTTTAATCGAGTTTAGTGACAAAATTATTTTTCTTATGAGCTTACAAGTTATATTTGGTTCCAACAAGTTTCGCGTCGTTGTCGGGGATGACATAATAGTCCTCGTCATAGTGTCATAAATTTGTATACATCATCTAGTCTAACAAGTTTTCGCGCCGTTGTTCAGAATAGATAATAGTCCTTTTGTCATAGTGCTGTCATAAATTTATACATCATCGGTCTAACACCTACATCTCGAATGGTCCAATGAGGAACCAACGCCGGAAAGTGGCACCACTCAAGGATAAAAGAGGGAATAACATAATCATCTATGCTCATCGATCATGCCCCGAGCATATGACGTTAATATAACTACAATTGAATAGGGCACCTGGCCTGTGTATCTCTCAATGTCAGCATGAAACTTAGCGCGAGCCTACCATTGGAAAGGTCATCATATCCATTCAACTATAACTCCATCAGCTTGTGCAGGGCGATCCTCTGGCTGAACCACATCGATACGGGCCTTAGGTGTCATCAATAATTTGTGTGAAGGCCACTCTGGAATATGGTATGGTCTTAGTCTAATCATGAGAGTACAAATGCTCAGCTTATAAATTTGTTGAACAAGTGGTGGTGGGCCGCCTTAGTCTGTTGTGGAGTGGAGTCAGGATGGTGGTAATTGGTGGTGCAGAGGTGGAAGCTGTAAGTCGTGAGGATTGTTCCCGAAATCGACAATGGTAGGCCAATGCCCGTCAATCCTCGATCTAGTCCCGATATGGCATCTCGGAGAGATGCTCAGCTATCAGTAATCTCAGCCCGACTAGTCAGGTAGGCGTGCGAGGGTCCCGTATCTCTGTGATCGATGTACGCTCCTAGCCAATTTGTGTGAATCTGATCTCACAACAGAGTCTGTATATCTCCAGATTCGGATTCAAGCTGGGACCCGGTCGGTCTCGTCAACAATCCTATAAAGGAAAGGGTATGTCGGTCCAGCGACTGTCAATCCTAAAATCAATCCGATGTGTATGTTCCCAAATCCTCAGAAGATATTGACGTATGTAGTGCTCAGCGATTAAACCGATATATGGCTTCCGCAGAGCGAAGCGGGATTCTAACATGGTGATACCCTCGGGGTAATGTGGCTCAGCGGACAACGGAGAAAGGTAGTCCTAAAAGCTAGATAGTTGTGCACCGGATGGGATCGTAACCTAAGGTCTAACCGCAATCAAAATGACACCTTGGCCACATGTATCCATGAAATCCAGCTTAGGGCTATATAGGTCTTCATTTCTTGGATATCCCATCATCTCGTAGTGCTCGAACATGATATGGCCCACTACGCCTCAGACCACCTCCAAGCTCTAGCTTGGTCGAGGCAAACAATTGGGAATGACTCCCGACAACTCGAGCAATCAATGGGGAATGTCGACTAAGGTAGTGGTCGAAACGAAGGGATCTGGCGCACCTGACGAAACAAATCAGCGAGTCATGAAAGAAGGACATCCATGCGAGAAAGAGTCATGTCGAAAGAAGTAAGCCTACCACACCAACACCACACACAAACTAACCATCTATGCTAATCGAAACATATATCTAAGTACCAATTAACCATGGCTTGAAGCATGCTAGAATCGACAAGTGAACACCTGAAACACAAACAAACCATATATAATTGTATGCCAAATACTAACTAGTTAAGTGATCATCGATCATTTGTGTAACCCTAACGAGTCATAGTCAATGAACCATATTGCCCCAATATCACAGACTCAAGTTCAAGCAACCCTCTTATGAAACCGAGGAGATTACAGGTTCGTTCCTGACGAATGAATTTTGTGGATACTACTGATCCACGTGTGGCGTATTTCCTTCTTAATGAAAAATGTGAGTTGATTTTTTCAGGCTTTGGAAAATCCGTCCCTAGTGAGGAACGGTTTTGTTTGAGTCACTATACTTTTTAATTTTATTTTTTTAAATGGAAAATGGTAAAAGCAAAACCCCTAGGTAACTTCTGATCGGAAAAGCGGTCCCTGAAGCTAGATCTCTAGGTTCGAGGATCAAGTTACCTATTAGGAAGGTACCCCATGCAAGGTAGCACCCCTCTAGGCCCGGAACTTGGTCTCTACTAATGAATTAAGCACATGGGCACATATGGGCCAAAGATCATTATCCGCTAGGCTAGAGCAGATGACATGAATTACACATAAACTGGCGGCATCAGCATACATTTAATCTCAAAAAATTATAACCAAAGTACATACGTAGTCCCTAGCCATGTCTTGCGGGGGAAGGTTAATTACTTATTTTGAGCATACAACAATCTCTCAAAAATTAAATATCAAAAGCAAAAGGAAGCCGAGAGAAACCATACATCTGTCTGTACTCATTGATGCTACAACACTTGTGCAGCTATACAAACATGTCTATTCATCTCAAAGAATTAGGCTCGATGAAACACTGAACTACTAGTGTAACTAGCCACCCTTTGACCGCATTGACCAATTCTTTATGAATCCCAAATAGGACCACGTGTGAACTAGGCCCCATTTTGAAACATAGCCACACTGATGGGTGAATGAAGTGACTTCTGAGTCATGGGCTCAATTAAACTAAAATCATATTATCCACAAAAAAACCCAGACATTAATTCAATTTCCCAATTGAATTAGAACCAATTGAGAAAAATATCAATTTTTAGAACATTCATCTGAAGTAAAGGAAACCAAAAAAAAAGCAACGGTGTATGATTCCATCTCCCGGGATGGTACAGTGACGAGCAATCACCAAGTACATAGCATTGTTCTGAAAACATGACCTAATCAGCCGGTCGAGACGGTTGAGAACAGTTCTCAAAATTTACTAAAACATTCCTTATAGAGTAAAGGTCAAAAAAAAACAAACATTGTGATTCGAATCCGAATAGTGAAGCCGGCCCACAAACGATACTGAGTACCCTAATTATTTGTTCACGAAAATATAACTAATAAATCGAAGACAGTCTGGTTCCCCAGTGGTTGGTCGGTTGAGAACAATTCTCAAAATTTACTCAGAACATTTCTCACGGAGAGTAAGGAATCAAAAAAACAAACGATGCACAATTCAACTCAGAGATGAGTGAGAATGGCCTGAATGATACTTCGTGCCTAGCGTTTGTTCTGAAAAAGAACCTAATGAACCGATTAGTCAGTTTCTGACTAGTTGAGCAAGTTGAGAACGATTCTCAGAATTTTTTAGAACATTCCTCTAGAGTAAAGAATCTAAAAAATAAACGATACCTGCAATTCCAACTCCGTAGTGAGAATGTGAATAATGCCTAATGCCCTAAGCGTTGTTCTGAAAGAACCTAATGAACCGGCTGATCCGGTTCCCCAACCAATTGAGCCGATTGAGAACAGTTCTCTCAAATTTACCAGAACATTCCTCACAGAGTAGAATCTAAAATAAGCGATGCACAATTCAACTCTAAATGAAATATATTAGCCCCGAATAATACTAATACCACTAGCCCATTGTTTCACGAAGAACCTAATGAACCAGTTGATCCAGTTCCCCAACCAGTTGAGCCGGTTGAGAACAGTTCTCAAAATTTTTCAAAACATTCCTTACAGAGTAAGGAATCCAACAAAACAAACGGTGTACAATTCCAACTCCGAATGAGTGAGAATTGACCCAAACAATGTAGTTCCTAAGCAGTTTGCAAACATCAAAAAGAAGAACAAGCGCAAAGAACGGTAGAAGCATCTGCGTTCATACTGTAAGATTCACGGCCTACTCCCCATTTGTCTTCCTTCTTTCTGCCTCTAAAACAATTATCCACTCCTCAGCTTTAGAATTATAGTAGGAAGAAGACATCACATGGATTTAGAAAGTCTCTGCTATTTCTTTCCTTATTTTTCCTTTGTTTCTTCTCTCTCTTTTTTTTTCTCTTAGCTTCTTTGCTTGTCCCTTCCTCTTCACGTTTTTGTATATTTCTCTTCAAACATCTAAGCTCCTCCATTTTACACCTTGATCCAGAGACTCCCAGTAGGTTTCAAACTTGACTCATAAACACTCCTCATTCACCAGATTAGGAGCTTGCCATTAACTCATTTTGTAACCCTAAATCCAAAGTGGACTCAAGGTGGGCAGCAAACAACCTAAAATAGCCTAATTGGACCCAATGATTATTCTAGGACTGATAAGAGCTTATAGGCTCAAACTATGTTGGATTTTGGCTCGAAACCACGAATCGGTGCTATACAAAGGCGAGCTCAGAAGAAGCGGTTGAACCAAATGCTAACCGGTTGAGCTGACTAAGAAAAATTTTGAAATTTGACAAAATGTTCCTTGAAGAATAAGGAATAAAAAAATGAGTGTGATTCGAGTCAAATGGGATGTGTGTTAAGTGACTGGGATTGTGATTCAGTGGACCATGGCTCCGGACGTTGACGGGCACGAGTGCTGGACACTGTTGGGGGCGGTACCCAACTAGTTGATCCGGTTGATAAAAATTAAAATTTTGTTTACATATTCTTTGATGGTAGAATCACAACAAAAGAAAGCAAGTTATGATTTGAGGTTGAATGAGAGATCGATTAGAAACGAAGCTAGTAGCCGTTCGAAGCATGGCAATGATTGCTGCGAAACTTTAGTTAGTTTAGTCTGTTTGTAAAATTTTGAAAATTTGAAAAATATTCATGAGAACAGTCATTCAACGGCGCGCGATTACAGTTAGTTGAGGAAATATCATTAAGTCTGAAGCCCAGTGCTCTCATTAACCATCCTCAATAAACTTTGATTCCCAGTTCAAACCTAAGTTATAGCCTCTTAGTGATCTTATCTTCCATGGATAATGCTGTATATGACCCTGGAAATTTTGGAGATGACCCAAAGTATAAGGACCTCAGATTATATAGAGCGATGTTAAGTGTGATTTAAGATAAATGCAAGTGTTGAGATGATCAGAGATCTACACTTTTATTTTCTTTGCCCTGAATCTATTGACTTTACCATGGGGTAAAAATTGAAACTCTTCAGGAATCAAAGTGGATTGGTTCCTCATTCTTATCGATATACTGTTTTGATACAAATGGTTTTTCTTTCAGCTAGTGATGGACACCAGCAAACACAAAAACCGAAACCTGTTTGCCCAGGGACAACAGGAAGGCTTTCTGATGTGGATTTTTTGAGAAGACTGATCAGTTATAAGGCTTCCACAGTCCCAGTGCCAGCCTGACGTGTCCCCAGACTGGTGCGTCAAACTTCATATAAATAATGCTTCCTCGTGGGAGAGTCGTGACTGCATGTTGCACATCAAACTGAGGTTTGTTAGATCCCATGCCATTTCTCATCTATCTAAATACAAAGAGAAATATCTCATGACCTCATTGAGCTTCAGACCTGATATTGAAAGAAACTCTGCAGCTCTACCATATTCTTAATTCGTTTATGTTCTCCTATTTGTTTATAATATTGACAGTCCCTCTTCTTTTGCTGGTTTATGTTGACTACAATTCTGAATTACCAGGTGATTCATATAAGTCAATAACTCATTTAAAAATTCAGAAAATCTTTCTCTTAAAAATGCCTTGGTTTCGATTAATAATTTTCTTGGGTTTTGAGATGTGTTGTGAATTGCATCTGGGATACATCTTTGTCGTCAAGTATCAATCTGAGTCTTCTCGCCAAACAAAGCCATGATAAAAACCATCCCATCTATGTTTGATAAACTTTTTGTGGCACAGTAAATGTACTTTTCACTTTTTGTTCGGAGTATATGGAGCTCTTCAATATTTATTTTTCCTGTTTATCCACGATCTCCATTTTCTGTAAATCAAACTAACCAGTTATTTATTCAGCTTTTCTACCTTGGCTCTTTGAAAGCCACAGTGTTTGATGCATTACATTGCAGAGGCATCTCTCCCATGGTCTTTACTTTGTTGGCATCAACTATAATCCAAAGGGTTCTCTATTGCTGACCAGACCAAATAATCTTGATGATAGGGCTGTATATTTTGAAGTTAAATCATGTGTGGGCTCATCAACAACTTGGGTTGCTCAGCTCTCTACAGAATCTGATATTCCACAGTAAACTGCTGCAAGAAAACTTGTTTAGTTAAAATTTGTTGCTCAAGCGTGGCTCTAGATCTGAGTTTATCATGTGCCATACCAATATATTAGATTGAGATGTTCATTGTTTGTGTTTGTGATTGTTGATCAGAAGATTGATGTTGATTATATTCCTCTATGTGAATGAAGACATGGTGTCTTTACTAACCTCTGTTTGGAACGGATTTAGGCTCTCATGTTAGTTATGTTCCTCACTGTCAAGATTAACTAAACAATATGAAAGAAGAAGTATAACTATATACTACAAATAGGTATACAACTAAACTTGAAGGATGGAACTATGAAAAAGTGCTGATATTAGAGGATCTTACTCAGAGCATTATGCACCTCCTTAAATTAAAGTGGATTGAATCATGGCCTAACAATCCATCAAGTATAGGTAAAACCATTAGGTAGCTTATTAAATTATGATGATCCTTTAGCTAATACACTTGATTAGTTTATGGTAGTGAAAAGATAAACTTATCTTTGTATGTTATAGCGGTAATCCATATTCAATTTTAGTGTGTAGTTATTCTAATTTGTGAAATATTTTAGAGCTCTTTCTATTTAGAGTCACTTTTAATGTTCCTATAAATACTATTCAGAATAAATCTAAAGGTTTAAGAGATTGATAGATCAACTCCAAAATTTCCCCCTCTATTTCTTCTCTCTAACAAAGGTAGTTTCCTCCTAGCCACGTTGTTTCTCCCAGCAGCTGTAGTACTGAGCGGATGCCACAGTGAAACATGATGAATGGGATGTTTACATGGGAGAGGGAGGGAGGGGAGAAGGAAGGAAGGAAGGGGAAGAAGGAAGGAAGAAGGAAGGAGGGGGAGAAGGTGGCCGCGAGCTATAAAGGCGCTGTCAGAGCGATGAGGCCCAGGCCAAATTGGTCTAGTTTCATCCTAACCTGACTCTAATTCCGAGTGGGATGGGCTAGCCCAACAGATCATACTCAAATTGCTAACTCTAGCTACATGCATCCCATCATTCACTTGCTTGAGAAACCTAAAAAGCATCCCTTAGATCATCGTGTTGTGTCGCTGAGTGAAATAGTGAAAGTAGAAGAAAATATTTTCTTTGTTGAATGAGTGATGTGTGTGCATAGTATAAAGACACTTATATATATACAAAAAGAATGAAACAAGCGAAACAAATAAAGTGTAAAGAAAAGGAGGATAATGTAAACAAAACGTAGGAGATAGATCAAAGAATATCTAGAGAATATTCTATGATTCTCAACACTCTCCCTCAAGCTGGAGTATATAAATCATATGCATCAAGCTTGTTATAAAGATGTACTTAATGTTTGATAGAGAATGTCCGACGGAGAAGATCTGACGAGATATGGTAGAGAAGGTCTCACAGAGAAGGTCTAACAAAGAAGGGCCGTCGGAGAAGAGAAGGTCCGCTCGAGAAGAGAAGGTCCATTGACAAGGTCAGCGGAGAATGTCCCACCCAGGGAAGACCGACGGAGAAGATTCCAGATGAAGAAGAAATTTGTCGGGAAGAAAGGGTCGATCGAGAGAGATCGGCGAAGAAGAGCCATTAGGGGAGAGAAAGTTCGTCAAATGGAGTCAAACCCAGAGAAGATGTTGCCTGGAGAAGGTCCTTGACGGAGAAAGGTGTTAGGATGGAGAAGGTCCATGGGAGAAGAGAAGGTCAAGTCGGAGGAAGATCATTTGAAGATGAATATACCGAAAAAATGTCTCACTCTAGAACCAACCATGGCTCTGATACCATGTGAAATAAGAGAAGAAAAGAGTGTTTTTCTTTATTGAATGAGTGAGTGTATATTACATATTATAGAGACACCAATATATATACAAAATAATGGAAGAAAAAAGAAACAAAAATAAAGTGTGAAAGGAAGGAGGATAATGTACACAAAATGCAGGAGTTTAATCTGATTTGGTTGGGGTTGCAAGGGGCAGCGCTCCTCCACCCGCACCTCTACCCAGGGTTTGGCACGAAGCCCCATAAATTCTGGTTCGGGTGATTCGGGTCCCTATTCCGTCGTCTTTTTTTTATTGCCTTATCAACTGCGCAAAAAGGTTCGATTTTGAATTAGATCATCGGGTTTTAAATTATTTGTTGAATGATTACATTAGGGTCGGTCGAATCGAAAATTGCAATCGATTTTTTCAATTCCATGATTTGTGAGGATGTGATTCCTTGGGTTCCATGCATGAATATTCTTTTGACGGATCTGGTTAGGAGAAATATGATTGATAAAGTGTATGGTGATCACTATATAATACATGTCACGTGTCGAGCTTTTCTAAAGCAAGGTAAGGTGAAGGATGTGGAGGAGAATTTATGGGAAACAAAGGAAAGGGGTGGCGAACTTGATGTGGGAGCATATAGTATTGTTATTCAGGTTGTTTACAAGAAACCGAATTTGAATTTGGGTATTCGATCGTTGGAGATGAAAAGCAGGTGGGTTCCTTCGGAGGGCACTCTCACTTGTGTTATTGTTGCTCAGGGCAATATGGTGGAGGCTTTAAAGCTAAAGGACGAGATGATAAATTGTGGGAAGCCAATGAATTTGGTGGTTGCGAAGAGTTTAATGAAGGGGTATTTTGCTCAAGGCAATTTTGATAGTGCTTTGAATTTGACAGTATCATCATTCTCATTATTTGGGTGTTGAGGTTTGGCAAAAAAAAGTTAGATGTAGTGTTGTTAGGATTTATGGGATTGTTGAGGATTAGTTGTGGATTAGAGATTGGAGGAGGGGATAAGGGAAGCCCGGGATAAGTGAATTTTTAGGTGGCTTTGGGATTTGTTGCTCGTAGAGAGTGGGAATTGAGTTTGGGTAGGAATATGAATGTGGCTGTGACTTTGGCATTGGTATTGGCATTGGCATTGACATCGACATTCAGATTTGCTTATGCATTTTCGACGTTTAGGTTCTTTTCTTTTGAAATTGTTTCTCTTTGACGATCTTCCGATTTCTGCTTCTTTCTCTCTTTTCATTTTTTTTTTCTCTTCTGATTGATCTTCCAATTTATGCGGCTTTCTCTCTCTACAATTGTTTCTCTTCCGATTTCTTTTGAAATTGTTTCTCTCTCTGACGATCTTCAGATTATGTTGTTTTTCTCTTTGCAATTGTTTATAACCCCAGATTTAACTAAGGAGAAATTAACACTCTCTCTAACAATCTTTCGATTTAATTTGTTTTTCTGCTTTGCAATTGTTTCTCTTCTTGGGTTTCACTCTGAGCAAAGATATATAAAGACCTTTGTTATGGGTACATAGCGATTATTCATTGCAATAATAATTTTTTTGTTTTCTCTTTGTTCCCGATTGGGTTTTATTGGTGCTGGTTAGAACTAGGAATATAAATTTTATGTGTCCCTGAACCACCACCACCTGACTAGTGAAATCACGTACACCTCATGCTCCTCCTCATGTGGTTCAAGCCGATTAAGAAAATTGTCTCCTCAAAGAAGTTCCTTTGAAAAGCCACCTCATATCTGAGGTTCGAATGATTATGAAACAATAGAGAATTGATAATTCTACTCAGTTGTGTATATGATTGCATGTATGTATGCATCAGATATATTATGAGTTGTAGTTCTAGTTTATCTGTATATTGGCTTTTGTGTGTATCAGGAGATTTTTACCTCTCTCTGTTTTCGATTACTTACAGTGTACTTGTTGAGGAAACTCTTATTTTGATTTGCTGCTAGAGTCTACTAGCTAAAATGGATAATTTTCACTTGGACTTCTTACTCTTCTTTGCCTTTCCCCCTCTTTCATTCCTCCCAATATATGATGATTGAGTTTTGAACCATGGTTTAGATATTTGTTTTCAATTTAAGTGTTTGTCAGCCTGCTTCTTTTGTGATTGCAATATAATCTTAATGCTTATGTAATCTTATTTAGCAGTATCTACTCTTCTTAAAAGGGACTGGATATCTTCTGTTTCCCTATGTTTGTCTAATACAAAGGTATTGGAAGGAAAATTTGTCCAATCAATCCATTTACCATAGAGTTCCAAATGGTTTCCATCTATTCCTCTCATTGGTATGTATTACTTTGCCTATCATCCATGTTTTTGATAAATACAAAATATTAAATGTACATTGAGGATCAAAGTAACTTTGCAGTAATCATACGTATGTCTAGCCATGACTTTTCATAGCGTTTCTTTCCCACGTGTTTCTTTTGTAACCACAAACTAACTTTTAGTGCTATGTTTTTTTTTTTTTTTTGGTTGGTTTTTTTTAGATATGACTTAAATTCCTGTAGATGATTGTATAATATCATTGTTGCTTAATTTGAAGCCTATGGAGAAAAGTATAAGAATTTGCAGAAGTGTTTCTAGTTTAAATCAACTAAACATCAACAATCACTTGTTTTTGAACAATTATTCCATAAGTTTACATTTGTTCTTTTATGAAGAGGATCATGACCAAAGGGCCCGTTTGCTTCACCGTATTGGCATGAATCTAGCTATTGTTTCTCTATGACTGTCTTTATGTAGACCTAGTACGTTGTTATGTACTCATGGAGGATAAAATTTTAATTGTGAGGCATGTTCAGAAATATTAGTCCTTAAAGTTTTACTGTAAATAAAAAAATTTCCAAATGTCAACCTAAATCAGTTTTTATGACGACTGTTTCCCCTTAGTTTTTTGATGGGCAAAATTGCAAAGAGCATATTATATCAGGTCGTTTGATGATGATTACAACTTCATGTGCATACCTTACCAATGGCAAAGCCAGGATTGGAGTTTAGTGGGGGTAAGATTAAGTAAAATAAGTTTTACAAATTTTATAGACTTCGATTTCAATCAATGGCTTAATATTTTAGATATTTTAATAGGGGCAAAATATAGCATTTGAGTTGGCATTCCCTCAAATACAATTGAAAAATTGTTTCAAATTTGAGTGAGACAAGTGTACACCTAGGCATACCTCCTTGGATCCGCCCTGTGCCTTACCTCACTCTAATATTCAAGTGCAAGTTCCCAAATTGCAATTTAGCGTCATTAAATTTCTCAACGTCATATTATATTTCAACATTATGTTTGTTATAAAGATCAACCACAAGACATGGACAAACATAAATAGAACCAATGAAAAATACTAGTATAAAATTACAAAAAAAAAGTCACTACTACAAAAATTAAAAATAATGACACTCAATTTTTTGACGCTTTCAAAAAACATCATTGATTATATTATAATATTAGATTCAATAGCGCTTACAATTAATAAAATTCACCAAATAAGTACTTACAATTGAAGGTCACTAACAATAGTACCAAGATTCAATTTCAGTGGGGCAAGATAAAGTAATGTAAGTTTTGCAAAATTCACAAACGTGGGCTTCAATCTAATGGTTTTAACCACTTATGCTTAGTGGGGTCAAAGTCTAGCACTTGACCAATTTCCCTTGGAAGCAATGGGAAATTTGTTTTCAAAGAATTTCAATGGGGGTGTTGGGAGGTGCGGGAAATATGGAAAGAAATTGAGTGGAGTGATGACTAAATGAGAGAGAAACACACAATCTCAAGGAATATGAAGTTGGGGGAGAAATAAATTTTAGTCCATTCTATCACTATTATATTTTAAGGTATTACATAATATCCTATTTATAATGACTCAGCTTAAATCAAATCCAAATCTTACCAAAATAAACTTTCATAAACTTGAACACTAAATATTCTCAAATACAAAAATAGAAACTAAATAACAATTAAAAATAAAATATTCTTGAACATGATTTTAGAAATAATATAAGTCAAAGTTTCTAAATCAAGTTTACTTGCATAACATGCCCTCTCAAACTTGATTTGTAACTCAGAGTAGCATCCACAATCTTCTAAAACCTTCAAACTTGAGAGGATTGGTTTGGTCTTAGTTTTAAATTTAATTGCACTTGTTTCTTCAAAACACATTCGCTAATAAATGATATCTGTACTGGGCAGCCTTGCTTCAGTCATGGAAAATTGGATCTTTTGATTATTTAGTTGCCAATTTGAAACCAATTTGATGCTTGTAATCTTCAACAACCAATCTTGTTTTGTATCTTACTTTCCTTTTTACATTCTTCTTTGCCTTCTACACCCATCTAACTTCAATTGTCTTTTTCCCTATTGGAAGATATTTCAGTTTCTATATATCATCCTTCCTTGTTGCTTTTAATTCTTCACCATAACTTTCTTTTTCATCTTGGTGCCTTTTCAAATCTATTGGTTTTTCATTATGCATAGAGACAAAAGAGGGTTAATTCATTTTGATTTTTTGTTACCTCATTAATCTCTTGTAGACTTCTATATCATGGTGCTCTTTCACTTGAGCTTTTTGATAAAGATGGTGTTGTTGAGGCTTCACGAGTTGAAGTCCCTCCTCAAGATCAGGCTAAGAGAACTTTTCTAGAGCCTGCGGAAGCTGGACGAGCACTCAGATTATCCACTAGCTTTCCTCGGCCTAAGATACTTGTGCGCACACGGGCGGGTGTAAGGGAGTTGTAAAAAAAAAAAAGTGGTGGTGGGGGGTAGGGGGCAAATCTGATAAGCGGGCGCAAAGCTTCGTTACCGACCTGCTGAGGGGATCAGGACAGGTGGGGAAGTCCTAAGCATGGGGTCACTGGAACCTCCCCAGGTGCCGAACAGTAGCATTGCCTTGAGGCTTGTTCTTGCTGGTGTTCGACAGTTAGTCTGGTTAGACGGTTGGGCATCAGCAACGAGATAATATCTCTTGAGCTTAACATGCCGTTTTGAAATTTACTGTATAACACCTCCTCCAAACCAAGACTGAGGTCGTGCTTCTTGTTCAATACGCTTACCTTGAGGAGAACCCGAATGATGTTCACGTGAACATAAACGGGGTGGATCCTGGTGAAGTGCAAGAACTGGTGGACCAAAGGAGGGAGAGGGAATCTCAACCCCTCGTTGATATGGATTTCCGGCCAGTAGATATAGTTCATCCTCCCTCGGTCCATGTCCGTACAGGCCGCGAATTGAGGCCCCGAGGAGGGAAAGGATACCCGGACTTGAGAAGGGAAAGAATACTTCCTCCAGGCATCCGCACAGGGCCCCCAACAGGCTTGGGCCAAATTAGAACATCGTTACGTTAAAAGCGTCTACGCGTGAGAGTACTTCCTCGAACAGGGGTGATTCTTCACCCATACGACCGTCTGTGTGATGTTTTCCACGAGCCATCTTGTGAGTTAATCTGTGCCGTCACTAGAACGGTGCTTGGGAGAACAAGCAAGAGGACCTATTAGGCCTAGACGTAAAAAAAAAAAACAAAAAAACAAAAAACAGAAAAAAGAAAAAAGAAAATCAGGGATGTTCCTTTGAAACTTACACTAAAGGGTGTTGCGTTTGAAAAATCTGCAAGTCAGAGAGCACCGGAGAAGAAGGGAAGTGGAGAAGCCAAAAGCATAATAGAGACAAACCAGAGTGAGGGAGAAAGCAAGAGAACCCCCAACAAGAAGAAAGGTGGGGTTATATACATGTAAATCTGACGGCGTGGACAGGAATCCCAAGAAAAACATTTGATGCACAGGACGTGTAGGGAGACACAACAAAACCAGGAGCGAATCCAGTGTTGCCACCTATGAGCAGCAAGATGCATTAATAATCGTAAGTGGAAAGAAGATTAAGGGGTGTATAATTTTGTCATATTCTTTGTGAGAGGAAAGCCGAGACCTTTCCACTTGCCAATGGGCTAACACACGTCATGGGATTGATCATATCACTAAATGCTCAGTAGTTTTTGCCTGGAGATCAGCTAACAAAGCTCCACACTATTTACTTCTATGTCTGATCAAGGAGAGTGAAGTTTCACTCCTCCTTTAACTGATGTATTAAAAAAGGATTTGATTTAAATACAAGTTATTCCCTTTAATAATAATAATAATAATAAAATAAATCAAATTTCCTACCAAAATAAACTTTCCATAAACTTGAACACATGAATATTCTCAAATACTAAAAATAGAAACTAAATATAGAAACTAAAATAAAATATTATTTAACATGATTTAAATATATAAATCAAAAGTTTCTAAATCAAGTTTACTCAAGAACACTCGCTCTTGAGGCCTTCAGTAGATCCGTACTTGATCATTAAGAACTGACCGATGAAAATTAGTTATTCGCTGATAGTTTATTTGAAAGCCTTTCTTCTTTTCTCTCAAGTCGTGTAAGCCTCATTAAGCATCATGTCCATCTCAAGCCATTGCAATGCCTTAACAAGCACTTCATTGTTTGGGTCCTTTTGTTTTGAATGATGTAGCGGAATGCCCATCCCATTATAGGGATCAACAATTGGTAGATGAACAAGCTCCAAGTTCTATGTTCATGCTTGAAAAGTAGGGGTTAGAAGAGAAATTTGCAGTTATAACGAAAAAAGGTTTAAGTATCATTCATTCATTATCCCATATCAAATTTAGCATCTCAAAAAAAAAAAAAAATTCCACAATGATTCATAAGTGTTTGTATTAACTTCAATGGTATCATGTGATTTAAAAAATTGTATTGCTTAGTAAATCCTCCACCTTCTACTTAAACTGAAATCCTATGAGAAGTGTAATTTTATATACACTTTTGGCAATAACACCAGATTTTGGAAAGAAATGATAGGAAGATTCTTGAAAATTTAAGATATTTAAATTAGAGGGTTTTGTTTTAGTGTACAAAATAATTTACATAGATTTACAATACAAATATAAGTTGTTTGGAAGAGCTTATCTATTACTTGTTGAGTTTATTTTTCACATAAAAACATACCAATATTTTAAATTATGATAAGTGTTTATTTATCCAAACAGTTATTTAGTGTAAAGCCTCTTAGAGCCTTAAGGCACGGTTTTTAAGTGTGGTGCATCATATGTCAAATATATATTTTGTGTCTTATGATGGATTTGTTTTCTCATTTTATTACCTCTTACTTAATTTCTTGGCTATTTTAGTTGATTTTCTTTTTCTCCCATTTATAAAGTTATCTGATGATTGAAAGGATAAGGGCTTTTTTGAAGTTAAAACATGGCGAGAATGGGGTAGAGGTTGAAATCTTGAAAATCAAGTATCTAGGGCCAAAACGACATCGTTTTACCCCTTTAGGGTCCAAAACAGCATTGTTTTGGTGCACTATATTTTTATTTTTAAGTTTCGAGTGCAACAACGATCTTAGTTTGGATAAGCTAAAGTAACCTATCTGACCAAAACAATGTCGTTTTGGTCGAAAATGCTCGAGGCGGCGCCTCCCCTGAGAGGAGGCGCTACAGTAGGGAGTGGTGGCGTCTAGGCTTTAAGCGCTCAAGCGTCTTTGATAACTATATCCTGACGATTCAATTTTTATAGGAGTGTTTAAAATAGCCTTTTTAGCAATTTCAGCAATTTTTTAGTGCTTTTGTAGTAATTAATGCATTCAAACACCTTCAAATAATGCATAAACGCTTTTTAAAATACGCATTTAAATACAAATAACTTATTGAATAAAATCGCATGACGTAAGAACTTTAATACGATAAGGCTCTTCTGAAATAAGTGTTTAACAATTAAATTTGTTTATCAAACAATGCCTTTGTCTTCATTGCGTGACCATTCCAATTCGGTTTAGTATTATTGTTTTCCTTTGTATCTTAATTTTATAATAAATTTATTTTTTAACTCCATATCTTTATTTTCTATTTTTATACCCATGTTTCTTGTTTACCTTCAAATTTTCCTTTTTTATCCTGCCACTATCATTTGTACTAATATCATAGAAATATATGGGATAAGTGAGTGGTATGTGTGAGATTATGATTCATCCATTTTTAAAACTTTTTTCTTGTTGAGATGTTAAAAAGAAATGAGCATTGGATTAATTTTCAAAAAATATTGCTATTTTATTTGCTGAAATTTTCTTTTTTCTTACTATAGAATTGGATTAACTATACTTCAATTTGAATACACTATCTGAATTAAGGATTTTCTTTTCGTTTTCTACTTCAGAAGAGTGTTAGTGCCCCGTCAAGTTGAATATGACAAGCTGGATTTGAAGAATCTAAACTCCATTGCTACATATTTTCAGGAGGATATTCACTACAATATGTGTATGATTAACTAATATCTAAAAACATTTCACTAATGAATAATTTATATGAAACCTTATTCATGGTTTCATATACTTATAGAGGGTCGGGGTTGCGGCTTTCATTTTATATAATAAGGTAATCATGGAAGATGCATGACAATAAGATAGTCATGGAGGAAGATGCATAAGCATGTAACAGACATTAATCATGAGAATAGTTTTATCATTTTAATTTTATTGTTTCCTTTTTATAAAAAAATCAATTATTGTAATCGAAAATAAATAATATTTGTATGTCATAATAATCTAAAATTTAAATTTTTACACTAGTGACTTTGACTAGTGATTGAGCCCAAACCTGAATCTAAGGTAGCAAATATATATATGAAACTTAATAATTTTATAGACCAAGAATTATATAACAATCTAAGTATTATAATTTGAAAATTTCAAATACAAAATCCTCATTCTTTTAATAAACTATTTTTATACAATTGTAGATTTTCAAATTTCTGACATAAGATATTAGTGAAAAGTGATTTATAAACAAGTACAAATTAATTTATGAAACTAACAAAATTAGAGACATATATCTTATTAATTTAGAAAATTAAACGGCCTTAAAATATCAATAATATTCATATTAAAAATGGTTCATTTTATAATAATGTTCAATATAATGTATTAATTTATTAACTAAAAATAGAATATGAATTTTAAATTGTTCGAGAATAATTTTATTAAAAAATTTAATAACGTCATTACTCTTTTTTCAATAATCCCTAAATAATTGCAATAAAAAAATTATATTGCATCGCAAAGATTTAAAGGCTTCTTTTATAACATCAAAAGGGAGATTAAAAGATAAAACACTATTTCCAAAGGAAAGCGTTAACAAGTGAAACAATTAATCCGAGACACAACAATTAATCCAATTCAACCCAATCACCATGTGGTCTCGTGTAGCCCATGGCCAATGCAAAACAATTCAAATTATATTTGTCAATAAGACACAGGCAAACAATGTATTCTCTTGGACCATAAGCCATGTAGACACTCAGGTTTCCTTTGGAACCCGAAAAATATTAGAGAAAAAAAAATATATATTAAGGAAATTTATTGTGGAAAATATAAAAAAAATCAAATAAAATAAAATTTTAGAAATTTTTTAGTCTTTATTATATCATAGAAATGAATAAATAAAATGAGTTTAAATGAATATATAAATTAAATAATAAAGTTTAAAAGCATTTTTATTTTCTCTAAATTTTCCTTTACTTTCCATTATAACACTCTCTTTATTATAGAATTTTGTACTTTGTCGTAGTAAGCTTCAATAAAGTTTTTAAACCATTTTTGTATTATCTGAGATATAGGATCGAGAAGCGGTGATCTAAAGGAATCCCAGCAATGAGCAGAGACTGAGAACAAATTTGAAATGTTATCCACTGTTTTCAAAACAAAAAATTGTTTTTAAAATACAATAAGACTCAATATAATCCTCTTAAGCTATTTAGAGCGTCTACCAAACCGGCCCATGGCATAAATGTCAGTAGAGTGTGATGATGGCCCCGATTGACGTCACTAAAACCATGCCCAATCCGAATTGTTTGTTGGGATGAAATAGAAACCTCTAAAATCTGAACGTACATGTCAGAATAACTTCAGGTATGATCTCAACACTAAGAAAAATTTATTCCATTTATTGGCATATCATTATTGATAGGCCTTACGACAAAAATATAATCATGAAGTCTTCCCTTGTTGGCGTAGTAGTTTGTAGTGGTGCCTATCACTTTAAATGCGACTCGTATATGTCTTCTAGAGGAGAAAACATTAGGAAGGTGGATCTTGTAGCCTGAACATCTATTGCATTGGAAGATCTCTCACGTCGAGATTGGGCAGAGGAATTTAGAAGATCCCAAATATTATTCTCACGTATTGAGGAAGAAATTCAAATGGAGGTGTTATCCATTGGGATTATGAAAATATCAGCGATAGGAAATGTGACACCTCAAAACCCGAAGGTCTGTTGACCGACGATCGACCTCTGAGGAATTATATCTTAGTCATTGCACTTACTAAGCCTTGGAGTACCAATTATCTTGTGGACAGAGTTACTCGGCACCACCTTATCGTCCATTGCAAGACTCATTCATCCATATTTAAGTTAAAATATGAGAATAATACATTTAAATACAGTCTGCAAAAGTCCAATCACGACCCTATTACCATTATTACATACCCAACTATATTAACAATAGTTCAAAAGAATTTAATTACAATTCTTTTATACAAAAATATATGCTAGAACCAGTTTGTCCCAAGCACTTTTTATAAAAGGATTTATCAAGGCCACATGTCGGCCTTTTTTCCGCGATCCTGTTTCGTCAGACAGTCCACTAGTGTGAATACACTTTTTGTGAAGAGGTTGTCCATAAAGGAAGTGAGTCACGCCCGATGAAAATACCTCCCTATAAAATTCTTTCCTTAAAATGCACATGCAATGTTCACTCAACATTTCACATCCACGTTCCAACAAGAACATGTCAATTCTATATGGAATCTTACATGTCATGTCATGTCATGAAATGAAATGAGACTCATCATGTACCATCTTGAGTCCTCAGAGCTCCCTCACAGCATAAGCATGTGTGATAAGCGAATCATTAAGGTGACATCGATAATCATTTTTAAACAAATTTCCATTTGTTTGTAAGCTTTTAGATGATCGCATCACAGCCAGTCATTTATATTATAAACCATCGCGCCTTTTTGTGGGGATTTTTATGTCACACATGAAGCTCTGCAAGCCTAGACACTTTACACAGGTCTTTCCTTGCGTGGGGACTATGTCTAACCATAATTAGCGTGTCTTTCACCCAAGGGGGGATCTATCCCTTCTTGTTGATACCTGACACATATTTTCTTTACCATTTTAATTAATCATGCTGCAACTCATTGTTGTCTCATTTATGAGCCCACCAATCAAACACCAAGCGATGTAGGTCGTGCCATGCGCTCCACACCCATTTTAATGCGATGTCCCGGGTGCATATGCAATGGAATATGTCATTATGTTATATCATATCACATACGTAATGAATGCTACATGGGCCCGACCTGATCCGCACCGCCTGCAGGATGTCATAGACGATCGCATCACACATATGACTTCCATACATCATTTCATTCATGTCGATATATCATATAAAGCGCATCAGCATTCTGCATTCTAATGTCGTTCTCGCTGATCAAGCAGCCAACCACGCACACACAAACAAATATGTAATCATCATTGCACATATCAATTCATCACATGTCAATACGTTGGAGTACTCACATTGACATCCAAACATGTCACTACATTATCAAGTAGTGGCACACTCACGATCAAGCCATGTCATGGTCGTTTGCACAAATAAACTCATCACATGTCAACATATTAGAACACACATATTGACATCAAAACATGTCACTCTTAGTCCAGCAATGTAAGACCCGAGAAATTTCAATTTCTGGAAAAATGGCAAAATCGTACTCGAAAAAAAACTCGAATTTATTCCCAGATCCTCTGACGATGAAACAGATTTACCGTTTGGAATCTTCTCAGCGAAAATCTAGCTAGCACCGCCAGTACTCAGTAGAATCCAGATACTGGAGTTGGCACGTTTTTCGAGGTACGCATCAAAATGTAAAACGATGATCTGCTGTGACAAAACAAGATATAACACATACTCATACGCTGCGTACATGAGTAGATAAATGATGAAAATGACTGGCCAGATAGGGCCGAGGTCAAAACTGGGATAAGGACATGAGATGTCATTTGGAATTGTTTTATGGAAAAAGACAAAAGAACGTATAGTGCTTGTCTTCCAAATTTCAGGTATGTAATCAAAACGAAATGGGCGGAACTACAGTAGCCTCGGCAGATTTTGTTTCTGCAGTAAGAGAGGGTAACTTCTCAAGTTTCCAGATTCACCGGGCCGTAAGCCCATTTTGACAAGAAGGTGCTTCTTCATTTAAGACGAGACTCACGCTATGTAAGAACGTTTCGTGGAGTTTTTGATAAACTCCGTGAGGTGGAAGTTTCATCCTACTGAGTTTTACACTTTATTTAAGTGTATTATGATGTTTGAGTTGATCGAGGTCGCAGTGGTTACGTTGATCGTCCCAAATTAATCGAATTGCTGAATTTATTAGAAACCCCATTTGTGAAATCACGACCGTGGAGTGTAGTCAGCAGTGGAACGTTATGTTTCATGTGATAATTTATTGAATAAATTATGTGTTGAAGTTTTGTATAAGGCCTGAAATGGCTCGTGAAATTTGGATTGTCGAACTATAAACTGAGGGTTTCAATGCTCATAGGAATAATGGGTCACAAAATATTTTTAAAATAATGTGTTTACTGAGTAAATTCAGTTGAATTGCTCGTGTTTGATAATTAGCCCAAGTGAGTCAATTTTTTAAAAGAATTGTGAAATTTTACATGACATAAGCTTCGTGTGGATTAATATGTGAATATATTAATGATTATATATTGCATGTGTTAGTATAATTATATCGTAAAATTGGTATCATGGTTCCATATGCATCAAAACTTAGAACGATAGGAGTGAGTGCATGAGATGGTTCACTGAGAGAGTGGTTTCGGAGGGTTGACTATTGATAATAAATATCGGAGTCGGTCCATTACTTATATCGGAGGGTAGTCCATATAAAATATCAATCATCGGAGTCGGCCCAATTGATATATCTCGGAGGGTAGTCCACTAAATATAACATCGGAGTCAATCCATTACTTATATCAGAGGGTAGTCCATATAAAATATCAATCGTCGGAGTCGGCCCAATTGATATATCTCGGAGGGTAGTCCACTAAATATAACATCGGAGTCAGTCCACTACATATATCGGAGGTAGTCCACAAATAAAAACAAATATCTTTGTTGAAACAATTGTTTCTATACGTGGGCTTAGTAAGTGTGAGGGAGCTCTGGGTGAGGACTCGAGGTATGAGTTGTTCAGGTAGACATTCAAGTAGGATCATGCATTTACTTGAATGTGTGTTTTCTTTGGAGCATTGCATATACACTTAGGGTGTAGAGGTCTACTTAGGTGATTCCATTATCGAGCATTAGCTCACCCCGCCGAGGGATATCATTTTCAGTGCGTGGAGCGCATGAGGAGACGGCCTGCCTTAGAGGCCGAAGCTTAGAAGAAAGCCTAAGCTTGTGGCTTTGGTTTTATTATGTATACATGTATTAGAAGGTTTTTCATTTTAATATATATGTTTGTATAAGAGTAATTTCTTTAACTTGGAAACTAAGCCGTATGCGTTGGGAATTATTAGATGAGTATTGGTTCAGGGCCTAAGTGGTTGTTTTACTCATGGATTGTTATATTGGATTGTTGGGACAGGCTATATACACAGCATGTATCCCGGTAGAGCCTCCCGTACAAAAGTGAGATCCCGCCCGATTTTTCGAGAAATGTCGGGTCAACCACATTCACGAGTGTTTCCGCTGCTGACGGGAGGTCAATCTTAATTTCCTGAGCTCATGGCACAAATTTTTGGTATCGTGAGCTTAGGTACACGAAAGGCCTAGGGCTTGGGAGGGGATTTAGGCTTAGCCAAAGTCTTTGAGGTGTAAGAACATCACCACTAGGTGTGGTTCATGTTAAGTTTAGGTATGATTACTTTAGAACAATGTGAAATAGAACATCGCATGCATGGTGTTTAATGTGTGATCGCGTGTATAACATGAGTTGTATGTTATGTGAATGATGTTTATAAACATGGTTCAGGATATGTTATGATGTTTAAGTGCTTAGGTAATTAGCACTTATTATGTTGAAAACAAATCTAGGAGTTTACAAAGATAACCGAATGAAATAAATTGTAATCAATTTATTGGTTTATCGATGACAAAATAGAATTTCACAAAATTCAGCGTTAGAACGCTGAGAGTTTTACAAGGAGTAAAAAACTCGAAAAGGAAACTAAAAGAAATAAATTATGTTCAATTGGCCGGGTTTGTAGGATAATGAAATCTTAATAAAATTTTAAGGTTGAACACTAGGTTTAGTGTTGGATCAAGAGTTTTATGAAATGTTTTGGACAACATGGTCCGTAATAAGAAGAAAAATAAATAAAAAATCTATAATTTTATTTGGTTTATGTGAAGCAAATAATTTTCTAAGCGTTTTACAAGTTGAAAATTGAAAGAAAATTGAATAAAATGAAAATTTTGGAATTTATTGAGTGTTCTGAAAGAAAAAAATTGAAAACGAGCGAAAAAAATATTGGTGCGGTCGAAATGGGTTCTTTGCCCGTTGAGCATAGGAAATTTGTGTCACAATATAGCCAGCATATCGTGACACGGTGGGGATTCGGAAGGTGGCGGGTTAAAGATAAATTGTGTGGTGTCGGTTGTATCGTGACTAAGGAGCGAGGTTGGGAAATTTGTATCGCGACCACAGTGTAGCGGCTAAGCCACGACACGGCGTAGAAAGCGCGCGAGCTGGCGCGCGTGGCGCTGAAGCGCCCGGCCGCGCGGCTGTGCGCACCTAAGCGTGCTAGTTGGGCGGCGGAGTTGTGCACTTGGTGCACTTTCGGCTGTTTGACCGATTTTGACTCGATCTTGTTCACGGTCAATTTTGGTTGTTCATGAACGGTTCATGAACCTTTGTTCATCACCAAATTTTTTCGAAATAAATTTTTTAAATATTTAATTAAATAAAATAAAATCAAATAAAATTAGACAAAATTTTCGAAAAATAAAATTTTCAAAAAGAAAAAAGAAATTTTTTGTTGATAAAAATGTTTTAAATGTATAATTGATTGCCTTGCATTGCACAATAAATGTAGACAGTATCTCTCTGCTTGATTTATGTGTATGAATAGTGTCTCGGGTGTGTTTTGAGCCGTAGAATCTTGCATTGAAGATTGAACTTGTCATTTTAAAGCGTGTAGATGGCTAGTTGAGGGCGAGAGGACGTAGAGGGCGTCCACGAGATGCGGTCGGGCATCAGGTGTTGTCGCCAGGCCTTTGTTGAGGCTGTAGGTATTGCGGCGGCTGCTATCGCACAGGCTAGCGTAGCGAGTGGTCGGGGGAGGTCTGGCCTCCAGGAGGTTGGGCGCATCATCCTCAGACATTCCACGAGGGGAGGAAGTCCAGATGGTGCGAGACCATTGGTTTATGCGAATCGAGAAAGGTGTTAGAGACCGGAATTACCTACGGCGCTGCCAGATTAGACTAGCTGCGTTCCAGCTAGAGAATGAGGCCCAAGTATGGTGGAAATGGGCAAGGGACCTGCAGAGACCTTGGGGGCCTCGTTTGTGGAGGTTCTCCTTAGGGATCGGGGTGAGTATGGATGATATGTCGGGTTGCAAGGCCTGGGATCTCGGGGACTCTGCTCCCACGAGTGGACCCAGGGATCCTTCAGACATGTCGAAGTTCGATGTCATCCAGGGGATCGGTGCTGTTGCTAAGAAGAAGCGGGGACCCTTGATGTGCATTGGCTAGGCGAGTTGAATAGGGTTATGATCGAATCGGCATCATTCGCAGGATTGACGATTTGTTTGATCGGTTGAGAGGAGCGAGTCTACTCCAAGATAGTGCTCGCAGTGGTTACCATCGGCTAAGAGTGGAAGCGAATATCTGTGAGACGGCGTTTGGGAGCCCAGTTATGGGCACTTTTGAACTATCAAGTGTTTGGATTTGGCGATGTTGGCGGCGTGCACGTTTCGCGGTGACACGTATATCGATAATTTGTATTAGTCTTGGTGGGCGACATAAACCTCCGGTGATTATGAACGCTGAAGCTATCATAACACAGTTTGTTTCATTAAGACCTGTATTGCATCATGCAGTTCAGTAAGTCACGAGTTTGGCTGGTGGTACCAGACCGTCGATGTGGCCTCCAGGAGTGTCGGTGACCCGAGTTTGAGAGCGATAGGTTGGAGACCAAATGCTCAATCACGATCTCATCAGTTTCTTAGGATCATTTGGTGTCCTGGGGTGACGTGGTTGAATTGTCGTGGGAGGCGGATGTGGATTCCTCCATGGACATGGACCTGTTGGCAAACCAATACTGAAGAAGATGAGTCTTTCGGGAACTCGGGATACGAACAGTGTGCCAGAGGAGGATCGACCTTCGCCCGATTCGGGAAAGCGAAGACCGCGCGAGTTTTGGGCCGATGGATTGGGGCATGTGAGTGGATTCTTGAAACGAGGATCCGGGCTTTGGACCGGCGCGATCCCAGTTGGCATAGAATAGGAGTATCTGGTTTCATTTCCACCACCGATGATTGGAAGGGCAGTTTCGGTTCGAGGTGCTATGCGAGCTTCGGCCAGCCTGTGAATGGGCGGAGAAATTCCAGTGTGAGTTGAGAGTGAGATGATCTGAGTTATGGCCGGGCGTGGTGGACCCTTGGGTAGTAGACATCTTGTTGTTGATGTCATGCTTGGCACCTGGATGGTTCAAGTGTCTTGGATTGCCAGTGGTGGATAACCAAGCCCAGAATTGTCATACGAACCAATGATGGTTTTGACGAGTTGAAATACCCAGAAGCCATGTATAGATCAGTGCTCCACCAGTTCTTGGGTGGGTTGATCCAGTGGTGGATATTCATAGTGATCTAAGAGTTCGCAGCTCTTTGATGAACCAAAGTTGATATCAGACAAAACGTGTATTGTATTCGTGTTACTTACGGTATAGCGATAAATGTGATTACGTGATTTTACAGTGTGATCATTCACATCTTGGTGAGTGGGTTGAGTTTGTCTTTGGACTAAATCATTGAAGACTTATAGTTCGATTAGGAAATGATATTCTAAAAATCGTGTAGACAAACCAAAGGGAGTGATTAATCCCTAGGTGTGAAATCTGGAGTTAGGGTGTAGGGCAGGAGATATCAGAATTTCACAGCATGAATCTGAAATGTGGTCATGTTTGAAAGTTATGTTGCAGGATGCCGAAAACACTGGTGGAGTTATCATGAGACTCAAGTGTTCAGATATAATGGTGGGAGTAGCTAAGAGATGAAGCTCCGGTGATGGGGTGCATGCGGACAGTGATGAATAGTGAGTGGAGCTGTTTCAGGGTAAACAAAACAGTGGGGTTATCACATGGACCGAGTTTGGTGTTAAAGTCGAAGGTGACCTCGAGATTTAGATCTGAGAGAATTGCTTGGTATTATTATTGACCAAAGAACTCACGGGAGTACTGGATCTTCTGAAGCGTGGACTGGATTAATTAGTCCATTGGATTGTATGAATGTTGTGTTTTGGAAGGGTGATTACAGCAGGGATTGAGTTGTGTTGGGTTATATATAAGTGTTAGAGACTATTGACATAATCTGGATCATAGATGCATTGGGAAGGAGTCATTCCATAGTAGATTTTTAAACCATGATTATCAGGCGAAAATTAACCAAATGGCACACTGTGGGCGCGCGGGGCCCATGCAGATCTTTATTTATCGTTGGATGGTTGGGGGGAGAAACCGCCAGCGTTACGATCGATTAAGTACCTCGGTGAGCGACTCAGTGATCTTATCGTCCGTGATGAAGGCCATCGGATCATCGACATCGATACATGGGATTGAGTTGACCGTCGTTTTCCGCCCAGATACTAAGGAGAGTATTTCGGTTTGTGAGGAAGCGAGGCTATCAGCCGGGTTTCATTGGGCACTTCGGGAATCTTTCGAGAGACGGCAGCGCTGCCTCAATCTTGAGTTCGACGTTAAAGCCTGTTAGTGTGTGAGGTGTTCTTGTCATCACAAAAATATTGAGTATGTGGATCAAACTCATGTGGTGGATTAGAGGTGATTAAGAGTTGTCTTAGTGGACGCCGGAGAGGGACGTTGGCATTGGATAGTGATCGGGTTTCGTATGAACCGACAGGAAACCATTTACGAGAGTGCTATGGCGGCACTGTCGTTGGAGTCAGCGTGGAGCGTGGGACGCGATCTGGACACCTATCACTAACGTTTGAGGATGAAAGTCACCGTGTTTGATAGTTCCGTTTAGTGATGTGGCTGAACGTATGTTGGTGTGTTTATTTGCAATGGCCAGTGATTGTTGTGGAATTGGGATGATTCAGCTGGGAGAATCTTCAGACAAATTCGATTTTGGAAAAGACCAGTAATGATTGTTCAAAAATCAGCGTCAGGTTATTCTCTAGATCTCGTGAAAAAGATTCTGGTTGAAGTAATCTGAAATCAGCTGCAGTCAGATTACATTGGCTAGGTGATGGGAGGTGACATGTTTGAGTATAACATTTTGATTGCGTCAAACGATGTTCATGTGACCAAGAACCATATGGCAGTGCCATGTTCCTCGGTGACAGTAAGTAGTAGTGGATGTAGAGTGAAGTGAGTGTGGCGGAGAAAGAAGGACATATATGTGTTTCAGTTGTTTCAGTGGAAGGGCTTAAGATGTATGGTGTGGCGTCTTGATTAAAGGGACCTAAGTGAAGTGAAGGGAGGACTTACAGTAACACTTACAGTTTGTTTCCAGGTGAGGTGCTTCTCACTGGGGTTTCCGATTCTGATGACCATCAGTGATTGGGACAAGAAGGAAAGCTACTTCATGTCTCAGGGACCTCTGTGGTACTTTTGGGTTTTTGATGGAGAGCTCTGGCAGAGCTGGGGGGTTTCATCTACCATGCTGGGTTTATTTACTTTGTTTAGTGTATTCCCACAGTCTTCCGGGTTGTTATCAGTTGTGATGGTGGCGTTCAATCGATTAAATCTTTTGAGGTGGATTGATCGTTTATTCAAACCATTTTATAAATGAGGTGGCCAGTAGGCTGACCCATGGGTATCCATATGGTTTCATGTGACACAGTGATTATTGAATCAAATTATGGTGGTTTTTATATAGGCCCGGAAATGGCGTGAGTTAGTTCTAGTGACGATGATTGTCGATTCAATGAAAATTAATAGCGAAGTTTCTGTTTAGTGAACAATGTTATAAAAATGTTTTTTGAAATAATGTGTTTGACAGAAGTACATTCAGTTGATCAACGATGTTTAAATCATTAACCAGTGACTAATTTTGGTGTAAAGTGTGAGAAGTCTGACATGTTTGTTGTAGTTAAATTATAATGTTTCATCTTCATGATTATCATATTTGTTCTTATATTATGTCCGAATTGGCATCATGCGTTCTGTTCATGGACACCTAAGCGATAAGGTGGTGTAGATGGATTCTTGAGAAGTGGACTGGAGGACATTCATAATAATAAATATGGATGGGTCCATGCAGCATATAGGAGGTGATCAAGTATAAAATATGATAGTGGTGCATTTAATTGGAGTATCAGAGGGTAGTCAACTCAATACTGCATGGGTCAGTTGTTCACTTATCTTTCAGATGGTCCGCATGAAATATCAAGTATTCAGTTGTTTAGTGAGTATATCTCGGATGATCCACTAAATGCATTGAGTTGATTCACACACTATCATGGGAGGATTGATCCACAAGATAAATAAATCTTTGTTAAATAATGTTATCATCAGTAGCTGAGACGAGTGCAGAGGAGTGAGTGAGGACTAGATTATGGAGTTAATTCAGTTGACATTTCAGTGGATCTTGTACAACGATGTGTTATTCTTGCAGCAGTATATCTGTGGATGGAGTGGCCAGTTCCAGGTGGATTCCACCTCTGGCCCGTGTTCAGCATGAGATATCAGGCTCAAATTGCCTGCGGGAAATCGAGGAGCGAAGCGTGTTCTGGCGACGAAAGCGGGTTAACGTTTATTATGTATACATATTAGAAAGTTTTAATTTTAACTATGTTTGTAAAAATGGTTGTATGCTCTTGACTGCTGGTTGCGAATTGTGAATGATGTTATTGTTGTATTTGGCGCGTTTACCATAGTTATTGCATAATGGTTTGGGATGGCAGTTTATCTCTGAGTTATGTATCACAGGTAGAGCTCATTACAAAGAGACTTTGCTCGATTTTTGTGAGAAAATGTCGGGTCACGGCGTTCACGCAGTGTTTCAGCGGGTTGAATGATAATAGCGGATTTGGGTTTGATGCAAACGTGTACTCAGTAATTCTTTAATGGGCCACGGAGCAGAAAGCTGTAATCTAAAACCTTCGGGGCCACGAGACTGACTCCAAACAGGCCACAAACACAGGCCCTCAGTTAGTATATGAAGCTGCTCAAGCGTAGCTGCCTTAGAGCAAGCGAAGTGGTTCGCCTAGGCGAGTTGTTGCTCACTTAGGCAAACCAGAAGGTCCCATTGTCTATCCTTAAGCTCGCCTAGGCGTCCCTTCGCCTAGGCGAATTAAGGTTCGCCTAAGCAAAGTTCGCCTAAGCTAAGAAACATCGAGTAGAACCCAAAAATCTAGTTTTTCTTCGCCTAACAGGCCCTTAAACGAAAAACCCTCTTTTCTCGACCCAAAGATGGAAAGTAAGCCTAGGTAGGAAGAATCTCTTACCTCTAGGAGCGTGATACACGAGTAAGAAGCCTCCTCAACCCGACAACTTTGAATTCCCAAAATCTCCCCTCTTGGATGTTTGGCGAAATCCCTCTTTTAGTACCCTTTGTACGCCTCGTGTCTGATGAACTTCGTTCTTGTGTGAAAACTAACCAACGTAATAAAGTAGATCTTGGGGAGGAAGCCTTGGCTCCTCATATTTCTCTCTTCTCCTCTCTCTCGATCTAAAACCAGGAAAATTAGGCTCTTTTGCCCTAATTCCTCTTTGTCCCAACAAGATTTAAGTTGGATGTGTATCACCCCGTGCGTACCACGTACCGCCTCGTTAGGTTCGATCTTTGGCTGACGGTATTCCATATCAGTTCAAGTTCAAGTCATATCTCATGAACTTAACTCAAGTCATTTCCCAACTTCCGAGATTTTCGTAAGAAACGATCTGTTTGAGGAGATCATTGGCGCCATCACCCGGCATTGAAAATCAGAGCATGCCGAGTGGCGAAGTGGTGGATCGCTAGATTTCGCGAGAAGAATCCAACGGTGAGTTCAGTTTCGTCATTCGACATCTAGAAAATTTTCAGGTTTTCAACCTATACTATTCTAGCAATTTACTGTTTTGCCATTTTTCGCAGGTTTTACATATCTCACCTATAGGAGCCCAGTTGGAAAGGAAAAATATTTTTTCCCATGTATAAAGAAGGAAATCAACCAATGATGGTAAACATGTAAAACAACTTTGGAAGTTTGCGAATTGACCAATGTAAAAAGATCTCATCTTCATGCTTAAATAGGAGAAGAAGAGACACTTGCAAATTATCGATTAAGCACACAAATAGGAGGTCTTTTGGGCCCATTGTGGAGAAAACATTTCACAATCTTGCTCGAAACCTTGATGTGAAGCGATGCGCACTCCTCTTGGGATGGAGTGATTAAGCATCAATGAACCCATATGCGTATGGGAAAGAAGGGGAGCTTATTTCAATGTTTCTCTATGTGAAAGTTAGGGGAAGACAACTATGACACTATAAGAAAAAATCAAAGTTAGAGATGAACAATTCGATCTCTAATCCGTCTAGAAACGGAATTCCAGATGGATTAGAGAAAGAATTTTCGGTCTCTAAAACGTTGGTATCTAATTGCGTTTGTCTCAATTCCGTCTCTAATTAGGGAAGGAAATATTCTGTCTCTAATCAAAGACAGATCAAAGATGGAAATTTTGTCTCAAATTAGAGACGGATTTCATTCCGTCTCTAACTCGAAAAAGAGAATTTCGTCTCTAATTAGAGACCGATTTGATTCCTTCTTTAAGACGGACTATGTCTGTCTCTAATCGGAGACATAATTTTTCCGTCTCCCGATCCAAGGCGAAGGAGTCCATTCCATTTGTCTATAATCTACAAATAATTTTATTATAGTTTATTTTATTACAAATTGAACCTATTATGACTGAAGATTTCAATTATATGTAATCATAAAGTTCTAGATTTAAGAATTAAATTAATAGATGTCATTAAATATATTGAAACATTATTTTTCATTAATTATAAAATCAATATTATACATAGATAACAAAATAGTAATATTAATGTCAAATGTACTAAATACAATATACTAACTACTAATCAAACTACAATTCTGTTGTCTCGGGGAACATTCTTCCCGAAATATGCTAAATCCTTGTGAAATTAAGCTACTTAAAAATCTTGTGAAACTTTATGACATCTTATTGAGAGTAACAACTACTCATGGATGAAATTGCTTTCTTATTAATTACATTATATTATTGCTTTAATATAGTATTACTTAACCCAAAAACCATAAAAGCAAGTTGATAAACAATGTCCTTATTTTGTTTTATCAGAGACACAATGGATTTATCTGATAGAGTTTTTCAAAGTTAGTAATCTACATGAAATAATTATAAGCATAAATTACCATCATTAAAACTTTATTTTATTTTAATAAAAAAGTAATGAAATGCACAACCGTAAAACTAAAGTCGTTTATCTATAATTAATCAAAATCATTTATTAATATTAAAGCGATTACAAGAAATTGTTTACTCATAATTATGATTAAGTACACTTATGAAACCTAAGTATTGTCTATGGGTGCGTGCAAGCAAATTAATTACAATTGGAGGAGAAATATTTATATAGAAGTAGTTATTTTGGGGAGGCCAAGTCCTTTGGTCGGACCCTAAAAGTAAGAAAAAGAAAGAGTGCTCCTATAGAATTACACATCAAGATCGCTCTCATAAACATAGAAATATAGATGATTTCAAGTAACCATATATTCACTAATTTCTTCGAGACAAAAATTGAGCGCTAAAATCTGACATGCCAGGTGCCAGCCAGGCATGTTGAGGTGCACGATACAATGAACCATAAGTTGCTTGACTTTAGACAAGCAGTCTTATGACTTCTGAAATACCATATCATCGATAAAAAAGACTTTGTGCAAATAGCATAGATCAGCCGACATTAGAGACCGATTAATTATTACCATAAGGAAAAAGAAAAACTCATTTTTACCTCATTTAACTGTGGGATCTGTCATCCTACAAAAACAAAAATCATAAATCATAGCTCGATCAAGCTAATCAAGTAATTAAAGATGACAACCTCCTTAAACACAAATTGGCTCTTTATGTAATTCTTTATTACCTTGTGGAAACTAATGCAAACACATTGTTAGTGTAATAATCCCAACACGGTCCAATTTCTCTTAACTCAACTTCAAAAATAAACCTTCTGAAATTTCTTGAGAGCTATACCCTTTTTCACCCTGGTATTAATGACAACTGAACCAATCTTTACATAAAGAAACCAACATTCAAGTCACCGATTAAGAAAAAACTTTAAACTTGAACAAAAGTTCCAATCTTTACTAAATAAAGGCCACATAATTGTACTTATAGCTTTGCTGCTATCTGATAGTCCCAAAATAAACCTCTACCTCCCTCATAGTAATCCTCTATTTTATTTCTGTATTCAAATCAAAATATGAAACAAAACCTTGACAAACCTTAATTTGCAAAGAGCAAACAAATGAATAAAATTTGCAAAAATGTTAAAATACACTCGATGTATAGAAAGTGCACCTCCCCTTTGCATGCTGTTAAGGAGTAAGTGCCAGTGGAAGCTTCATGGGAAGGGCAGTGGGATCGGTGGGGCCTAGAGGGATGGTGGGGTCGAGATTTTGTTCTACCATGGTTGGGACCGAAGTTCTCATGGTTTGAAAGCTAGGTTTTGTTGAGAGTAGTTGGATTTAGCTGGGTGTGATGCCTTCTGCAGTGGCTGGTTGTCGGAGACGAAGAAGAAGAGGTGATGGTTTTTCTAGATTGGGTTTCCATGGTGAGGGGTCACTGGTTTTTAGGTCTTCAATTTTGTTCGATGGATCCGTTTGTGGTGCAGGAGGTATTCTTGGTGGCTAGTGTTTGTGGCTGAGTTGTGTCGTGGTCGAGACGGAGAGATCACTAGTAGATGGGCTGAGTGGATTGGTTTATAAAGGGGCTTTGAGTTTCAAGTCAAAAAGAGAGGGAATAGAGTCATGGTCTGGTTGTGGTGACCTATGGGAGTTGTTTGCTAGTGGATGGTGATATGAGACGAGGAAGAAAAGGTGAGGGTGGAGTTGGATCGGTGAAAGGACGTACGGTAGATTACTGATTCTCACACCCGACTTCTTGAGCATTTTTGAACCGTTGGCTTGAACCACCAACACCCACCATACAGCATAGATGGTGAATAAGAATTCATAACAGATCTGCAAAACTGTATAAATCACATTACCATCGTTCACGATCTTACGAGCAACATCTAATTTATATGCTCGATGTATATCGCTTAGTGATACGATCTTATCTAAGCGATCAGGAAATAACAAATTAGGATAAACATGTAAATTTTTCATGCATAGTTTTAAGCAGAAAGAATGTCAAAATATGTCGACTTTGTGATTAAAGATAGCATTCAAAATACTTATGAGCGCATTCTAATAGTTAGATTTATGTGAAACAAATGATGCAACATGATGCACATATTCTGTGTGAATCTCTTACTTTCTCTTTTGTGATATTAGTAGAATCAATAACAATTTTTTTGTATAGGCTAAAAATAGAATCAATTATAATGAGAATTAACATTTCTACTACCCCTCTTATTGGATTGAACAGTCACCTAGCCTATTGGATTAGACCTGAGTGGCATCCTGAGAAAACCCCCATCTGTGTTTTTAAGCGGAATAAATATCAAAATATGCCAAATGCGGGTTGAAAATCCTTTATTCAAATTGAAAAATGCACATTTGCATTATCGTTTAGATCAGCGATTTGTGTGTGGCGACCACACATTTGAAGATGCGTTAGGCGTGAAAGTTCCTTTGGGTTCTAATAGTGCAGGTTAATGAGTACCTCGCGGAAAAGCCATGCAATTACAAAACGTTACTTTCATGTTATCCATCAAAATAGCATCGCCAAACAAGTGATTGGACAAGCGCTGGAAAAGAGCATGAACAACATACCACATCAATTAGACAACGACCCGAGGAGAAAAATGACGGTCATGCCCGGCCAATTCCGTTTGCTATAGGCGCCTCGGTTGGTTGAGATAGTTTAAATGGTTCAACCATCTTGAAAGCGACCATAACTAGTTGTCTCCCGAAAGGTGTAAGGAAAATAATCATGGCAGGAGCGCACCGGTGATGACAATGCGAACCCTGCAGTACGGACCGGGAGTCATTAGTTTTTCGGTAAGCCTTTTTTTTTTATCATTAAAGCAAGTATTATATAATGGAAATTTCCAAGGAGTACAGACGTGGACAAAGGAAGCCAAAACACAAGGATATGAAACAACCTAAACCCTACCTACACCCCAACCATGTAGAAATCAGCAGAGTTTGTATTATCATTGCTATCTGGGTTTGATTATTATATCAAAGGTATGCATGAAATTTATCACGCAATGAACCAGTTGATAATTATCCTAGAAATTATGATAGTTGACTAATCATATATAGATATAGAAACAATTTGTGTAATTAATCTAGAAATTATGATAGTTATTAATCTTGTATATAGATATAGAAACAATTTGTTTTTCCCTTTTTAGGACCCTAATTTTAGAGGATGTATAATTAATATCTATATATTATCTTTACAGAAGAATACGCTCTCTTTGAAATCTTTACGTAGAAAACTCTGTTTGACATGAGTATCGAGCAGGCTTGATTCCGAAAAATCAGTAAAAACCATCATTATCGTATTTTTCCCTCGAAACCCATCCTCATGAAAGTGCTTTGTGAGTTCGAGTGGTGAGACTTCTCAAAAGCCTAGTAAAAGATTCTTTGGGAAAGCTATGATGACATCGTCGAGAAGAAAATCAGCCGCGCCTCTTTGCCAAATGTTGCCCATCCGGTGTGTGGTAAAGCATACGTATTTTCTCTGACTTAAAAATAGAACTTGGATTATTGTCTGAGGTGCATCCGATCACATGACGATGGGACTCGATGAAGTTAAAATCTGTTCTCTTCTTCTCGATCAGTTATTTCCATGATAGTAGCACCTCCCTAATGCGGGGAAGAATGCATTATCTTGTCTAATACTCTCACATTAGATCTGTCCTTGTTGTTCCATCTCTTGAATCCCTGACATTTTGTACGTGTAATTACTTCAACTCGCTTGTATTGTAACTTTTTGGCCCTCATTTTGTGTATTTCAAGACATTCTAACCCGGAAGATTCTTGGTTATGGTGTTAGACAAGGCAAACTTTACTACTTAGAGTTGCCAGAGAATGGGATCGAATCGGTCAGGCGAATCAAACTAAGCGATGAAACCAAAGGCTCGAACAACTATATGGTTACCTTAACCTTTGTAGATTAGGACATCTTTCTTTTGGTTATCTTGAAATTAAACCACAGCACTAGGATTGAATGTGAATTTCATTGTGACATATGACCAGCTAAGAACCCTTAGTATTTCTTATTCACGAGTGCGAATAAAGTTTAGAACCTTTTGAAGTTATTCCTTTGATGTTTGAGGGTCTGCAAGGTTCCCTCTATATGCGGAGCTCGTTACTTTGTGACATTTATTGATTTTAGAATGACTTGGGTGTCCACGCATTAAAAGTGATGTGTATTATTCACAAATTTTCTAAAATGACTCACACCCGATCAAATGATTCGTGTTTGGCAATCTGACAATGGTACTGAGTTTATGGATGCCTCTCTCGGGAATTTTTTGAGAAACCATGGAATTCGTCATCAAACCTCATGCACCTATGCTCCCACTGACAAAATGGATTGGCGAGGAGAGAAAGAATAGACAACTTTTGGAGGTAGTGCGTGCCTCCCTCTTCGGCATGAACATGCCTCGATTTTATTAGGTGAAGAATTTGCAAATCACTTTCTGTCTTGAACACCTTCTCAGAAGCCATGGGCTTTCAAACTCCTCTCAACAGAAATTGCAATCCTTACTTTCAATTCCCCGTCTTAGAATCTTGAACCCTGAGTTTGCCATATATGTTCACATCCCCAATCTTGAGAAATAAACTCGATCCATGTGTAGCTTGATGTGTTTGTTGGCTACTCACAATTTCAAAAAGGATAGGTGCTATGATCCACACAAACCCGAAAGCTACATGTGACTCTAGATGCCTCTTCCCAGGAATTAGAGCAGCATTACTCAGGAGATCTGTAAAATTCTCTTCGGGAAGCTCAAGTGAAGAGATAGTGGAGGTGATGAGTTTATTGAGTTAGAAGAATATTCAACAAGAGAGTGGGTGTTAGGTTTATTGAGTTGGAAAAGGTGAATGAACATTTTTAAGCATGTTATGCAACAAGAAATTTGTGATCCACGATCATGGCGGGAGTGAATCACCCTGGAGTACCCTCGGAGTTGCCCCATCTACACCGTGCGAAGAATCAGCCAGAATGTTCCTCCTCAGTAAAAATATGAATCACTGTGTTTTTAGAGAGTTCGTGAAACATATGTTTCACACTTGGAAAATGTCTGGCTCCTAGATATCCCACAAAAAATTGAATAGGGAGTTCCAAAAAAGCAGTATGAACTTTGATCAAAGTAGACCAAGCCTAATTCTAACAATCTCATGTGTCCCATATAGGTTACGACAGATGTTGTATTTTCTTGTTAATCTGAACATCTGATTTCTTCCTAGCGTGCAGATGCATTGGTGATCAAATGGAGAAAGGCGATGAAGAACGAAGAGATGGAGGCTCTCTGAAAAGAATGCCACTTGGGAACTTGTTCCCTTGCCTAAAGGAATGAAGCGATTGGATGCCGAGATGGAGTGTTCACGGTGAAACTCAAACCCGGTCCTGGAGAGTATTGATAGATATAAAGCCCGACTAGTTGCGAAGGGATATGCGCAAGGTATGGGATAGACTATCGGGATGCACACCGATGGCTAAGATCAATACAATTAGCACATTCTTATATATAGCGGCAAATCGAGGCCTTTATGCAACAATTTGATGTTAAAAATGCTCACTCAATGGAGATTTGGAAGAAGAAGTCTGTATGTTGCTGCATTAGTTAAAATGGTTCTTCATATAGGGTGATGTAAATTAAAAGTCATTATGAAACAGCAGATTACCTAAACATGGATTTGGAAGTTCTCGACTACAATGAAGGAGTTCGGCTATAAGCAAGTAACTCAGATCACACTTTGTTTATAAAACACAAAGAAGAAAAAGTAACAGCTTTAATTGTGTATGTTGATGATTTGGTCTTGACAGAGGGAATGACCACGATTGGTGCCCCGAAGTGCTATTTTGAACCTATAGATAGGTTTGAGTGCTTTTGTGCACTAATCATATCATTATGCCAATTAGTGTTAGTCTTCTTAGTATCACTTATACGTTTAGAGGTTATTTTGGTTGTTTTGCGGGTTTTGTGTACTTTGGGAGTTAGATATCGAGACATAATATGATGAATCATGAAGATTGAACTCAATTATAGTATAAACGGGACGAAAACAAAGAAAGAATGAAGGCCAAGTAGTACGTGATCTGATAGAAACGAGGAAGCAATGGTGATGAATCAATGATTCGAGAATTTAAGCTAGATTGCGAAAATTTCGTTGGGATTATGAAAGAATTAAACCTTAGCGAAAATTTGTGATCTTAGCGGAAATTGACAATTTAAACTAGACCTAAAATTTTAAGCTAAAGCACTATTCCTAGCAGGAATTTCAGTTTTCCTTCTCACGAGAATTTAATAAGCTAGTGAAATTTATTCAATAGCCCAGTATGGGGAATCTAGCGAAATTTCCTAATTTAGCTATCTGTTCTGATTTCACTAGCTAAGCGGGAAATACATTGCCTAAGCGAATTTTATTACCCTAAGCGAAATTTTAGAGCCTTAAGTGAAATTCAGCGCCTTGTCATGCTTTTGTAATTAATGTAGCAGAACTTCAATTTTGGTGTATTACTCTCTTGTCCCTAAATTAGCCAAATTGTTAGGCTTTGTGGTATTTTCATACATTGGAACATTTCATATGACCCCTCCCATTTTGTAACCACTGTGACAAATTCAGGAAAGCAATTTTGCTTAAATTTTATTTTATGTAATATCTTAGTAAGTAGAGTTAGGGGTTTTTGCTTTTCTCTCTTCTCTCTCCTCTTTCTCTTATTTTCTTGGTACATGGCTCTGCATCTTGAGGATGATGACTCAAGAGATGCTTGGCTAAGCCTCTTTTCTTTGAAAGAGGAAGGAAAGCGAGCTTTGTGGTGGGGCATATGCATGTTGTCCTCTTGTGTTAAAGAAGTTGATCTTTAATGTTTACTATTCTTTAAATATGGTTGAATAGCATTGAATGTTATTGATCGCGATACTTGCATATACTTACAGGATCTGATTATATATTGCTAGATGTCTGTGGTTCCATTAGATGGTCTTCTGAGCCATGAAATGATGTTTAATGTTGGGGTTTCAAACTCTAAAGGGTCCTTAGATGCATGTTATCTGTGTTGACTCAAATAGGAGTTGATTTTAGGGTGAGGTTGCTAGTTAAACATGGAATCAGGTTGTGGCTTGGACTATAGGTTGCTTGTCATAGCGAGGATAAGGCTCAGGGACACTTGTTGCCTAGTTACCAAGTTATTGACCTAAATCTTCAAAGTTAACTTTTCACACATCACTTTTCGGTTTCTGATTTCTCAGCGGTTAAAACTGCCCTTTGTTTGAAAATAATCCAGTCCAAATAAAGCCTTACCTTCTTGCACTTATGCAAGTCATTCTTAGGATGAAAACCCATCCTAGTGTTGGAGCCCTGAACCACTATACTGCGGTAGCTTGACTACGCGATGTAGTAAGGCTTAGGTGTATATAAATTTGGTGATTTTAGCTCAACTCTTGTAAAACTAATCAAATCGTCGTTGCTGAGGATGGTACGACTGATTGATGGTTGAGTAACTTGTAATCAACATCACAAGTGAAGGTAACCTTTTAACTCTTTTGTAATCTAAGTTCTTCATCAGCATAAGTGATTCATCTCACTTTACGATGCTTCACCGTATTTTGTTTTTATCTGGTCGGTTTTATTTTGGTAACAATAACCCTTTTTGAGTTTGTTTGTGTGCTCTTTGTTGTCTACAATTTTATAGTTGTTTCATACAACGGTGGGATAAGAGACACATCGGGTGAACTACATAGAATCGGTACAAACTTGACCCAGCGGTGAAGTTAATTGTACCTGCGATACCATGGATCCACTACACGAAGAACAACGAGTCCCAGCTGGAACCCCAATGAATCCAACAGCCCTGGGCCTTGAGGATCATCCCACCCTCCCAGAGTTAGTGCCCCATCCCGTATCATTCCTCCCGGCCGGATGCAGCGTTGAGGCCATATTTGCACCCCTACTCCCACATATCATGGTATGGAGAACAAAATTCATACACTCATATTGGATTTTGAGGAGGCTCGCACTACCTTAAGGAAGGTATGATGGACATGGATTTGGTCGAAGCTAAAAGCATTTCCACTCAATTTAAAGGACAAGGCCAAGATTTGGCTAAACCCACTCGAGGCCTAGAACCACATAAATTGGGCCGAGTCGCAAAGTGCACCTCAAGAAGTTCTTGCTCAAGACCAATAATTTGAAAAGACAAATTTATCTTTGCAAATTCAAGATGGTGAGAGGTTTTATCAGTGTTGGGAGAGATTTATGGAGACCATCAGTGCATGCCCTTATCATGGGTTTGATACATGGATGCTGGTAAACCATTTTTATGATGGTATGTCTCCAACCATGAAGCAACTATTGGAGACCATGTGTGGGGGTAACTTTTTGAGCAAAAACCCGGATGAAGCCATGGGCTTTTTGAACTATGTGGCTGAAACTTCAAAGGCATGGGATGAACCGAATCCAAGGGAAGCCGAAAGATCAAGGCCTTCGAACCAATTGAGGGGGGGCATGTATGCACTTTCTGAAGACACAGAGATGAAAGCAAATCACATATTCATTTTAATTAGAAGATTGATGACTGAAATGAAAAATCAGCATGAAATGCAAACAATAATGAGTTATCTCGCATCCCAACTTTCGCTTTCAATTTTCGGGCCAAATAATTACCTGGAGGAGCACTGCCTAGAGTATGCCCATGTCCTAAATCAAAATAGACCACCCATAGATAATTCATATGGTAAACACTCCACCCTAACCGAGAAATCATCCAAACTCGTTTCATGGAAACCAAACCCCCCCGGTGATACGCCCCTCCAGAGAATGTTGAGTAGCTCTGGCCCCACTAATACAACAATACTACTTTCTCCCGTTGAACAGCAATCCTAAACTGGCAGCGGTGCACGTCGAAGAACGTAAGGTGTTAAATGTTCAAACTAATCAGAAAACAGCAAGAGAAAGCTCACTAAACAGAAACTCGGACAATATGCACTCGAACACCCCAAAACTATTCACCCAAAGAAGGTAGGACAGAAAAAGGGAATGCTTCCTCCGGGCCATAGCAACAAAGGAGCGACGAAATATGCTTGACCACAATGATCCAAATGTCGAACTGATGAAGTTAGCAAGCCGTTACCTAGAAGTGGTAGAGAATTGGCTTCAACAGATTCAGCCTAGTCCAATGTGATCCAACACCGGTTGATTATCCACGAAGCAAGAATTATCATTAAGGAAAAGAAGAAGACTGCTGTACCCTTCCATTTCCACAAGCTCTCAAGAAAAGAAAGTTCCAACCAAACATAAATGTTAAGTCAGGGCGTGGTTGAATATCTCCTCTCCTGACACGATCACAAGTCCCCTCACTTACGCAAAATTCAAGGACTTATGCACAAGAAAAGAGGTCTTAATGTGAACAAAAGGCCTTTCTCACCGGGAGCAAGTGAGTGCCATCATCAATGCAAGACTTCGTGAAATACAAAGACCTGTGATGTCCTACACAATCTAATATCGGAGGCAATAGTGTGAGAAAGCTCTATTAGATTTTGGGAGCCAGTGTGAACCTTTTGCCTTATTCCATGTACAATTGGGTTTGGGTGAACTGAAACCCACTTCCATCACACTGTCATTAGCTGATAGATCTGTTAAAATACCAAAAGGGACCATTGAGGATGTTCTAATACAAGTGGACCGATTTATTATCTGGATTCTCATAGCGTTTCGACATGTAACTGGGCTTGCAGCAACCCAACCATGCCCATTATTTTAGGGAGGCCATTTTGGCCACTTCAAATGCCATAATAACCGAAACGGGTTATGCAACTCACATTTGGAAATATGACCTGGAACTCAATATTTTCATTCAAAAGGCATATGCACTCAGAGGAGGACGACTTTGAAGAAGTCCTGTATTTTAGATACCATCTGGAAGAACAAAGCACCAAATGCTAATTGCAAGAGATATTGGGCTAACTTCGTAGTTATCCGATTGCCTTGTAGCAACAAGAATCTCAAAGCATGAGTTAGAGGTAAGGTTATCGGAGGAGAAAACGTAAATTTTACCTTTATTAATCACGAACCAAAGGGACCTCAACAACTAGAGCTCAAACCACTCCCAGCTGAATTAAACTATGCATTTTTGGAAGAAAATGAGCAAGGCTCGGGGCTTGTAATTTCTTCATCAAGTGACTTCACCGCATTGTGAGGATAACTCGCTACACCTTCTCAAAAGGAACAAGCAAGCATCGGATGAAAATTTCCGATTTGAAGGGCATAAATCCATCAACTGCACTCATCACATCCATTAGAAGAGGAGTCTAAAGCCATTAGGGCGTACTCTAACGGAGGTCAACCCCACCCGCAGAAGTAGTTCGCATGGAGGTCTTAAAATCGTCTGCCGGCATCATTTACCCCATTTCGATAGAGCTCAAGTGGAGTCCGACCTCGGGTGGTACCCAAGAAATCGAGTGACCACTCAGGAAGAATGAAAAGGGTGAAGAATTGTCTACCCGACTCAACTACCGTTGGAGTGGCATTCATAGGAGTCTAATGAGGTGACACCGTAAAAGACCACTTCCCTGCCTTTTATTGATCAACCTTGAAAGAGTCTCTCGACACCCATTCTATTGTTTTCGATGGGTATTCAGGATATTTCCATATAGAGATTGCTCCAAGATCGAAAGACCACTTTCACTTGTCCATTTGGCACGTATGCTTATGAGGATGCCTGGTCTTCGCAACGCCACCTACTTTTCGTAGGTGTATGCTTAGTATGTTCGATAAGGTGGAGCGTCTAACGGAGGTATACATGGATGACATCATCAGATAGTTGAGGCAATTTCAAGAATGTCTCGCCAACTGAAGCTATATCGAAGAGGTGCATAGAAAAGAACTTGGTGCTTAACCGATAAATGCCATTTTATGGTTAACCAAGGAATTGTACTGGTCACATTATTTCAAAGCAGGGGATAGAAGTTGAGCAAAGCAAAGATCAACTTATTTCCAAATCAGCCCCAAGTGTAAAAATGATTAGGCAATTCGGGTCATGCAGTTTCTATAGACGACATTAAAGATCAAGATTGCTAACCCCGTACAAGCTCCTAGAGAAAGACGCCAAATTTGCTTGGGAGAGAATGCCAGGATAGCTTCAAGAGCCAGTTCCTCATTTGATTCACGCCCGAGCAAGACGAGCACCTAACCGGAAGTGCTACCTTTGAAGTAATGTGTGATGCAAGTGATCTTGCTATAGGAGCGCATCGCCAAAGAGAAGACGGAAACCCATGTGGTGTATTATGCAAGCAAAACTTCGAACGAAGATGTGAGGAATTATACCACTACAGAAAGAATTGCCGGCAAGGTATATGCCTAGATAAATTTCGAGCATACTTGATTAAATATATAGTCATTTTTACGTATCATTATGCTTTGAAATATCTCCTAACTTTCAAACAAAATGCAAAAGCAAGACTCATCCGTTGGGTTCAAGTATCGTGATTCAACTTGCAAATTAAAGATAAGAAAGGGGTGGAAAATGTGGTGGCAGATCATCCAACACAAGGCTTTATAGCCCACGACACTCACCCACCTATTAATGATGAATTTCCTAAAGAATCCCTAATGCGCTTGGAGAAGGCCCCTACAGATGCTCATTACTGCCACTCTTTCATCACAGGAGAAATCCCACCGAGAAAGGACAAGATAGGAAATATTTCTTTGCTAAAATCCATTCCTATTATCGAAGATCCTTTCCCTATTCAACACTGCGCGATCAAATCATCGTGAAATGTGTACCGAGGAGGAACAAAGAAGTGAATTTTAAACCATTGCCATGAGAGTGTTTAGCAGGGTCATTTTGTTTCAAAAGACAACAATGAAGGTGATGCAATGCTTCTATCGCCTTCATCAGCCTGGCGAAAGCATACCAAATGTCGTGGTACGGGATGATGCCAAAGACTGAAATTGTCTCGCCGTCATACGATGCCATCAACCCAATCTTTGCGGTCGAACCTGCTCGATGTATGGGGTATCGACGATGACCTTTCCCACCTCATATGGTCATACGTGACATTTTGGGCGGAGGACTATGTTCCAAATGGGCTGAAGCGATCCTCCGCAAGACCAATGACCATGTGGTGGTACTCAAATTCTTGAAAGCCAATATCTTTTCCGTGCTCAGTACCGAAAGCCATTATTAGCGACGGAGGTTCGCATTTCAGAATAAACCATTTGAAAACCTCATGCGAAGCAAATATGGTGTGGAAACACAAAGTGGCTACCCCTTACCATCTCTCAAACAAGTACAAAGCGGAACTCACAATAGAAATTAAGACCATACCGATGAAGCGTGGTTAATACTACCAGAAAAAGATCGTCCATCAAACTTTGATTCGCATGTGGGCCTATAGAACAAATTTTCAAGACAATCCTAGAATGTCCCCTTATCGGTTGGTATATAGGGCATGTCACCTTCCAAAGGAGATTGAGTATAAAGCACGCGGACATCACAGTTTCCAACATGGACCTAAGCTGAGTCGAGAGAAGAGATTTCTTGATCTTAATGAATTGGAAGAAATACGGAATAATGCCTACTTGAATACCAAGATTGCAAAAGAAAGATCAAAGAAATGGCATGACAAAATGATAACTGGAAAGAGTTTCAAGGAGGGAGACCAAGTCCTCTTATATGACTCCAAACTCCATTTGTTTCCAGGCAAGCTCAAATCACGATGGACGGGTCCATTCATTGTCCAGCAAGCATACCCAAATGGTTCGGTTGACTTACGTGATCCAAGTGATGACAGGGTATTCAAAGTCAATGGACAGAGGGTAAAACCATATGTGGTGCAGCAGGTCATCAAGGAAGAAATTCTCCTGATGGACCCTCCCTGAATCCCACATTTTGTAAATTTTAGGGTGGCTACTGCTTGATTCCAGCAGCCACTGTTCTCATTTTTAAACTGTCGTGTGTTTAAAAATGGTGATATCAGTTAGAGCTTAACATTTGATTTTTGTGCGCAATAAGAGAGCTTATGTAAGTAAGCCCATCTTGGTATCTGGTGTAGTTAATTTTTGTACTATTGTAATGGTTTTTCTTTTCACCTGAGTTAATTGAATTGCTACACTGGACACTAATTGCCTTGTGTTGGAAAATCTGAATCCTTGTTTGTCACTCTGAAAGTAGAGCAAATTCCATGCTTGTGCTTCACTTTTTTGGGTCAATCAAGTTCCAAAGATGCTCAACTCAGCACTCCTTTATGCTAATTCACACACCGCAGACGCCGCATTGTTTCAATAGGTCAGAATTTGTTTCCTTCCTTTCGCTTTGCATAGCCGGCCTTAGGTATGTTGGCAACCTAGGATAGGTTTGTGTTACCCATACTTTAAGACCAATGTTGTCTTCCAAAGTGAAAAATAAAAAGAAAAAGAAAAAGAAAAAGAAAAAGAAAAGAAGAAAAAGAAAAATAAAGTCGTGAAGTTTTGCCTTGAAACCCGAGCAAGGTCCGAGGGGTGTATGGCAAAGCTCTTCAAGCCTCGATGCCCGTTTTTCCTGATTGGTCGGGAGTCACTCCATTTGGGTTCGCTATACGGGTGGATAGTAGAGTTTAACGATTTGTAGGTGCTTGATTTTCGGTCATTCAGTCCGTGGTGAAGCCTCGTAGAGCTTGTGGTCAAGTGATCCTTGGCTTGATGCCCTAAACCTTAATTGGTTGGGAGTCATCTGCGGACTCGCTACACCTGACTTTGGTGAAGTCGGATTTAAGCATCGGTAGACCCTACATCAGAAGTCGAATAAAGAAAGAAGAGAGTAATCTAGCCTCATCTAGTTGTTCAACAACTTTGGCCCATGTCAAGTAGCCGGGGGAGGGGACAAATTTGCAATTTATTGGCGAATCCGTTTATATAAAGAACCATTAGACTTAGGTGGAAATTCAAGTTGAGAATCATGGAACCAATATTGACTTAAAATTGTTCTTGTATGGTTTTGGTTCTTTCATACCGGTTTTCAAACTTGGTGTCAAATTTTCAGTTTAAGGACAATGTTTATATGTACATACACCTTTTTGAATCATAAACTTTTTGAAAATCACTACATACATCTCCTTTTTGTTTTTGCATTACTAAGGGACTAGCAACGTTTCGGTTAGGGGGTGTGATTAGTGCCCAAAAAGTGCTATTTTGAACCCTATATTAGATAGGTTTTGAGTGCTTTTTGCGCACTAATCATGTCATTTATGCCAATTGAAGTGTTCAAGTCTTCTTAGTATCACTTATGCCGTTTAGAGGTTATTTTTGGTTGTTTTGCAGGTTTTTGGCTTTCTTTGGGAGTTCGATATCGAGACATATGATGAATCATGAAGATTGAACTCAATTGTCACCATCAAATGCATCAAAATCAAAGAAAGAATGAAGGCAAAGTGATGGAAATCGATGCAAGAGGAAGACAGAAGAATGCGTTGATGAATCAAGAATCTGTGGAATTTCGCCGGATTGCGGTAAATTTCGCAAATTCTAGCTTAAAATTTCGCAATCTTAGCGAATCGACAATTTTCGCTAGACCTAAAACAAGCAAAGCACTATTCCTATTAAATTTCACGCTACATCACAAGAATTGTTAGCGAAATCTCGCTAGCTAGCTTAAATTGCCAAGGTCTAGCGAATTTCTATTTTCGCTTATTCAGGATTTCGCTTAGCTGTTTAAATTTTCGCTACCTAGCGAAATTTTGAGCCTAAATAAATTCATCGCCTTGTCATGCTTTTGTAATTAATGCAACCGACTTCAATTTTGGTGTATCTCTCTTGTCCCTAAAATTAGCCAAATTGTTGGGCACATTGTTTCATACATTGGGTGGCCTATATAAGCCCCCTCCCATTTTGTAGCCCTAAGCAACAAATTGAGGAAGAAATCTTTTGGCAAGTTTTATTTTATGTAAATATATTTCGTAGCTTTAGTTAGGGTTTTGCTTTTCTCTCTTCTCTCTCCTCTTTCCCTTATTTTCTTGGCTGCCAAACACCCCTCTTGAGGATGTGACTCAAGAGATGTAGCTAAGCCTCTTTTAACTGAAGAGGAAGTAAAGCTTGGTGGTGGGAGCATATGCATGTGTCCTCTTGTGTTAAAAGTTACGGTGCTGTGTTTATGACCCTATCTTCTCAAATGGTTTGAGCATAGCATTGAATATTGATCGGCCAATACTTACCATGCTTTGGATCTGAGTGCATAACATTTGCTAGATGTCTTTGTGGTTATTCAGATAGTCTTCTGAACCAGAAATGATATTTAATGTTCGGGGTTTCAAACTCTGAGGTCATAGATGCATGTTATACGTATTGTCAAATAGGAGTTGATTTTAGGGTGAGTTTGCTAAGTTAAACATAGATCGGTTGTGGCTTGGACTATAGATTTGTCATAGAGGATCAACGAGGACACTTGTTTGCCTAGTTACCCCGAGTTAGTGACCTAAATTTTCAGGAATTTAACTTTTCACATCACTTTCAGTTTTACAATTTCTCTTGAGTTAAACTACTTCCCTTTGTTTTGGAAACAAAAATCCAAAAAAGTCCAAATAAAGAAGCCTTGCAGCCTTCTTGCATTAAGTCATTCTTAGGATGAAACCCCATCCAGTGTTCGGCCCCTGAACCACTGCTCTACGTAGCTTGACTACGCGGTATTAGAACAGGTGTATACTCGATTTTGTTGATTTTAGCTCAGCTCTTTGCTGTACCGAATCGGACCAATGCGAAATGAAAGCTTTACGAGGGTATTTAGCCACAAAATTTGAAATGAAGGATCTCGGGCAACTTAAATATTTTTTGGAATTGAGGTATGGAATGAAGCATGGAATCTTGCTCTGCAAATATATTAGATCATAATAGAAACTTAGATCTTGATTGCAAACCAATTAGAGACGCCCATAGAAGTAGATCATAGCTGAAATTCTCGGATGACTGACGGACAGAGGTGAATTGCTCAGCGATTAGTTGGAAGATTAATCTACTTATCACACACAAGGCCAAATATATCATATGCGGTGAGCGTTGTGAGCCAGTTCATGCATGCACCCGAGTAGAAGGTATATGGAAGCGGTCTATCGGATCTTAAGATACTTAAAAAGTATCGGGGAAAGGTTTGTTGTTCTCAAAATGGTATCTCTAACATTGAAGGATACCGCAGTTACGATTCAGGCGGGTGATCAAACAACCGGAAGGTCACATGGTTACTTTACTTTTGTTGAAGGTAATCATCATGGAAAAGCAAGCAAAAGGTAGTAGCAAGATCATGATCGAAGTGATTTAGAGGTATGGCTCATGGTGTATGCGAATTATTATGGATAGATATCTTTGAGGACTTGGGGATTGAATATGCTACACCTATGAATCTCTATTGTGATAATAAAGTGACCATTCAAATTGCACAAAATCCTGTTCAACATGATGCTCAAAACATAATGTTGAAGTTGATCGTCATTTCATCGAGGAGAGCCTCGATGAAAAATTATCTGATTCCCATTATTCAATCAGAAGTCGGTTAGTTTGAAGTATAAAGAAAGTTTAGGGGAAGGTGTTTCATGGTATAATTATTAGAGTTGGTCATGATGAACGCATCTATGCACCAACTTGAGGGAAGTGTACATGGGCTATGCACAATATTAGATCAGTTAGGTAATTAATCCTAGAATTATGATAGTTAAATAAATCTTATATAGATATAGAAACAATTTGTGTAATTAATCCTAGAAATTATGATAGTTATTAATCTTGTATATAGATATAGAAACAATTTGTTTTCCCTTTTTGGGACCTAATTTTTTGAGATGTAATTGTATCTATATGTGCCTCTATTTTAGAGAAGAATACATCTCTTTGAAATCTTTTTGCAAAAACTCTATTGTTTGACACAAGGCTGAAGCCCTGCCTATCTGTTTTTCGTTAAGCCTTTGATGCTGAAAGATGTATTTCTCTCATGACATCCCGAAGCAACTTGCAGCCTGGTTTATAACGACGAAGTGCAGCCCTCTTTGTAAGCCAGGTAAGGCACCGCTCCTACGACATAAAACTTGGTTTATCAAGCTGCCAAAAATAGAGTAAAATGCATAAGCATAGAACTTGCAGATGTAAAAATCACACAATCAAATGGGAAATAGTAATCAAGTGCTTAAGGGAAGAAGATAGAAACGATCCTCAAAGATTAAAATTATAAATGACATAATAGGTAAGATGACATCATTGAGGCCACCTACAAACCGAGGAGGATAGATTTGATAAAATGCTTATTTTCTTTGCTTACCTTGACTCTCATAAATGGAGATGGGCCCCAAATTTGAAAAACAGTATTTAAAAAACCTAATAGTAAGGAATGAAACCCAATTTTTTGATTGATTTTTTTAACCTGCCTTTCCACATAAATAAAACCCCAGATCTTGGACATGTTGGAAACCATGTTGCCACTATCTTCTAGTCCAATCCATGCAGGCTAGCTAACCCCATGAGCTTTCTACAGTTGTACCAAATGAATGATACAAAAAGCTCCTACTCAAAAAATAGGTGTGATATGCTTGATGCCTCTCTTAAAAAGAATGATCTGGGTTTTCTTGGATATGCTTAGTGCAGTGAAAGATCCTTCAATAACATAAAATCACCTTTTGATATGGAATGGTATAAAAACATTTACATATTGCCATTGACAAAGGTGCATTGTGTACCTTCCATGCAATTGATAATGCTCCATTGTGTTTTATACATAATTTCCTCTAATAATCATTGTGATGACCATGATATAAGTTGGCCACCACCATATACAATGGTAATAAGGGAAATAGTTTAGCACCATTTTTGAAGCCCTTCAAACAAATAATAATAACAATAGCAGTAAAAAGTGACCAATGGAGGAGAAGAAGCGCTGAAGAAAAGAGATCACATGCCATCAAGTGTGGGATAGAGTTTAATGTGTCTCCAAGATGCACAATGAAAGCCATTCTACTTCCGGGAAAAGTCCAAATGCACCTTGAGGAGATTGTAAAGATTCTGCTTTTCCAATCTAGTGAATTTCAAGCGACCTCCCATCTGATTTCCTCAAGCACCTCAAACTCGATTCAACATAGTAACTCTGTTATTCTCCCTTCAGAATTCAACCCTAAACCCAAACCCTCTGACCCAACATAAAGAAAGGGAAGAGAGAATCCCAAACACACGATAAGAGGAGGACGGAGATGGAGAACTCGCGTATAAAAGGTCTTTCCGTTTCCTTTCTTCTGACCAAAACAGATCATAAAATTCCATTCATTGCCCATTGTGATAGAAATAGACGAAAAGCGAAAATTAACACATACTCCCGAGGAATCAGCCCAAGCAAAAGCGAATTAATTAAAGAAACAAATGAGGATAAAATCATACTTGTCCCGATTGGTTGGCATGTCAGAAGGATGGAGCTCATGAGTAAAACAAATATAGGAAAGAGGATCAGGATCGGATGAAGAGAAGGCACGGGAAAATGCTTGGAATATCGTCGTCGAGGAGGTGGTCCGCTGGAGGCCCTCGACAAGAATTGAGAAGGCTCGAGGTTTTTCAAAATGCCAAAAACCAAAAGGAAACGAAGGTTTGGAAGGATAAGTAGAGTAAATAAAGGAGTTTTGTACGGGAATGATATATTTGAAAAAAAAAAAGAAAAAATTAGTTTGCAGGGCAAACTATTGACGGAAGTAAGGCGTATTGCCGTTGTTTGAGAAAGCGGCCATTGAGTCTTGTAGGCGTCCCCAAGCTGCGGCTGATGGCATCCCCAAGCTGCGCATTTGGCGCATCATTTCCCCACAGGGCTTTTTCTTCTCCTTCCACTCGACTCTTCTTCTCCTCTTCTCTTTCCGTTCTGCTCCTCTCCGTCCTGCTCCGATTTGCTCCTCTCCAGTGGCCCTCCCCTTCCCTCTCCTCCTTTGCTCCTTTCCTGGCCCTCCTCCCCTCTCCGGTATGGTTTCCTCTTTTTTGTATTTTATTTTTACTAATTTATTTGTTGGATGTATTTTCTATAATTTTCTTTTCGCTTATTTTTCCCTGTTTGTTATGCTCTCTAGGTTTTATTCACTATCATCGTCCCCCGCCTTATAGACCTTTATAGTGTTTGGATTTTTGTGATATTTGTATATGGCTATCTTGGCACAATTGGTCTTATGTAATTTTGTTTGCTTGGGCCTATTTTGGGTATTTTGTAATTTTGTGTTGGATTCTTGCTTTGATGATAAATGTCCAGAGAAGTCAGAAATTTTTTCAACAGTGGCCAAAACTATTTACTACCAACAGGGGGGGAATTTTATGCGATCCGAAATTCCGCGATTGGGGACGGCTTTTGCAGATTGATAGCGTTATCTCAGGCTTAAACGGCATTACGCCTACTTAAGTCAATAGTTTGTCACGTAAACTAATTTTTTTCTTCTTTTTTTCAAATATATCATTCGGTACAAAACTCTAAATAAGGGTTTTTTGCTGGCAAACGGTATTTCGATCCCAGATGTTGATTATTGTAGTCAATCGGGTTGAGCAGGTGACCCGATTTTTTGGGTCAATAAAATTAGAATCCAACCCAACCCTAATTTCGGGTTTGTCGGATTGGCCTAATGGGCTAGACTCAAATTGTCAACTCTAGTTGCATGTCATTTTTTTATTTAGAAATTAATAATTCATTTGTTAGGAATTCATTTCCATCTTTATGCTTTTCAGCAGGAATGTAGTTGAAGTATTATGATAGTAGAAATGATTATCTTTGTCTAATGAACGATGATATTGGAAAAAAAAAAAATATTACGCCTTCACAACAAAAGTTTTCATTTTTGATTGGGAAAAAAAAATCAATGGATATCGAGTAAATTATAAATTAGTCCCTCTGGTTTAGAAAAATGAATTAATTAGTTTTCTCTATTTAAAACACTAATTATTTAGTCTCTTGACTAATGTTTGTCATCCTTAATTTAATATTATTTTATTTCAAAAATATCTTCTTTTTCTTATATAATCTTTCTATTTTTTTACTTATATTTTTTCTTTTACTAGTTTTTCAAAAAAAAAAAATCAAAATAAATTGAAAACTATCAAATGGACTAAATTACCGTATATTTAAAAAATATAGGAACTAATTAATTAGTTTTTGAAATATAAGAAATTTATTTATTTGTTTTTCAAAACTTAAAGGCCTAATTTATAATTTACTCGATATCAAGTTTAGATTTCTATAATTTTAAGAATAGATTCCACTGGAACCATTTTTAGCATTCATGAGGAATGTGTGTTATGTTATTTCTACCACCCTCTAGATTATTCTTTTAGAGCAACAATGAGTTTTGATCTATTCAAGAGAATAAAGAATCATATTTTTATTTAACTATTTCAAAATACATTTGTTTGTCAAAAATAGTTACAATTTACTAATGAATCATTTAACTATCTTCATTGTTATTTCTAATTATGTCTTTTATATGTCCCCTTTCTTCACACTACTTTGACATAATTATGTCTAATATTTTTTCTCTATTATGTCCGGAAATTCCGTCTCTAAATTAAGACAGATTTACTTCCGTCTCAAATCAAAGACAGAAATAGGTCGATCTCTGATTAGAGACGGAAAGTTCGTCTCTAATAAGATACATATTTTATTCTATCTCAAATCAGAGACGGAAACAGGTCGGTCTCTGATTAGAGACAGTCTTTCCGTCTCTAATCAAAGACCAACCTATTTCTGTCTTTGATTTGAGACATAAATCATCTCGTCTCTATTTAAAAACAAAATTTTCATCTCTATTTTTATACGGAATTTCCGTCTCTAATTAATTTGTAATTTCAAGGTTTTTTATGTCTGCAATCAATCTCTAATTCATCTCTATTTAGAGACGGACAAGTGTCTGTCTTGTAGTGAGAAAGGGGGAGCCTTGTCTCACTTAAGTCTTACTTGTAACCTGATTGATAAATAGTGAAACACCTTACATTTGGGCTTAGCCTCGCGGACGTAGGCAATTGCTGAACCATGTAACCAATCCCTGTCTCCCTTCGTGTGTGTGTGCATAATCTTTCACCTAACCTTTTATCTTACTACTTTGTACATTACTTAAATCTTCACACTACACATCATAAAAGGGTTAATTGTGTGAAACCCTAGAAAATCCGAATTTTCAAAAAAGGGTAAAACGGTAATTTTGGTCGAAAAACAGGAATATTTCTAGATCTCGGATGACGAAATAGACTTCACCGTTGAAATCGTCTCGCGAAATCTAACTACCACGTCAAATTTCGTTGAATTCCGATACAGTCATAATTACACGTTTTTCGAGGCGTAGGGTGTCGGATGACACATGGCGTGGTTAAGGGGATACCACATGGCACCCTAAGAGAGTAACACTTGGCAAAAGCCATGTGGTCTACTAAAAAGGAATCGCTCACATTGAGCCACATGGGTGGCATGATTTATAGCTCATTAAGCCATGTAGGAGTATGATGAAAATAAGGAAATAAGGAAAAAATAAGATTTTGAAGTGGCATGAGGAAAGGGGAGGGCTTCCTCCTTGACCGAGAATGCTCAGTAATGATCAAAAAGAGAGAAAAGAAAACGAGAAAAAATAAGAAATGAAGAAATGAGGGAGAAAATGAAATGAGAAAAAAGGAATAAAGAAAAGCAAAAAGGAAAGAAAGGAGAAAGAGTTCATAGAGGAAGAAAAAAAAAAGGAAAAGGAAAGGAAAGAAGAAAAGGAAAGAGATTTCTCGCTCGGAAATGGTCGAAGCTCGACCAGTCCAGGAGTCTTAAAGTTGAATGCATACAGCGCGATCTACGTGTGGACACCAAAAACTTGGAGTTTCGACAAACTCCATAAGGTAGGGGATTTTCCTACTCGGTTTACTTTGAGTCTAAAGGCCATAAAATGGTATGAGCTATTTATGGGAGGCCATGAGAGGCCATGAAATTTAGTTCTAAAAATTTGGGACTGGATTGTAGAAATTTTATGCTTGGTTTTCACACAATTTGTGACTGTTGTAGGTTGGGGTTTGAGACTGAGATTGATGTCTCCGGGTTTGGGTTGCTTTTTTGGTGATGAAATGATGTATGGATGCATGGAACCAAACCAGTTCTTGTTTGTGGAGGGACCGTGAGGTACCCTATTGGATGGGTCCAAGATTGTGACGCCATTATTGTTGTTGCTTCTATGAATAACATCTTTGTGTATTGAAAGAGTATCATGTTAGTATATGCTATTTGAATTAGAGTAACATGGAATGCATGGATGTAAATTATATGTAAGTATAATTGTCACTGGTATTAATGTTTCATGTAGCACTCATATATACATGTAACATGAAGGAAAATGCATTGACATCATGCATTTCATATGCACAATCACATCGAGTCGAGTCTAGTGTGGGTGCATAGTATTGAGTATTCACCGATGTTGGTGAATGGGTCATGAGCTTGGAAAATGGGACAAAGTACAAGGTTGAAACTCACGGATGTGTAAATTGATCAAAATGATAAATTACATGTTTGGGCGAAGCAGTTAGGTAGATCCCCAGGGTGAAAGACCCAAATGTTATTCACGGTTAGACATGAATCCCGGCGATGTAAGTTCGCGAAAATGTTGGAAAGGCGTGCGGTGTCCTGTGGTGAAAACCCGAAAATCTGTGGCCTACAAAAGAAAAAGAAAATCATGAAATGATAAATTAAAAATTGGAGGGTTGTCCAATGGTTTAAGTCATTGGGTTAAATACCAATGGCTAGTTTCCACACTTGGCAATTACTAGTGTGGGGGAGTCGGTTGGGACTCAGGTTGTGAGCATGAGGGGTCGCATCTCATGCATGACATGGAACATTTCATAGAATATTGCATAAATTGTATGAAATGTGATTGATGTTTATGTACGCCATTGCATGTGCATTTTAGGTGGGAGTAACCGCAGGAAAACTTTCTCTTGGGCATTGCTCACCCGTCGTGGGACCCCCTTTTAGGTACCGGGTCCGGTGCAGGTGTTGACATATGGGACCGCGCATGAGGAATGAGCTGGATCTGACTTTGTTTTGTTTGTTTTGTCTTGTATTATATGCGGCGAAACAAAACATGCTCTTCTTTGTTGTATAAAAAATTTATTAAATGGGTGATGGATTTAAATAGTCTATCATATATTTTTGTATATTTATGAATTAAATATGCAGGAATGGATCTCAATGAATGAGTGTGACATTGGGACACCCGATATTTACAGGTTTTCGCAAGTTGACGGTTGTCAACAGGACCCTCGGGATAGAGGTGTCACAAATTGCCTCATATGTGGTATGTACTAGTTGATCTGACATCTATTAGACCTTGTCATAAAAAAACAGTCTCTATTTTTTTCAATTGGTATCAGAGAGGGTCACTCTAAGATATTGAGTGGATCCCAAGAATGTTTTTGATTGTTTGTTTCTAAGTGCCAGATGGATAAAGAAGGAGGGTCAGTTCTTCGTCCTCCTTTGTTGGAAGGAAACAACTATGGGTACTAAAAAGCTTACGTGCATTCATCAAGTCGATGGATAAACTCGCACAGGCAGATTCTGCTGTTTGGGTGGACTCCTCCCACCAAGAAAGACGAGTCGGGAAACGAGGTGCCTAAAAGCAAACTTTACTGGACTATTGATGAAGACAAGCAGTCCTCAAACAATTGGAAGGCTCTCAACACCATTTTCAATAGTGTAAGTCTAACACAATTCAAAAGCATCTCTGCCACTGAGTCAACCAAAGATGCATGGGACATACTCCAAGTTGACTTCAAGGAACTACTGTTGTGTGGAAATCAAGAATAGAATTGTTCATCTCTAAATTCGAGAATCTTCTAATGGAAGAATATGAGACAATCGGGCAATATCATGGCAGAGTAAGCGATATTTCAAATGAGTGGTTCATTCTAGGAGAGAAAATTCCTAAAGAAAAGATCATATGAAAGGTGCTAAGAACTCTTGTGAGTTCCCTTACAAGGCAGCCATTGGGTAAGAATCTTGAAACCATGAATCTTGAGGATTTGATTGGCTCACTCCGCACTTTTGAAATGGAGCTTGAAGAAGACAAGAAGCAGAGGAAGAGAACAGTGACTTTCCAAGTTGAACCACAATAGGGTGAAGAAGATGAAGGAGATGATCTAGCTAAATCCATGGCTCTCTTGACAAAGAACTTCAACCAAGTTTCCAGGGAAATGAACAAGAGACTAAAAGGTACATATTAAACCAAAAACACAAATTTTGCTTCTAATCCTTCTATAGCTCCCTTTAAGGGAAACATGTTTTCTAGAGTCAACACTAAACCAACAAATAAGAGTAAAGGAATTCAGTGCAAGGAATGTGAAGGCTATGGTCACATCCAAGCTGAATGCGCCAACACCCGTAATAAAAACAAGTCATACACAGTCACATGGAGTGATGAAGAGTCTGAGGAATGGAAGGGCCCTCCGGCGATATTTATGGTCTTAGTCGACTTAGCAGCAGCAGAGAAGATCCTCCTACGAGAATCTGCGGAACAATCAGTGTATATCCTTAGGAAGATTCTTTGAAACCAATGATGAAGAGATTTCGGATGAACAGATGGTCCATTACAGGGTCATGTACGAGAAATTGGTGAAGGCCCTCAATGAGAATCAGGATCTACGAAAGCAAGTTTCCCCACCGAGCAATGAGAAAGAAGACCTTGTCAAACAAAACAATATGCTTCGAGACAAGGTGTACCAACAGGAAAAGTCTCTACGCGAACTGGAGTAGATGAAGAAGTTTGTACATATGTTGAATTCAAGGACTACAATCCTGGAACGAATTCTGGAAATGGGAAAAATGACTAAAGACTATGGTGGATTCAGGTTCGAGGGAGAAAACTTAGGAAACAACGTCTTAGTGGAAGAAACTCAAAAGGGTAAAGATCACCATTATAGGAGAAAGACATCCTTACAAGCACTCAGGTGCTATTACTGTAGAAAATGGGGAGACATCAGGAAAGAATGCTCTTACTTCTTGATGCGTTAAGATATGAGGCAACACATGCAGCAACCAAAAACAAAGTATATAGGGAGAATAAAAAGGGATGGAAGATGTCTGGTTGTGTGCACGTCCCTAAAAACAAAGGTAGAAGAAAAAAGGTATTTCGATAGTGGTAGTTCCAGACATATGACTAGTAATAAGGAATTCCTGATCAACCTGTAACCATGCAACTTAGAATCTGTATCCTTTAGAGATGGAGGTAAAGGCATAGTTCTTGAAAGCGACTCTCACGAAGTCAGGGTGTCTTTAAACTAGAATTTTTCTTTTGGATGGATTCAAAGTTCAGCCTTATCGGCATTATTAGCCAGTTGGTGACAAACCTATTTGTTTAGTTACAAAAGGAAGTTGCCTAGTCACTAACAACTCAAACTGTAGTGTCTTGAAGACAAAGGTCACCCCAAGCAATTATTTATTTATTTGCTCTTTCGAGACTTACCTTACTAAATGACACATTTGAACATTTGTATCAAAGACTGACCACATAAGTCCTAGAAGCTTAAATGAAACCATAGCAGCAAATGTTATTATAGGAATTCTGAAAATGCGAGCTGACCCTGAAAAAATATGTGACTTATGTCAACTAGGAAAGTAGGTCCGAATGCCCCATAATGTGACACAATACATGACCATCGCAAGGATCCTCACACTACTTCATATGGACCTCATGGGACCAATGCAAGTTGAAATTCTTAGGGGAAAAAGCTGTGTTTTTATGTGTGTCGGCGACTTTTCTAGATATTCCTGGATACACTTTCTCAAGGAAAAATCAGACACCTTTGATGCATTTGAATTTTTACTTTTAAGACTAATGCTTGAAACAAACCTTCACTATAAGAAGGTTATATGAATCAGGAGTGATCACAAGAGGGAATTTGAGAACTCCCACTTTGACAACTTCTGCAATAAACATGACATAAGGCATGAGTACTCTGCTCCTAAGACTCCTCAACAAAATGGAGTAGTGGAATGAAAAAAAAAACACTACAAGAAATGGCTCGTGTCATGCTTAAAGCTAAGAAGGTCCCAATACAATTTTGGGATGAAGCATTAAACATAACATGCTACATTCAAAACCGAGTGTACCTCCAACCAGGAACCTCCATGACACCGTATGAAATATGGAGAGGTAAGAAGCCTAACCTGAAACATTTACATGAGTTTGGAAGCATATGCTTTGTGTTAAATGATAGGGAACACATAAGAAAATTTGATTCAAATAGTGATAAGGGTATGTTCCTTGGATACTCCGTGAACAGTAGAGCCTACAGGGTGTATAACAAGTGCTCAAAAACAGTTTATGGAATCAGCTAATGTTGTTGTCAATGATCAGGGAACCATCTCTACAACTCTAATGTGACGCCCTAAAACCAGAGGATCCGTTGACTAACCGTCAACTTGTGGAAAACTCGTGGATATCGGGTGACCCGATACCGTACTGTTAAGTCTTATTTATCGAGATCCATAATTTAGTAAAAAAAAAAAAAAGGACGGACAGAGTCTCCTTTGTACGGGGAGCTTTATCAAAAGCCCAACATGTACAATATATAACCACATAACCATCCGAGTCCCTGTCATACAATGGCCAGCGTAGTCCATTTATGAGTAAAGTGGCTCTACCGGGCTCTTTGATCCATACTAAAAAATATACAAGGCTATATCACAATAGTCCTTAAGAGTTTAAATACAACACTCTTATACAAAAAATATATATCAAAATTGATTTGTTCTAATATATTTTGCAAAATAATTATTAAAGCCACAATCCGACTTTCTTCACAATTGTAGCCTCGAATGACCACCGTCCTCCAGTGTCTGTTCTACACCTAAAATGTTTCCCATATAGGGTGAGCCATGCCTAGTAGAGAAAACTCCTACAAGGGCTACTTCCCACCTAAGTGCACATGGAATGATCATGTTCACAATTTACAATCACATTCTAATCAAAAATGTAATTTCTACCATGGAATCCTACATGCCATGAAATGAGATGAGACGAGCATGTACCATACCTCGAGCCCTTACCGACTCCCATCACACCCGAGTCCTTACCAACTCCTATCACACAATGCCAAAGCCCATGCGTGATAAAATCCATTATTTATGGATTACATCTAATTATCATTTTACAAAACAAATATATTTGTTTTCAAACCAAAAGCTTTTTTGATGTTACACCTCGATGATCATTTGTATACAAAACTCATGTGTCTTTTTGTGCGTAGCGAATTTTTGGTGTCACACTGCAAGCTTCACACACCTAGACACTTTTATGGGCTTTTATTGTTGGAATTATGTCTAGCACAATATGGGTCTTTCATGAGGGTGTCTATCCACAGCGCTGTGCAGAGCACAAGTTTCTTTACCACATTATTCAACCGTGTGACTTTGTTGGACTTCGTCCCACTTGACCAAGGCTACCTAATCAAACACCAAAGGTAGTGTTGATTTTTCAACCATGTACTCACACTTATTCAATGCGATATACCTGTGCATATACAATGCAATGCGTCATTGCATGTTATATCATGTCATATGTATAATGAATGCTACACGAACAACTTAAACCACACAATTCATGATAAGTCATGGATAATTATCTTAATTGCATATAATTTCCATACAATTACACATTCCATGTCAATATATTTATACACACATATATCAGTATCTTATCACACAACTACCACCAAGCATGTTATTCAAAACCAGGAAATAACACCCATGATCCTCGAGGCAAAGTGTGGCATATACTATGCCCACAAAACGGCCCTAAGACAAGCCATAAAAAAGCTACCAAACCAGCCATCCATAGACCTCAATCATGCCCTAAACAGGATGTGAAAATAGTCCAAATTCAGTCCCATAGTAGCACCGAATTCAGTCTTAATCAGTCCTAAAATCTGGACACAAACAAATAAACAGCCTAAGCTGTGGCAGTCCCGAGAATAAGATGGACCATAACTTGAGCTGTAGAGGTCCAATTTTGGTGATTCAAAAGCCTAACATCAAGTTCACAATTGCAGCTACAACTTCTATGAAGAATACAAGTCCAAATTCCCTCTATTCCCTAGCTGAAAACCAATTCCAAATTCTAGACATAAATAATTAAACAACCTAAGCTGTGGTAGTCTCCGGAATGAAATGGACCATAAATTGAGTTGTAAAGGTCCAATTTAGGTGATTCAAAAGTCTATCATCAAGTTCACAATTGCAGCTACAACATCTATGAAGAACACGAGTCCAAATTCCCTTCGTTTCCTAACCAAAAACCAGTCCTAAATTTTTGACAGTGTGTAGGGTCAAAACAAGGTAGCATTCCCAATAGTCCCAAAATCCGACCCAAACAGGCCCTTAGGGCAGAAAACACAACAAAACAACCCTTAGGGTAGAAAATAAACAAAAGCATGAAGAATTCATACCTCTTTAAGCATAGTAGAACTGAAGGAGGTCTCAAGAACACCTCCTAATCCCGAAAATTTTGATTTCCCAAAATCTCCTCCTTTGGATCTTTGGTGAAATCCCTCCTTTTTGGTACCCATGTGTAACCCTCATCGAGTAGATGAACTTTCACTCTTGGTTCGACAAATTCGGCGACGGAACTCCATGGGTGAAGAGAGGGATCTTGAGAATTCTCTTTTTCTCTCCCTCTTTCTCTCTACGGTTTAACAACAAGAAAATGTGACCTTTTCCCCCAAAATATCCTTTTGTCTAACCTTATCCACCACTTAAGTGCTTGGCCCACGTCATGCCACGTGTCCACGGCTAGTTGAATTACATTACGCTCGAAACAATTTGTACAAATCTCGGTTTAAGTTCAATTTATTTTAAATGAACTTTACATAATTTATTTTCACTTTTGAGATTTTTTTTTTTTTTTTATAAAAATCCTGGTTTTTTTTTTTGTCAACCAGAGACACCCGACACCCCAAAAATCGTGAAAATTCGATTGTCTCGGAATTCTATGAAATTCATCTAGGTAACTAAATTTCATGAGACAAATCCAATGGTGAGGTCTGTTTCGTCATCCGAGATCTAGAAAAATTCCAGGTTTGCAACCTGTACTGTAGAGACAATTTACCGTTTTGACATTTTTTGGAAAAATTCAAATTTACTCAGGTTTTACATCCAAGGTCAGATGAAAGCGACATTGAAGGCACATTGCATGCATCCAAAGACGATGGCTCAACAAATGATGCAACACTAGGGAATAGTTCAGCCACGACCTGAGATGCCTTACCATTCTTCGAATCACTCTCTGACTTTGAATCGCCTCTGAAGCTTTATGGGGTCCAATCGAGAAGCATCTAGACAAGTTCCAAAGGACCGCTGAGCAAAAGACATTATTGAAGATCTAGAGGCAGGAGTTCGAATGAGAGGCAAGCCTAAAGTGAATTACAAGGAAATGGTGGGGTACACGTGTTACACCTCATCCATTGAACCCAAAAACATTAAGGAAACTCTAGAAGATGAATACTAGGTGACTACAATGCAAGAAGAGTTGAACAAATTCACAAGGAATGATGTATGAGATCTGGTACCCTGATCGCATGGTGTTAATATTATAGGAACAAAATGGATCTTCAAGAACAAATCAAATGAAAATGGAAATGTCACTAGAAACAAGGTCCGGTTAATTGCTCAAGGATACCCTCAGGTGGAAGGAATCGACTTCGATGAAACATTCGCTCCTGTAGCTCGCCTAGAATCAATTTGACTCCTCATGGCATTTGCATGCACCCTTCTTCAGACTCTATCGGATGGATGTCAAAAGTGCCTTTCTAAATGGGTACTTAAACGAAGAAGTGTTAGAGTGGCACAACCTTAGGTATATTATGTACTCATTTCATCCCTATGTTTTTATGTTATTTTTGTAGTTTTTAGATATAAATAAATGTTCTAATGCTCCAAATGTTCATCTTATGATTATGTCAACTATTGAATGCATATGAGTGAAATCAAAGTGAAAAAAGTGGAAAACCAAAAACATATTTAGCATGCAATAAGAAGTGAAAAAATGTATTTTGACCTTTTCAGCTATAATATGACCTCCAATGACATCAAGCTTAATATGGATAGATTTTACACTTCAAGAGATTTCCAATGGTACCAAGAACACCAAATTTGGAGTTTGGACGAGAAATTTATGGTCTCAACAATTTATGGTCGCGACCCGCAGCCGTTCAGGTAGCCCTTTGTGTTTTCAATTTACAATGTGGTGTGACCACAACCTTCATGGTCATAACATGATGTTATGTCGGCCTGGGTCTTTATTTTTTAATATTATTTTAGGCCTATTTTGAGAATCTATAAAAAGGGAACGATCTAGGGTTTAAGAGTTGCATTTTGGGTGGAAACACCTTAGGAAACACGTCTTTGGAAGAGGAAAAGCTTTCTTGAAGAGGAAGAAGAAGAAGATGGAAGGAGGAGACAGGGCTTTCACTCCAAACTGTTTATTCTCTCCCTCTATCTCTGTTTTTCTCACTTTTCATGGTTGTAATTCCTTTCTAGTTATCTCCCTCACGTATTATTATTATTATTGCATAATCTTTCACTAACATCTTATCTTACTACTTTGTACATTGTAAATCTTCGCACTTGCCGCGTCGCCAAAAGGTTAAGCGCCTCACTTATGACAATACTTACCAGGTTGATGCATCTCATGGGTATTGTCATAACAAACAATCTCTATTTTTCAATTAGTATCGGACGGGTCACTCAAGATCTTGGTGTCTAAATCTTCTAGTATTGTTCTAAGTCATGATAGACCTCCTAAGATAGTGAGTCAGTTGTCATCTCTTTGTTTGTGATAATATGATAATAATATTGCCGTTTGTTCGCCAAATGGGCAGGTGCTCATACAAACAATCCTAACCGTGATTCACCGAGATCCCAGCGACCAGCGCTATTCGATCTTTGCTCTAAAGACAAGATCGTAAAAATGATGATCATTCTCAAATGTTTCAGACAGTCAGCAGTGAACATCTCCCATAAATCAATAAGATGTTTCAAGTTGGCGGTTGAACTCTTTACGTCACGGACATCAAGAGAATAGAATTGCTCATCTCTAAATTCGAGAGTCTTGAATGGGGAAAGAAAATGAGACAATCGGTGGTGTCATGCGAAGTAAGTGATATTTCAAGCGGTCGTTCATTCTATGAGAGAAATTTCCCGAGGAAAAGCTCATACGAAAGGTTTTAGACTTTGGTACCATGTTTGTTTTATATACTTAAGGTTGAATTTGTTCCATCTTTGAAGTCTAGGAGAAGTGATAAAGAGATGGAATTAATGAACAAGGGAACCTAGGATATACAAAACATAGAACGTAGTATGATGTAAAGTTAAGTGAATATATATAAAAAAAAATGCTACATTTGTTTTAAATGATTGCTTAATAGTATTTTTTTTAATACTTTATTTTTATCAAATATTAAGTTGTTTGTTTATTATAAGCTAAAAATCACTATTTTAATAGCTTTTGTATTAGAAAATATTTTTTGATTTGTAAAAGTGTTTTACTTTATCATTATGATAAAATGAAAATATTTATGTAATGTTTATATAACATTTTAATTATATTTATAAAAAAATAAAAATCATTACAACAATAATTTTTTAAAAATAAAATTTGAAAAATAAAATACTACCACAAAAAAAAAAAATCCTCATTATACATGCTAAATTCATATAAAATTTACAAATTTGATATTTTTATCCAAATTTTAAGAAAATTAATTTTTAAATAAAAACAACTATCCTATCTACCAACCAAGAAAAAAAGAAATCAATCTTTTAATCTTCATCTAAATTTTGAAATTTTTTTAAATACACATGCTTTTATTTAATTAGCATGAGAATGAATAAGAGTTTGTTATCATTTGTAGTGTCGTGACCCGGCCAATCCATCAAATCAGTCGAGCGGGTCCTAGCCCGTCATACATTTGGAACTTGGGTGAAGTGCGGAGGAAGGCGTTAGAGTGCTAAGATGGCGGGGCAGAATGGAGATCCTATATATCATCCAACATGCACAAAGTTGGATCCTGGTTCTCTGGGTGAAAGGCGGACAGGGGTTCTCAGGTGATGTTGATCGGTTGGGGCTTCTTCTCTCGAGCACTTCGGGAAGTTGATATGCCGCTCAGAGCGAGGGGGAGGCGGAGATCCAAGGGGATGAGATGGCGATGGATGCTAGTGCTCAAGGAGTCACTACCGTTGCGTGCAAGGCAACATTTTCTTCTCTTAAGGTGGCTTGGGGAGTCAAGAAGGACGCTGGTTACTGTTGATGGGACTCCTACTGCTCCTTGATCATTTGCTCCGATGGTACTCTTTGCTCCTCCACGCGTAGGTGTTGATTGGATGCGGCTTCTCCCATTGTGTTATGTCGGATGGCCGGGCTTGGTTGTTTTTAATGAATTGCAACTAGAGGGTGGTGTGGGAGGAGAGTTCCCACTAACGATGCTAATGGAAACGATTTACATCTTAGATAAACTTCTATTTCTCTCAAGTTGCTAGAAAAAATTGTTGGATACGATTTAAACAACCTATATCACCATGTTAAAACACAAAGCATAATTTTAATGGAGAAAAACTGTAAATTACATACCTGATTTGGAATCCATGAATGTCTTCTTGATACGAGATTGATAGAACGCAAGAAAGCGACCTCAAGATCTTCTCTGAATGACCCTTTGTGTTGACAACGGCGGAATGAGAATGCCTCTCAGTCACCGAGGGAAAAATATTTTTCGAAGCGTATGTGAGAATTGTCTACGTATCCTTAGGGTTTTGGGAGGACCCAGGCTTTGTTAGAGTTCTGACCACGGGCCCTCTCATTATGGGCCGGGCCATACTCAACCACGACCCCATAAGTTTTATTAAGAGCGCATAATCTCATAATTAGACGAACTTAATCCAGTTAATTTCAATTAATGAAGCCCACTTAATGAAAAATCTTACATTCTCCCATGGCCATTATTAATTGAAACAAGCTAATAATCTTTTAACTATATTGATGCAGGAAGTTATTCTTAATAGTCAATCCGATCCCATAAGTCTCGAACAAGATCATGGCGGTAATTGCATGTACTCCACGCGAAGCCCTTCATGGTCACGAGTGCTTTCAACTTCTTGATATGGATTCAATATGGTAGTATGTTTAAATGGACAATACCTCATAATGAGTGATACTTCATGTGGTATCATTTTGTTGAGTCAAATTCTCTCTCACTTAAGTGTCCACGAAACCTAGTGTGTCACCGGAGAATATCCATCATGGTTCAAACGAGACACCTTAAATATATTACCTTGATAGGTAACTTTACTTTATGTGTAACAAAACATGTTGTTAAGGCAAAATGCCAGAATGCCCCATAAAGCACGTATTCAAGGTTTACACACAATGCCTTGAGATTTTCAATAATTATATGTACTCAACTCGATGAAACCTATTTCACAAATACCTTATTGAATGTAAAAGAGTTGTCTGAATTCAATTACAAAAAATGTAATGAAATTGGATTCATCCTTCATAAGAGCAACATAAACGCAATAGCTCCCACTAATTCCACGGTATCTATGATACTCTAAGCCCATGTTGTAACATATCGATCAAATACACAAGGCGAGAGGCACTTTAGTTAAGCGGATCTGCAATCCTCATATCATGCTGTTGATAATCACTCCCGTAGCGTCATCGTTTTGAACTTTTCCTTTATGAGTAATTATTTGACCTCCATGTGCTTAGACCCCTTGATACCTCTGTTGTTTATTTAATAAACAACCTTTACTTGAGTTATTGTCACAATACAATTGTATGGGCTATCCACAAAATCAAACACAGTTAACTCCTTAATGAGGTTTAGACGAGTACGAGTAGTTCTTTGAAAAGCATGCTACAAGCTCCGCTTGCATGGTAGAGGATGCAATTGATTTCTATTTCTCACTTTTCCATGATACTGCACCTCCTGCTAACTTAAAGATATAACCAGTTGTTGACTTCTTTTCATCCTGACAGCCAGCAAAGTCTGAATCTGAATACCCAACTAGCTGTAAGTCCTGAACATGTTTGTAAATCAACATATAGTCTTTTGTCCTCTTTAAGTACCTCATAACCTTCTTGGCAGCAACCCAATGATCATGTCTGAGTTTGTGACCTTGCTAAAGTCTTGTTCTGAGCAATATCGGGCCCTAGTACATACTTGAGCGCCCATAATACTCCAGTACACTAGCATAAGGCTACATTCTTTCATTTAGGCTTTCTATGTCGAATGAGGACATTGTGATGGGCTGACTTATACTTCTGACAGAGCAATTCTAAACACATTGTGCATGTTGAATCTTTCTAAAATTCGAGTCAACATATGCCCTACGGGAATAAACCCAATAGTCTGCAAGAGCGATTCACATAGTCTGATGCAGGAGCAGGCCTCACGAGGTCAGCCGTATGAAGTTCTTTGACAACATCTCTTTGTCTCATGCGATAAACCCAGGTCGCACTTTGCAAGCGGATATCATCCACATAGAGTATTAGGAAAATGAATTTCCTCCCCTTGCACGACCTTGCGGTATATACATTGATCTACTTTGTTCTCAACAAAACCATATGAAGCAACAACACTGTAAAAACTTTGCAAGTACCATTGTCTAGAAGCTTGTGAGACCATAAATAGACTTTCGAGTCTACATCTGAGTTTACTGAATCATTTGCCCTGAAAACGCCGGGTATCATATAGACTTCTTCATTAAGGTCTCCATTGAGAAGCGATTTTAACATCCATCTGGTGTAACTCCATATCAAAATGAGCAACTAATGCCATGATCACTACGAAAGAATCTTTAGAAGAGGCTGGAGAAAAGTTGCTTCATAATTACACTCCTTCTCTCACCAGGTAAGAACCTTTGGCTGGTCGGCTTTAAACTTCTCAACCTTTCCTTTAGAGTCCCTTTTAGTCTTATACACCCATTTGCAACCAATGGGTCTATGACCATCAGGTAATTCAATAAGTTCCCAAACTCCATTATGCCTCATGGATTGAATTTCATCTCTCATTGCATCCAACCACCCAGTTCGATTAAGGGCGAGAAGCGACACCTCATAAGATTATTGGGTCGATCCACGAACCAATATCGTGATCTTACTCTCCTATATAGACTAAATGATCGATTGGCCATTGGCGATCGTCTCTCCTAGTGGATCTCCTTGCGGGTAGTAATAGCCACGTGCACGAGCCTTGATGAACTTCATTGGGGTGTCACCGACAGCAGGATCCACAGTACCAGCGAGGTTCGATATGGTGTGTGGGGTTTTCCTGAATTATACGTATGGGAGGAGATGGATACCACGCCTCATCGTACTATCATCCTCAATAGTGCGTGACAACTTCTCTCTTCGGCCACATCAGACTCAAAAAGCTTGATTTGTACGTGATTCCACAATTCTTGTGCCTCCATTGGGATTATAGAGCGATGTCCCTTCGAATGTTAAAGATCAAGATACAAAATAACACCTAGTGGTTTGGAGTCAAACTTACTTAATGTTGGATTATATACTTCTTACCGGGACATCCCCAAACTTTAAAGATGGTTTTAAGCTAGGCTTTTATGATCCATAACTCAAAAAGGTCAATGGAGCCGACTTCATGGGAAGGAAAGGGAGGGAGGAGGCACCACGATTAAAATAGCCTGGCCCATTTCAGCCACCTGAACAGGGTAATTGTCCCTATATCGCCTCATACCATTTCCATAAAATGCGATTAGCCTTCGGCTATACCATTTTGCTCAAGGGACTCCAGGGCATAGTAGCTGTGCCACTATCCCGAGTCCTCTAAGTATTTGGCGAATAGCCTTAAGGTATCCGGCATCGCCATGCTTGCCATAATACTCCACCTCGGTCGAATCTAACAACCTTTATGGCTTTCCCAATTGTTTCTCGACTTGAGTCGAAAAATCTTGAGCTTGTCAAAGAGACTGGACTTTCTTTTTAATCAGTACAAATAACCATATCGAGAATAGTCATCAATAAATGTGATGAAATAAAAATTTCTACAAGGTTGCCACATAAGGTCCACTTATATCGGTGTGAATGACTGTGAGTCGGAACTACGGTGGAGTTTTTCTTTCTTATCTTGGTCATTTTACCTCTACAACAGTCTACACATATCTCTAAATCATTTTTAAGAGCAGGCAGGATATTAGTCTTTATTAGCCTTTCTATTCTATCCTTAGAGATATGGCCAAGTCGTTTATGCCATAATGCATAAGACTCTTCCTTAGGTAGTGGTCTCTTAGAAACAACCTTTTCAGCCGTATAAGCTACATTAGATGACAGAGTGCATTGATCAGTTGGATGTGACTGACATTGTTTGGGTTGAGGTGTTGATATTATATAATTTCAAGTAATCATATGAATCCAAACATGTCTGAGAAACTAAATTCCTTCTAGGGAAGGTCGTAAAATATATCTTTCAACATCAATTTAAAACCGGAATCTAAAACTAAGATTACATCTCCCACGAACATGACTTCATCCCCTTCCTCATTTGTTTTCCCACGGTGAGCTTTAGTTCATCCTTGTTTGGCTTCCTCCAGTTTATGAATCCTGTATGGTAAATGCAACCGATTAGTTTTATCACTATCGGGCCACCAGGCTGGATGGTGCTTGGATGAGTTGGATTCTGAAACAAGTATTAAGAATCATTACGTAAGCCCGGGTTTTGGACATCGAGCTTTAAATTTTGCACAGTCCTTCTTCATGTGACCTTTCTTCTTACAAAAGAAGCAGCGATCACCATCCTTTTTCAAGAATGTCTTCTTTGGACCCATATTGTCAGATTGACCGGTAGTTTCTTGAGCACCTTTATGAGTTCGACTTTTGAACTTCTTATTTTTTTCTTTTATGGGGACTAGCAACATAAGGCCCATATGCTCTTTCTCTTCTTAGTTTCTCTTATACACTTTACCACCCTTGCTATTAAGTCATTAACTGACCAAGTCTCGTCTTGGGAATTGTAGTTTGTCTTTATAATCCCAAAGTCAGGTGGAAGGGTGTTCAGGGCTTGATTCACAATGCAAGCATCTGGAATGGTAACATTGAGAGCTTGGAGCTTCGTCTTTAGGTCTACCATCCTTAGGACATAATATCTAACTTGGTACATATAGTCATACTTCATGTTGAAGGCTTTTGAAGAAGTGTTTCCAACCTCGGCATTTGGATGAAACTCGATTTCTAGCCTCTATACTATCATTTCCATGTGATCTGATCCCAATAGTAAACCACTTTCAAGTGTTCTTGTATGGATTTCTTCATTGTCAATAATAAATCCTATTGCTCTCTCTCAGGGTAGCATGGGTCAGTTTTCTCGGCTTGATCTTTTAGAGGTTGTGATATCTGCGAAACATCCATTGTAAGCGCCATGTGAACATCTGCGATTCCATTCAAATAGAAAGTCCTCTTTCCATTTCTTGAAATTCAATCCGATAAGGACCTCAGTGGAAGATAGATTGCCGCTCCTGAAAAAATTGGTGAAAAATAAAACAAAACAATACAATCGACATCATGTGAATACCATACGAGAATTACATACATCATCACATAATCACCTTTGGGCAGAAAATATGACATGCGGAGTTGTACACTCTCCATGGCGTGACCATGAAGACATACATTCTAAATCCTTCGTGAAATCACCACGCTTTGGGTGTATGAACCACTAAGATCAGTCATTTCTCGAAGCACATGCCATACATGTATCCCTCCATGAACTAACCGCAGGACCTCCTTTGGGAGTATGATCACGTAATAGAGCAGGAGACTTGTCCACCTGATATAGGCCCGATGTTCTCAAACCCAATCAAGTGTGCCACTTTGGCGGTCACAGCTCAATTGAATCCTTGAAAATCACTCATACCAAGGATATAAACTTTATGTATCACATTCAATATATATGTTATGCCAATTATCTTTGTTCAATCATTCATTAATAGTCAGCGAATATAGACTCTACGACCGCATGTGATATGCATGTTAGCTACCATGTGTATTTCTAAACCATAGAGAAATACAAAAATGGAGTAAAATACCTAATTTACAAGTGTAAATAGGGTTCTATACGCATTTCCTTATGCATAAAAAACTAAACATGCAAAGTGAATATACCACATTGTAGGGAATTTCAATGCAGTGCAGATACCGGAATCTCGAGAGAAATACCATCACACGCGCCCTCCGCACGCGCCACGAGGAAGGCTTCGGTGCGTGTGGCGGCAACGTGGCGGCGCATGTTCGATTTCTTTGGGCTCGTTGGTAAGTCGATTTGACCGGTCGGGTCGTTGACCGGGTCGGGTCTTGACCGTTGACCGGGTTGGGTCATTGACCGTTGACCCGGTCGGGTCAAAGACCGGGTTATGAGATGACGTCATCATGACGTCATCACCGCGTCGGCGTCCCGCGTCGGTGTCGCGTCAGGTACCGCGTCGGCATCCACTTCTTGAACCGGGTCAAAAAGCGGGTCCGGGTAGATCGGTTTGACCCGGGTGGTCGGTGGTAGGTCATGCTGACGTCATCCTTGGCGATCAACGGGCCGTTGGATCAGATGCGGCGGGTGTCTTGCCGCGGCGCGTTGGCCTTCAGCGGCGTGGTGGCGTGGCGCGTGAGGGCGATCCGGCCACCTCGATGACGGGCCACCCACCGATCAAATAGATAAATGCGTGTAGATTCCAAATATGCAAAAATTTTAATTTTGGATGTATGAAAAAATTGAGAGTGGAGAATGCCCGATTTTCATAAACCAAATTTCTGAATTCATGTATTTTGAATTCTAATCCATATGGTTAGCTCGTGCAAGCTGTTGGATCTGATTAATCAACCTAGATCACCATGTTAAAACACAAAGCATAATTTTAATGGAAAACTGTAAATTACATACCTGATTTTGGAATCCATGAGATAATATTTGATGCGGAATTGATGAAGAACACAACGAAGAACGACCTCAAGATCTTCTCACGAATGACCCTTTGGTGACAACGGCTTGAATGAGAATGCCTCTCAACGATCTCGAGGAAAAATATTTTCTCGAAACTATATGAAATTATGGTATCCTTAGGGTTTGGGAGGGACTTGAGCTTATTTATAGAGTTATGACCACGGGCCCTCTCATTACAGTAGAGACCATACCCTACATTACACACTTGCTAGCCCCATAAGTTTTATTAAGAAACTGTATAATCTCACTTAATTAGACCAAACTTAATCCAGTTAATTTCAATTAATGAAGCCCACTTAATGAAAAATCTTACAAAAATTACATGTCCCTTATGATTACAATCGAGGCATTTTACACTACTAAGGTCTACCACGTGTCACCTTCTTTTTAGTTTCTAATCCACCATGGTAGCTGGCTACATGGAGGCGGAGTGCGTAGTGGGTCGTAGGAAAATAGAGTGTAGGGTGATCTGTTAAAATTGTTAAATAAGAATGGAGCAAAATATGGCTTTGAGGCGTGTAGATTACACTTTCTTGAGTGTAATATTGCCTGTCCTGAGCTATAGATTACTAGGATACAACAAAGCCTTAAGATTTCTTTGTGAAAAGTCGAAACAAAATTAGAGTAGTGATTAAAATCAAGCGTTATTTTATAATGCATGAACGAGACATAGCGAAAGGTTGCAATGGTCGATAAGTTACAACCATTCATTTTTCGGACATAGCACTAGGACATAGCTGAAATTATGTAATTAGAAAGTCCATGCTAATCCCATAATCTCATAAGCTCTTTAAGTTACACTTAATGTTTGTTTCCTTTTTATAAATATATCATCTTACTCATTTATGAGCAATGTGGGAAATTGTTTTTTGGCATTTATTACAAGCTACTCAACAATCCTCCACTAGCTTGTAATACAGGTATCGTTCTGTTAAAGTGATAAGTAAATGAAGGTATCTTATTGTTTAAACCTTCAATTAGTGTATAAGTACTTAAGGATGCTAGAGAAGTTTATGGTGTCCTAAGTTAAACCATAACTTCTTACGATTAGGATCGAGTACCACACACATCATCAACTCTTTGTTTATTTCCATAGATCTCTTATTTGCTCCTAACCTTATTTTAATGGCCTGTGTTGGAAACGTCCCGATTCTGTGAATACAAGTAGAACCCTTAAACTCTTGTTGAAGCGGCACCACTTCATATTCATGGTGGAGATCTTTTATTATCTATTTTTAGACAATTTCAAAAAAAAAATCTCCATTAAAGTTTAAATCTCAACCTTTTATGCAGTAGCACTTTCTTCATTTCAAGTATGAGACTCTATTAAAGTGCTAAACAAACACTTATCAATAACTTGTTATTACCCATTAAACTTTAGTAATTACAGGTTTGGTAATTCAAAGTTGGAGTTACCATTGTGATGTCTTGAGGTTATATTTTAATCCATACTAAATGCAGTCCTCCACACTTTATCTCTAGGCAAAGCTTTTTGTAAGAGGATCGACCAAATTTTCTCTTGGATTTCACATATGTGATTGTAATGGAGTACCATTAGAGATCAATTCTCTAATATAGTCATACCTTAGGCTTATATCTAGACTTACCGTATAAATATTGTGAAAGCACTAGACATTGTTGCCTCACTATCACAATCGCAAAAAGCGGTGGCATCGGTTGTGGCCACAACTCAATTTCAAATAACATATTTCTTAGCCACTCAGCTTCTTTACCAGCAGCTGCTAAAGTTATAAACTTAGCTTCCATAGTTGAGTGTGCATGACAGGTTTGTTTCTTAGATGCTTGACTTATAGCACCACCGGCTGCAAATATCCCGAGTTGAAATATTATCACTAGCTTTTGTTATCCAGCTTGCATCTGAATAACCTTCTAAAACAGCGGGAAATCCCGTATAACATAATTTTAATTTAATAGTTCTTTTAAGGTAACCAAGTAGCCTTTCAATTGCCCTCCAATGAGCCATACTAGGATTACTGGTAAATCTTGACAACTTACACAGTAAAAGGCAATATAGGTCTAGTACAATGCATAGCATACATCAAACCTCCTATAACGCTAGCATACTTTAATTGCTCTATTGGTCTAGCATCATTCTTTACAAGTTTCACGCTAGAATCTTATGGAGTACTATATTCTTTTATTTTAAGATATTGATATTTATCTAACAGCTTCTCTATACTAATGAATTTGGTTTAATATAAATCCACTATCATGCTTTGTAATTTTATTCCCTAAAATTGTATCTCTACTTCATTAAGATCTTTCATCTTAAATTTAGAAGTAAGAAAATTCTTAGTTTCGAGTTATACCAAACATGTAGTACCAAATATGACATCATCTACATACAAACAAACAATCACTCCATAATCACTAGTAAATTTAGGAGAATAAATACATTTATCGACAATGTAATATGCCTAAAACAAATGATAATATAACTGAATCAAATTTTTCATGCCATTGTTTAGGAGCTTGTTTAAGACCATATAAAGATTTAACAAGCTTACAAACTTTATGTTCATTTCCAGGAAGAATAAATCCTTCAGGTTGTTCCATGTAAACTTCTTCTTTTAAATCACCATTTAAAAATGCAGTTTTAACATCCATTTGGTGAACATGTAACTTATTTATAGAAGCTAAGGCAAAAAGAATTCTAATAGACGTTATTCTAGCTACTTTGGAGCATAAGTATCAAAATAATCTAAGCCTTTTTTGTGCAACCCTTAGCAACTAATCTTGCTTTACAAGGTTTTGAATACTACCATAAATTAGACTTTCTCCTAAAACCCATTTATTTTAATAGGTTTTGATCACCGAGGTAAATCCACCCGAATCATGTATTATTAGACATTATAGAGTCTATTTCATCATTTCTGACTTCTTGCAGAGAAAATTTGAATCTCTAGAAACCAAGCTTCACTCAAAGTTTTAGGCTCATCTTCAATGTTTAATAATATCTTCATTTTCCTTAAAATTCTATCTCTATTACCTTCTACTAAAAAGGTAATTTGATCAGGAGATATAAAATCAGAATCAAGATATTTTTCTTTTCTTGTCCTCTAACTTCTTCTTGGTTCAGATGGTTGATTGTATCTTTACGCTTAGTTAAGGATCGTAGGCAATAGATGTATTTTGATCCTTTTACGGTTCATTCCTTAGTTTGACTTTAACAAAACTATTTTCAAAAATTAACATGTATAGATTCTACGATAACATTAGATTCTAAATCTAGTAATCTATATGCCTTTGAATTTTGCATAACAACAAGCGAGACTTAATTCCTCTTGAACCTAATTTAGTCCTTTGAGAATCAGGAAGTCTATAATAAGCAATACACCCCCATACTTTAAAATAATTTAAGTTTGGTTTCCTTCCATTCTAGATTTCATATGGTGAGATATGTGTTCTTTGGAAGGAACCTATTATGTATATAACGAGGCGGTAAGCAAGGCTTCTTATAAGTTGAAAGGTAGTCCGACACATTTAAAATCATGGCATTTACCATATCAACTAAGGTCCTATTTTCCTTTACCTTAAGCCATTTTGTTGAGGTGTAAAGGGGCTGATTTTTTGGTGATTTATTCCATGATCTTCACAGAACTTATCAGAATTACATTGAGAAGTATTCACCTCCCTCTATCCTCCTTATAATTTTAATTTTTCCTTTCCTTTTGATTCTCTACTTTAGATTTAAATTCTATTAAATTTATCAGGCTTCATCCTTGTTTCTAAGTAAGTATACACTAGTATAACGTGACAATTATCTATAAAAGTTATAAAATATCTATTTCCTCCTCTTGTTAATTTTCCATTTTGATTCACAAATATCGGAATGAATTAATTCTAGTAATTTTTGTTTCATGTGTTCTACTTTAGGAAAAGGCTTTCTAGTAATTTTAGCTTGTGCACATATTTCACATTTATCTAAATGATCATGCTTACACAAAAAATATAGTATGATTCGACATATATTTAAGCATAACATAATTTAAATGTCTGAAAATCTAGCATGCCATAAAGTAGAAGGATTCAACCATATAAGCGAGAAGCAATATTTATGTTGTTATTAATACTTAGTTTGAACTTGTACCATCAAGGAATATCGCTCCTACAAATACGACCCATTCTTGAGATTACAAACTTATCGATTCTAGGCAATCTTAAAGCCTCTCTTGCCTGTGATTTACGAGGAAACCAAAAGTTTCTCTTGACATCTGGAACATGATGCACATTAACAAGTGTAAGCTTCTGTCTAGATGTGAAATTGAGAATCACATTTCCTTTTCCCAACACTTTGACAGGAGCATGGTTTCTCATAAAAACCTCACTATCATCTTCAATGTAAGTGCTGAAAAGTTGCTGTTATTCTGAGACATGGTGTTGCTCTGAATCAAGAAACCAGTCCATTGTTCCTGCATTTGTTGCCATGTTTAATTCAGAAACCATGGCTACAAAATTCATGTCTTCTTTAACAACAATATTGGCTTGAGCAGATTGTCTAGAACTATTGTCCTTATTTCTTTTGTCTCCTGCTATCTTTATTCTACAATCTTTGATGTAGTGCCCTTTCTTTCCACAATGAAAACAGGCCTTGTTCTTCTTGTTGTTGAACTTTTTGAATCCACGAGTTTTGGACTTTGAGTTTGTTTTGATGCTTTACAAACTGTTCGGATTTTCGAGTGCTCCCTAGCATTTACATGTGAATTCACATTTGAATTCATAGCCTTCTCCTTTTGGAGCTTTTCATCTCTGATTCGAGTTTCACACTCAATCTGGATAGTGCAGGTGTTCCATTGTGAAACTCTAAGGTATCTGCAAGACTTTTTACATAATTGTTCCATGAAGAGCGCTTTGATAGAATTGCTCCGATTTGCAAAGTGTCAGGAACAGTCACTTCTAAGTCTCTCAATCTAGAAACGATGTTGTAGTTCATGGACTTGATCCATGGCCCATCATCGATCATTTAAAATCAAAATAATTAAGTGCCAGAAACTTATCTGTGCCTTTCTTCTCATTTTGGTATTTGGTTTCCAAGGCTGTCCAGATCTCCTTTGGTGCTGCATAGTTTGAGTACAGATCATAGAGTCGATCCGTCAACGAGTTCAAGATGTGACCACGACACACCAATTCATCTTCTGCACGTTTCTTCTTTTCTTCCTTTATTAAATCAGTATCTTCACAGTGTAGAGTTACGCAATGGTTGCAAATTCGGATCAGACATAAAACTACTGGAGTGGTGAGAAGAGAGCTTCATTTTGTCCTTCCATCTGATGAAGTTGGTTCTGTCAAACTGGTTCAACTTGACAGGATCTTGCTGATTAATGAACATAGGATTTGTAACCAGTGCCATACTCACAAAATATTACACTCAAATTGTTAAAATTGTTAAATAAGAATGGAGCAGAATATGGCTTTGGGGCGTGCTTGAATTACACTTTCTTAGTGTAATATTGCCTCATCTGAAAACAAGTTACCCAGTTCTAACAAAGCCTTAAAGATTTCTTTGTGAAAGTCGAAAACAAAAAATTAGGTAGTGATTAAATCAAACGTTATTGCATAATGCATGAACATACATAGCGAAGGTTGCAATGGTTTGATAAGTTACAACCATTCATTTTTCGGACATAACTTTAGGACATAAGCGAAATTATGCATTAGAAAGTCCATGCTAATCCCATAATCTCAGAAGCTCTTTAAGTTACACTTAATGTTTGTTTCCTTTTTATAAATATATCATCTTACTCATTTATGAGCAATGTGGGAAATTGTTTTCTGGCATTTATTACAAGCTACTCAACATGATCTACGTGTCAATGGTCGTAGTTGGTAGTTTGACAGAGTCTAGTTATTCTCTGGAGACAGGGTCTTAGCCATCTCGCCAACTACGATCGAGTATTGTTCGTTGATCCTAAGGAGTGATATGCTTGAAATGATATAAGTTAGGTGAGGATCGAGTTGATCTACCCTTAGTGCTCGATGTAGGAGGGTCCCGAGGTATTGGGCTCAGGGGAGTATCTCGATGTGTTGGGCTCGGAATCCTTCGAGTTGGGCTTTGGGCCTTGTTTCGCATTGGGCCCTAAGGGGTTTAGTTGGGCTCTAACGTATCCCATACCAACGTTAGTCCGTGGCGACTTTGTATCACTGACTAATGCTCATGTTTTACTGATTATAGATTTGTGATATCAAGTTGACTCATAGGTAAGTGAACATTATACTGGACCAACCCGCTATGAGAATACTACATAGATATTACATGTTAGAAGTAGTTCTCATCGTAGTGATTTTTTAGTTCTCGTATTTAAAGTCACCATGCGTAGACTCCTACATGTGGAGTTCTATATTTTAATATAGTCTAGCATCATTTGTGATATGGTGATTCAGTAGTCGTGGTTGATTATAGAATGAATCATGTAGAAGGACATGAGTGAATGAAAAATAATTTTTCCTTCTCATTTTGATAGAGGTATCTCTAGGCCCCTCAACAAGTGAGACAAGAAAATGCATGGTCGTGTTTAAATGAACTAATAAAGGTTATTAATTTCATTTTTGTTATTAGTCTACTTTGATGTCGAGAAATAATATGCTTTACAATTGTGACTTAATCTATATATGTCTTGTGATCAATCAAGATATCATGCATGTGATAAAAGGATTATATATAACATTAACTATGGATAAGGTTTTCTTTTAACTATAAACTTTCATATAATTTAAGTGGTCATAATGTCTTGCTGGAGGCTGCTTTGATTTGGGTTTTAGGCCTACTATTAATATTATGTAGACCTACAAGGTCATATATTTAGAATGGATTGGAGACCAGACCTTAATTTACTAGTATTTCAACTCAAGGGCATTTATTATGGGAGATTTCTTTTGGTCGAGAGGCAATTAGGGTTCTAGTAAGACAAAACTCGTGCTAGCACATCGTCTCTCAAGATTTCTAAAAAGTCCATTCGTGTGGATAGCCTGTGGTGGATGCAAGTACATCTGCTACACCTTTTACTTTGACGTTCACCGCAATATATAAGATATAAAGGAGTAAGTAGCTCGGAAAGTAAAACTATAATTTATAAATTTAATACCAATTTTATCATTTCTTTATAAATTTTTTGTTATCATAGTTAGAATAAGTTAGATAGTAATTATAAAAATAAAATAAAAATTATATAGTAATTTTATCTGAAGATACTTTTAGTTAATGTATTTTCTGTTACAGAATCATCTATCAAGTATTTCTCACAAGATATTATAAGTGATTTTCCAATATTACCAAGTAATTTTTCATATCCTTGTAATTATTTATTAGCCACTTTAATTTTTAAAGATATTTTTTTAAGTTAAATGCACTTCCTAAAATTGCTAGAAAATAGAATTTTATCATTATTAGTAAAATTGTGTGAAGGTAGATGCAGCAGAGAGTTATTATTATTATTATTATTTTAATTTTTGATAAGTAATTATATTTTGTTAAAATGTTCAATAACATGACTAACAATTTATATAAGTATTTGAAAAAATTAATAGGAAAATAATATATTTTCTCTACGAATATAATATGTAACAGAACGCCATGTTCTCCATTTTTCTTTATTTTCTAAATATATTAAATAAATTAAAGAGTTATAACATATAACTCAAGAGTTTTAGACATGGTATGGATATTCAATTTTGTCTTTCGATTTTGAGTAAAGAATGAGACTTGATACATGAAATTAAATATTCTATAGTAATTTGATTTTGGAAGAATAATGCATTATAACTCTGTGTAAAAGAGAGGAAGAATGTCAATCAACTTTGAGCAGAAGAGGATGTATTTTATTCTCCGAGGAAAGTAAAAACTGTGTTTCTCACATAGGCTTTTTCTAAACCTTATCTCTATTATTAATTTTTTTAAAATTGATTAATTCTAACATTAAGCAGCGAATATGAATGGGTTCTTATAGACATGCTGTTTATTGCATCATAATTCAACAAAAATATGAATTTTATAAGTATATCCTATTAATAAGTAGTCTTTTTCAAAAGAACTTGTCCCATGAAAAATACAAAGTTTTTTTGAGTTTATATCTAAAACCATCACAAGCGTTTTATCAATTTTCTATGTTTTGTGATTAAAATTGCATATCACACATTTCATATTTCCATACATTCTAAAAAGAAATTTAATTAGCAAATTTTATTAAGAACAAACTTATTTGGAATTAAATGATATTTTATTACAAATTCTAGCAATATTTAGAAGGTGAAATGTATCACAATTGTAAAGAGATATGCTGTTCCTTTAATAAATAGATTTAACTAAAATATTTTGGAAACACTATTGTTAAGTAATTAAAATCGTTTTCCTGTGAGATAAAAATTGAATTAAGCTATTTTTGTAAAAAAAATTTAAATCGTTAATGAAAAATCGTCATTTTATAAAAAAATACGAAAATAAATTTTACTTAAAAAATCATTTTTAAGGAAAAAAAATTTTATATATATAAGAAAATTTGTGTTTCTACATTATTGATATTGTATTAAATAAAAAATTTAAAATAATTAAAATTTATTTATTTACTAAATGTGCTTTTAGTATCATGTTTTAGGACAAACTTGAATATAAATGTTTTCCTAAATGTTTATACAGTTAATGGAGTAGACTTCTAGCGATGTTGTATGGAACACAAGATCTTTACCTTATCAGAAAGCTCTAATACCATGTTAAACTTTCAATTCACCTACATAAGCTCACACTTATTGTAAGACCCGAGAAAATTCCAATTTTCAGAAAAAGGGTAAAATGGTCATTTCGGTAAAAATCCAAATTTTTTCTAGATATCGGATGATGAAACGGACTTAACCGTTGGAATCGTCTCGCGAAATCTAGCTACCACGTCGAATTTCGTCGAATTCCGAGACAGTCGGAAATTCACGTTTTTCGAGGCACTGAGTGTCGGGTGCCGTAAAATGGGTTTAAGAGACGTGTGATGTGACAAAAGTCACCTACTACATGTACTCATGTGACACATGTTGCATGAGTAGAGAGGTGATGGAAATGGACGGCCTAGATAATGTAAAGTGTCAAAAATCTAGAAGAAGGGATATGATAGGAATTAAATGAAAGTTTAATGAATAAGACAAACTTGGAATAGTGACCTTCTCCAAATTTAAGGAAAAAAAACGTGCAAAAAGGGGCTGGAGATGCAGTGAGTTTTGGTTTTGTGTTCTAGAGAGAGAGTGTGCTCCTTCTCTCTAGATTTCAGCAAATCGGATGTCGATTTTAAATGAGTAAATAAAGTTGTTCTATGCGTGAGGCTACAGCGTGGACACCGATTTGGTGGAGTTAGGCCTTGAGTGAGGATCTTTTCCTACTTATTGTCTTTGGTGTTAATATAAATGGTTAGGAATGTTCAGAGGCTTGTTTTAGCAGTAAATTCGGTCTCAAAAGCTGTGAACCCAGTGGAGAAAATTCATATTTATTGTGATCATGAGCAGGCTAACCCAAGGTTTCAACGTGCATGAATAGTGGCATGAATTTTTGTGTGATTTTATGATGTTGAGTGATTAAAAATGAATTGCCATGTATTTATCTCATTAACTCATGCCGGCTAATTTTAGTGTTATTGTTGTGAATTTGCATAACATGATTTATGTGAATTAATTATGTTAATATATATGCATGTAGATATATTAGCATGAATGTGTTGGAATTGGCATCATTTATTGATCATATTTTGGGGGCCTAGAATATTAGGGTGAGTGCGTGGCAACAGAGTGAAGAAAAGCGAAATGTTTAATGAAGAGTTTCAAGGAAGATTTTCGAAGAATTGTCTTGGAGGGTGTCATGAATCTTGGATGAGGACCATATTTATTGGAGGAAATATCGACCAATGCGCCTCGGAGGGTAGTCAATGTGTTCACCCAGAGTCGGTAGTGAGTTTTCGAGAATATAAAAGCTTTTTGAAAGCTGGATGTTTTTCGCGTGACAGGCATATGTAGAGGAGTCGATGAGGCTGGGGCGTCTTGTGGTCGTATAGACATTTGAATTAGGTTCATGAAATTGCTTGAATGTGATTGTTTGCCATGCATGTGCACTTAGGTGGGAGTAACCCATGTAGGAAATTATCTTTACTGGGCTTTACTCACCCTGTCGAGGGATCACCATTTCAAGTATAGGGAGTGTGCACGAGGATGGCGCTCGCTAGAGGCCGCGTTTTAGAAGAAAGCCAGATTGTGGCTTTGGTATTGATTTTGTATAACATGTATTAGAATGTTGTAATTTTAATGTATGTTGAATTAAGAGTAATGTAAAAACTCTTGAACCATGTAGTATATTTGGTTGGGATATATTTTGTGAGTATGATGCGGGGGTCCAGTGGCCATTATTTTACTCGCATATGGACCTGTGGTTATTGTAAACTTGGGCAGGACAGGTTTGTACCTTGGGTAGCTCCACAGTAAAATGAGACTGCTAGATTTTCGAGTGGTGTGGTTGCAGGCATTCCACGAGTATTCAGCGGGTTGACGGGTTGTCAACGGACACCGGTTTTAGGGTGTCGCGGCAGTATCGAGCTAAGGTAAGCGATTACCTTAGGAGCTCAGTGGAGTGTAGGCGTAGGTAAATGAAAACCTAGGGATTGGGGACTTGGGCTTAGGCCATGGTCATTGAGGTATAAGAACATCACAGCTTGGTATAGCTCGATATTAGGGTTTAGGTATGTGATTATCTAGGAAGTCACGAGACAAGATTAGAACACTGCATGCATGGTGTTTTATGTGTGATTTGTGTGTATAACATGAATGATGTGTGATCATGTGTTGTATGAATTGTGTGATTTGTATGCTTGGTGAGTACTTGGAAAGCGTTGAACACTAGGGTTGAAAAATATAACCTTAGGTGTTCGAAATTTTTTTGGCAAAATGGTCCATAGTGAGCAGAAAATATATATATATATATATATATATATATATATATATATATATATATATATATATATATATATATATATATATATATATATATATATATATATATATATATAATTTTACGGAGCAGTAGTTCGATTTTGAACATAAATAGATTGTGTTGTGAAACTCTGGAAAATCTTTCGGTTTTACTGTAAGAAAGGAGTAAAATTTAACTCACAAAAATTTTGAGTTGTATGAAGTGCAGTGGTCTAGGCTATTGCATTTATGGAGTAGCAAGGAGGCTATTGGAGATGAAAAAAATGAAGTAAGAAGAAATTTTCTAGATTTACAGTGTGTAAAACTGAAAGAAAAATAAATAAAATAAATTTATTTGGTTATATTGGAAAATGAAAAAAAAAATAAATAAATAAATAAATAAATATATATATATATATATATATATATATATATATATATATATATATATATAATTTTTAATTTTGGTGGTTTTTCGATGATTTGGAATGAGAAAAAAAATGTGTGAAAAAAAATTTGCGAGGAATTTGGGATGGGCTCTTTGCTTAGTTCAGGCTTGGTCTAATAAACAAAGCGTATCGTGACGACGGGCATGGGTGCGCAAAGGTGGGCCGCGACCGCGTAGAGCATGCTCCGCGATACGGCGACGGTGTGCGGGATCTGACCCGGCCAGCGGTGGCACTGGCTAGCGGAGTGTGTCGCGATACAAAGAGTGTATCGTGGCTTGGGGCGGCATTGTGTGTCGCGATAGGAGCCGACAATACGGTGCGATACGGCTGGGATGCACGGGATCGTGCACATACGACGGCGCGCGACAAGGGACTTGTGTCGCGATACAAAAATTGTATCGTGACCAGGGGCGAAGCGACAGCGACTGCGACCACGAGCTAGCGTGCGGCGTCGCGATCGCGACAACAAAGGCGGGCGCTGCGACACGGTTGGGAGGGCCCGTCTGACGCTCGGCCCGCGACACGGCGGACGGCGTGGAGTGGGTGCATGACTAGTCATGGTGTACTTTGGCGCACCCAGCCCGGTTACGACCACGGTGCGTGATTTCAATCAACATTTTGGACCACTTTATTCACAATATTTTTCAAAAAAATAAAAAAATAAAATCTTTTAAAATGAAATTTTCTAAAATAAAATTTTTGGTTATTGAAATTAATTTAATATATAGAATTATTGTCTTGCATTACCTGTGAATGCATGGACATAGAGTATGAAATGTTTTCGATATGTGAATAGTATCTCTGGGTTGTGTTTACGCCTTAGAGATACTGCATTGAATATTAACTTGCCATTTGACATGTGTAGATGGCTAGTTGAGGGAGAGGACGTAGAGGTCGTCCACGAGGTACTAGTCAGGCACCACCAGTATTTGACCAGCAGGCCTTTGTTGAGGCTATAGGGATTACGGCTGTTGCTATTGCACAGGCTAGTACAGCAGGTAGCCAGGGAGGTCCGGGTAACCTCCAGAGGTTCAGGGCACATCATCCTCAGAGCATTCACAAGGGGAGAGATCCGATGGTAGCGAGACCATTGGTTCATGCGAGTTTGAGAAGGTATGGGGCTATGGGGTGCCTCGATACGACAAGATTAGACTAGGCGCATTCTAGCTGGGGGTGAGGCCGAGTATGGTGGAAGCCCCACAGGCGAAGACCTGCAGAGATCTAGAAGGCAATGACTTGGGCGGAGTTCCATGATCTTTCATGGGCCGTATTTTCAGGACCTTTAGCTCGTCACGAGAAGGCTCGAGGAGTTCCTAGGTGACGGGGGACAATGATTGTGATGGGTATGTGGCTAGATTCGCGGAGGTAGCCGTTTCTTGATGACTACGTGGCCACATGCATGGCCAAGGTGGAGATTCGAGAATGGGCTAAAGTTGGTTGTCCATTCGAGGCGGGGATTATGGGACTTAGCCCACCATAGGACATGGACTACATGGTTTCGGTGGCCACGACCATAGAGAGAGAGATCGAGGATGCTCGGAGCACTCGGGATGCGGGTGTTAGTAGCAAGAGGAAGGAGAGTCAGTCTTCTTCTAGTTCAGGAAAGAAGCAGAGGGTTTCTAGTTCACAAGGGTTCTAAGACCGTGGCCATCTGGGCCAGCTGGGCAGATGGTGTGCTACCATTGCCAACAACCCGGACATATCAGGAGGGATTGCCCCTAGAGAGAGGGATCAAGGTTTGGGACGCGTGATCCCGGTCGGTAGGGCGGGGAGAGGACACGGAGTTTGTTCTCACAGAACCCCTACTATGGGTCGGGGCGGTATCAATTCGAGTGCCGCGCTGCAGCACCTAGTGCCATAAGCGGGTCCACATGGTTCGGGGCCCGAGGAGCGTAGGTCGAGGTCGAGCCACGGGTTATGGGCCGAGTTCGGGTCGGCAGGCGGATGACATGTACCATTGCCACTATTTGGGCATATGAGGCGAGATTGTCTAGGAGGCGAGAGCTCCTTAGTGGAAAAATTTGAGCATGCAAATCAATTTGGACGTGCGAGTCGTTTTATACACCATTGTCTTTTAATGCATTATTTCATTAATGCATCTTGTGTTATAGGTTTGGGCTTAGAGGTTGAGGCCTTTAGAGAAGCCAGGTGTGGATGTTCTTCCCCAGGATGTGGGGTGAGAGTTGACATGATAAGTCAGGATTATGAGTTAGAGATCTCCGAGATTCTGCTCATGGTGGACCCTCAGGATTGAGGTGTCACAGTATGGCATCTTTGCGTTCATGTGCACGGTAACATCGCGTCGAGTAGGGTGTGGGTGCATGGTATGGTCATTCACCACTCTTGGTGAGTGTGGGTTGGGTTTGTCTTTGGGACTACATCCAATGAAGACTCATAGTTTGAATCAGGAAATGAAGAGTAATTAAAGTGTGTTGGGCAAAGCAAGAGAGACGTTAATCCTAGGGTGAGGAAACTGGAGTTGGGAGTGAAGAGACCCTTGTTAGTATTCGAAAGGTCCTGTGTGGGTGTAAGAGACCCGGGGAGATATCCCAAATTTCTGTGTGGGTGTAAGATACCTTGGGAGCTATCCCAAATTTCTATGAGGGTGTAAGAGACCCAGGGAGAGATCATTTCTATGTGGGTGTAAGAAACCCGGGGAGCTATCCTAAATTTCTGTGTGGGTGTAAGAGACCCGGGGAGCTATCCCAATTTACGTGTGGGTGTAGGGCAGGAGATCCCAATTTCTGTGTGGGTGTAAAAGACCCGGGGAGGTATCTCGAATTTCTATGTGGAATTTATAAGAGACCGGGGAGAGATCCCAAGTTTACGTGTGGGTGTAAGGGCCTGGGAGAGAACCCGAATTTAAGTGTGGAGTGTAAGGGCAGTGGAGAAGTCAGAAATTTACGTGTGGGTGTAGAGACTCGTGGAGTTATCGAGAAATTTACGTGGATGTAAGAGGCTTTGCGGTGTAAGGGTACGAAAGGATTACATTGCGAGATGAAAAACACACGGTCAAGTTATCACGTAGACTTAGAGTTGAGTGATAGGAGTTGGGAGTGACTCGAGATGAAAACACACGGTCAAGTTATCACGTAGACTTAGAGTTGAGTGACAGGAGTCGAGAGTGACTCGAGATGAAAACACACGGTCATGGTTATCATGTAGACTTATAGTTGAATGATAGGAGTCGGGAGTGACTCAAGATTTAGATGCCTTTAGGTGCATTGCTTGTTGGTGGTAGAAGCAAAGGACTTGAGTATATGGATGTCATTCATGACATGGACTAGGTTATTGGTCCATTGGATTGTCGATGATTGTGACCTTGGGAAGTCGACGTTTGCACACCAGCGAGGGTTGTGTAGGGTTACATGTTACATGGATTATATACGGTGTTAGAGGACATCTTTGACATGCTTCTGGATCATAAGGGTAGTTGGGAAGAGCATTTTACCCTTGGTGGAATTACTTCTAACAACGGTTATCGGGCGAGTATCTGGATGATGCCATATGAGGCGTATGCAGGAGGCCATGCGGAGATCAGATTATGTTGGACCGAGGTGGGAGAAAGCTCCATCTACTTGGTCTGATGCGATTAGAGACACCTCAGGAAGGTGAGCTTGATACAACGGTGTCTTCTGCGACTCGGGCTGCGAGAGATATGCTATTAATACGTCGACCCTTAGAGTTCGAGGTTGGAGATCCGTCTTCTTGAAGGTGATGCTGGGAGGAGTGGTGCGGGTTCGACAAGCGCGGGAAGCTATGTTTGAGGGTTCAATGGGCCGCTGAGATGCTCGAGAGGTAGGCAGCACATGGCGATACCCGGTTGGCTTTACCGCCCGACATCCAGTGTCCATGAGGTATTTCATGTCTCCATGCTCGGTACACTCCGAGGATCCGACTCATTTGAGTGGATTGGGGAGGGTGGGGTTGACACGGATGGGATGCCGAGGAGGGACCGGTGTGCGTTATGGATAGCTAGGGATCGGGTTTGCGGCCTTGAGCCCAGGCGAGGCTAGTGAGGGTGTTATGGCAGCACCGTGGAGTGGAGGAGTCAACGTGGGAGCGCGAGGACACGATGCGGGCCACCTATCCCTTCTTGTTTAGGGATGAAGGTACGTGGTTTAGTCGTTTAATATTTAAATGACTAGTATACATGCATAGTATAGTGCACGTTGCATATGCATGTGATTCGTAGTGATTGTACAAAATTTCGGGACGAAATTCCTTTTAAGGAGGGGAGAATGTAAGACCATAGAAAATTCTAATTTTCGGAAAAAGGGTAAAATGGTCATTTCGATAAAAATCCGAAAATTTTCTAGATCTTGGATGACTAAACAGACTTCACCATTGGAATCGTCTCCCGAAATCTAGCAACCACGTTGAATTTCATCGAATTCCGAGACAATTGGGATTTCACGTTTTTCGAGGCATTGGGTGTCAGGTGCCGTAAAACGGGTTTGAGAGACGTGTGATGTGACAAAAGTCACCTACTACATGTACTCATGGGACACATGTTGCATGAATAGAGAGATGATGGGAAGGACGCTTAAGCGCGTCGTACCCAGAAGAAGGACATGATGGGAATTAAATAAAAAGTTAACATAAGACAAACTGAATAGTGACCTCTCCAAATTGAAAGAACAAATGCAAAAAGGCTGAGATGTAGTGAGTAAGAGGTTCAGAGAGTAGTACTTTCTCAGACATCGACGATGGACTGCATGCCGACTTAGGTGTGTGAAAGAAATATAATGGAGTGCCAAGAGACACGATCATGAATTCCGACAACTCAGGATCAGGATCTACACTACTGCTGATCACTGTTGTCGTAATTGGGTCTCCTTCGCTATCAATGAGAATTATTTGTGGTTAGAATACACGAGGTCAAACATGCATGATGCGAATCTTGCGATTTTCTTTGAGTGATAAACAGCTTATTTCAAAAGAATTGCCAGGTTATCAATTAGTGGAGCTTGGATTTTACAATATGCATTAACAAGATTTATGACATATGTTGACATACGACATACAGTAATGTTGGTCGCAATATGTATTTACATGCACTGCCTCTAGAATATGTTAGATATATTGGCCAGTCAAAAAGCTACAGTTAAATTTCTAAGAAAGATGAAGAATCGCCTCTGTTGTCCAACGTATCACTGATGACTTCTGAAGAACATTCAAACAATGCGCCTCTAGGCAAATAATGTATTTACCAAATTTATGAAATGAGAACAAAAGCTTTTGAGCTTGATAATCGATTTAGTTAGCATATAAACATGACATGATACATTGGGCGTGACATTCGTGGAAGAGGCTCACGAAATTAATGAATGTGATTGTTTTGCTCTTATGTCACCTTAGGTGGGGAGGTGGTGGAAATTATCTCACTGGCTTTGCTCACCCCTCTGTCGATGATCACCATTTTCTTGGTGCAGTGAGTGCACGAGATCTACGCCGCAGAGGTCGCTGCTTTAGAAGAAAGCCGATGTGGCTTGGTATCGATTTTGTATAACATGTATTAACAAAGGTAATTTTAATGTATGTTGAATTGGTGCACAAAATCCTCAACCATGTAGTATATTTATTGGATATATTTTTATGAGTATTGACTAGGCCCATGGCCATTATTTTACTTCTTCCTCGCATGGACCCCGTGGTCATCAAACTGCTTCTATTAATGTTGAGAGCTCTAGAGCCTCCCAAGTAGTGCGAGATCATCGATTTTCAGACATGTCTGTTACCCAACATTCACATGTATTCATGTTGATCTGGAAACAACTGACACACCCAGCTAGCGCGTTTATAAGTAAGATTTTGATTTAATATAAATATCACCCCTTTAATATTTGTGAAAGATATATTGATTGACCATAAATTATTCTTAAATTATAATAATAAATATTTTATTTTAAATTATTCTAAACAAAATAATTTAAATATTATTCTCTATAATTTGGATAAATTTTTTTAAGTATTTATAAATATTAAACCTTACAAAATTATTTCTAAAGAATTGACCAATAAAGATAGAAATGTAAGATTATTTAAACAAAAATAAAATAAATCACTTAATTCCTAAATTATCTAAAACAAAATATATTAAATATGTTCTCTATAATGGACAATGTTTTAAAATCGGGATATGACGTGTTGAATTGGAAAAAAAAATTATCGGTTCACTAATCGAATTTATAATACATATTACTTATATTTTATTGAAATTATAAATAATTTTAAAATATTTAATTAATAATATTTAAGATATTAATCATTTCATTTTGTATAAATAAATTAGCTAAATTGTTATTTTTAAATTTGTCAAGAAAATATGTAAAATAGTTAAATATGAAAAAACATATTAAAAATGAAGAACACATTATATAAATATGTATTTAACTAATACAATAGACATGTGATTTATTATGTTTTTGAACAAGTTAAGTCTAAGTTGAGTGCAAGATTTAAAAAATCTTGATATATCAAAGATATATCGTCATGTATTGATGTCACCGATATGACATACAACATCGATAATTGGTTGATAAAAATACCAATATATTGTGTGATACTTATTTATCTATCATTTTTGGCCAAAATTTGCAGAAGAAAGTTATGATACCAGACATGGATAACCTTGATGGAGGCAAAAAAGAATGGGAGAAGAAAATGTAAGAGAAAATGAAAAGTTTAGAATATTGGAAGACGTAAACCGATGAGTCTAATAATTAATATTATTAATTTTGACACCACACGTTTTATCCAAAATAATAATATTAAAAATAATTTAAATTAAAAACGATTGTGCAAATTCTACGCTTTCCCAAATAATAAAAATTCTAAATGAAATTCTGTAAAATTATTTATAGTAATTTTTTAGCTCCTAAAATGTAAATATAAAATGAAAAATAGTCATAATATATCTATGTACAAATTAAAAATAATTTTAAATTCAAAATTTATTCTTCAGCTTTAACAAGTTAAAATCAAATTTTAAAACAATTATTCTTAACAATATCGGGTTGTTTTAAAATTTTAAACAATTATTCTAAAAGTAATAACATTTTATCTTTTGATGTTTAAATAAACATTTTATCTTTAAAAAAAAAATTATTTTTATTTTTAATATAAAAGCTGAAATTTTGAAATTGAAATTTGCTATGATTCCAAAATAATAGGTTTGAACTTTAAAATAAAAATTTTGGGAGTTTTAACAAATTATTTTTTATAAATCATAAAAAGAATTTTAATGTTTTTTTTCAAATCTAATTGATGTTATAAATTCTCTTATACTTTCAAAATAATTACATATAAATTGAATACCCTTTAATTTTTTAATAATTTGTAAATGATATTGTAGTCTACTAAAATCGGGAACCATGACAACCCGTCAATCCGCTAAATACTGTGAAAATACTGCAAACTCACACCACCACGAAAACGCAAAGTCTCCTTTCAGTATCGCAGCCTCTACCCAATACGTAACCCTGCCCAAACACCACTTATGACCTCGTTATTACCCACATGCTGAAATAATGGCTACACCTCACATCAATACTCAAACATATCCCAATAATAGTTCAAGAGTTGCAATTACTTTCCGTGACTTAAAATACATATTAAAAATTTACACCTAATACATGTTATACAAAATCGACACCCGGCTTTCTACGAACTTTCGCTTTCTTTTCAAACTACTTGTGAGCGTCGTCCCGCACACTTCAGACTCGTGGTCAATATCCTCGACAGATGAGCAGTACTACTGGGGGGTTACCCCCACCCAAGTTGCACGTGTTAATACAAACAATCACATTCGCTACCATGAACCCACTAAATGTTCTACAATGCCCAAAACCATGTCCCTAGTCTCCACCGAACCCTCACACATGCCTAAGCCAATATGCGAGTAGAAATACAGTTTTCACAACAAAAGCTTTTTGTTCTTGAAAACTTACTACCGAGTTTCGGTAAAAATATTGACTATTCTCCAAGACTATTGATAACCTCCAATACCATGGTCTTCATCCAAGTGATCCGTTGGACGTGCCCCTCCAAGGTGGTAAAGGCACAGAATTCTTCAAAATTCAAATTCTTTCACAACATTGCTTGTTTCATTTCTCTCTCATGTCATGCACTTACTAATATTCTAGTAAGGCCTCTCATGATACGCAATAATGTTACACTCCAACACATTCATACATATTCACATGCATATATATATTAACATAATTAAATCACATAAAACATGTTATACCACACCATCATACCAAAATTAGCTTTACAATGGTTAATATCAAACACGAGCAATTCATTTTGAATCACTCAACTAAACACATTTTCACACCAAAATTTGTTATTCACGTGAACAAAGGAAACCCCTCGGGTTACCGGCTTCACGACCACAAATAGACTTTTCTCCACTTGCTCAAAGCTTTGAGACCAGCTTACGCTAAAACGAGCCTCGTAACACTCTTAATCATTTACATAATTTAGCCAAAGATTAACTAGTAGAAAGATCCTCATTCTTGAGTTGTCTTAACTCCACCAACAGAAACCACGTTGTAGCCTCCCGCGGCGTAGAACTACTTCTGCTTCTTGCTCAAGCTGCCGAGAACCGACGGTCCGAATGGCCGGAAATTTAGAGAGAAGGGAGCTCTCAAAATCAGATCTCCTACCCACCGCACTCGCTCAGCCACGCTCATTTGGTCTGAGAAGATAGCCAATGTCATCCCTCGTCTTGGCTAATACACATTTCATTTAATTCCATCTATGTCCATTTTCTTGATTTTTTTGACACTTGGCACTATCTCGGCCATCCATTTCACCATCTCACTAATCATGCAACATGTGTCACATTAAGATAGCGTAAGATAGTGACTTTGGCCACATCACATGTCTTTTCAAACTGCTTACGCCACACACCCGATGCCCTATGCTCTGAAAATGTGAAATTTCACCGTTCTGAAGTCTACAAAATGACATGGTAGCTAGATTTCTCGAGATCATCTCAAACTGAACTGTCATCCGAGATCTAGATAAATTTTAGGTTTTGACTAAAATTAAATTTTTGATCTTTAAGAAAATTGACTTTGTCTCATATGCATATTCTAATATATTCGATATTTAAAACTAAGTATCAATACATTCGTCAAAATCGACATTTTCATCCTTGGTTAAGTGACGGAGTGTTTAACATGTAAACCAAGTTCCTTGGTCTAACTTATGGTGTTGCAAATTGGATTTTTATTTTTCTCCTAATGTCCATAGGAAAAAAACAAATTTATAATCATTCTTCAAATTAAAGAGTAACGCGTATGCGATCAGCTGGCTACTGAACCCAAATCGGGTCTCGCTTATTTGGTCTTCTAATTTGGGAAGTTTATTTCGCCCAATATTTAAAATTTTAGGGGTCGAAGTAGTCGGAATTCGATTCCTGGCTTATTTGATTGGATCAAATGTTAGAAATCTAGTCGATTCGACTTGGGAAAATAACGCTTTATGAGTTTTATATATATATATATGTGATATATATATATATATATATATATATATATATATATATATATATATATATTGACTATAGACTTATAAGTTATAAAGCAAAAACATAAAATACGGAGATTGAAAACTTATATATATATATATATATATATATATATATATATATATATATATATTGACTATAGGACTTATAAGTTATAAGCAAAATATAAAACAATGGAGATTGAAAATTCTTAATTAATAGTTGTAATGTCATTTAACATATAGCCAGAGATAATTTGTTCCATTTTATAGTTCACCAAGTTGTACCAAACTTTAAATTTTCACCTTTGGATACCAATATTTAATGATGACCGTTGATTTACTCTATAGAAATGGAAGAGGAAGAACCTGGTATTGTTGAAATTAACCTGAATGAATCAAATTACAACTTCTTATCTGATTAGTTCTTTTATATTAAATAGGAATTTTGGTTTTCGTAGGAATTAGATTTCTGCTAAAATTTGCACTTATTATTATTATTATTATTAAAGCCCACCTTATCTCTCCTTTTTAAAAGGTTAAATCTAGGTCCTTCCTTTTCCCAAGCACATTCCCACCGTTCATTTTCAAGGGAACCCTAAAACACCCAAGAGACTTTTTGATTCCCCATGATCGACCCTTTGGTCTTTCATATTCTCCTGTCTTTTCTTCTTCTTTCATTCATTTTTTCTTGGTACTCATTTCAATTTCTTCTCCAATCTTGTCTTCCATTTTTTTTTTTTTTTTTTTTTTGTGTTTTTCTGGGTTTTCTTTCTTTCCATTCCTTTTCATTTTTTTCCTTATTTCCATTTTGCTACCTATGTCTTGTGTTTTATTTTTCTCATATTCACACCTATTTCTTCGGCTGCGTCACCTTGACTACTATACCTCTCTGCATCATCACCATCTATTATCAACATTTTTATCCTAGGTTTTCAAGGTGAGATATTTATGTTTGTTTTCAGTATCGATTTCTTGTGAGTTTCTGATTTTTGTTTGGTGCCCTTGTTCATTTGAGTTGTCATTTGTTCGAATAGAATAGCTTGGTTGTTAGAAGATTGAGCTTGTGTTAGGTTGATTTGATCACATTATTAATCAAATTTGGGCTATATTGTACTATTTGTATAGGTTGAGATTAAAATTTATTACGTTTTTTTTGTTTATTTGGGTTTTCTATTTTGCTCTCTTCTTCCTTTCTTGTTTGGGTTTTGTTTTACATGGGCGGATGACTCTCAATGAGGAGTAGTTGAAGCCGGTACAACAGGCATGAGCTGATGGTAGAGGTTGAGGCAGTAGCGCAATGATGGGAGAGACATGCCATGTATTTATGGAGAGTTTTTTTTTTAGGAAGGCAGGTGTTGGTGTGGTATTTTGATGTTTTTTTTTTTTGGTTTTCTTTCGGGATGTATATTGGGAAGCTTAGGTTGATACACTAAGGTGAACAACTATTATGTTTTCTGTGTTAAGTTTTTTTTGCATATTACATGAATTTTAAAATAACATATAAAAACTGTTAGTTAATATGTAAAAAACTCTGAAAGTCTAAGGTTTTATAACATTTTCCTTAAAATAATATGTGATTTAGCTTTATTTTTATTTATTTTTATTTTTCTTTCCTTTCACTTTTGTTCCTTATTTTATTTCTCTTACAGTTCCTTGTAGTTGATTTTGTAGACCTCAACATGTTAGTCTCCTTGTAAATGAATCTAAAACCCTGAATCCATCCTTGGCAAACAAGGGATATTTGGAAAATCTCCGCCATCCACGTGATCCATATGCACTACCAACAACTCCACTCTATACTCTGACAAGAGAAAAAATAAATTAAATGAATAAACAGGGAAACCTTTTCCACACTAGTTTGATTATCATGAGGCCTTTATTTAATTGATTTAGGTCACATAATTCCTCTCCAACTCCTACAATAAGTGAAAATAATATATTAAACACTTATATATTATCTATATTCTGATTTGATGACCCTTTTGTTTTCCAAATAAAAGGATAACTACAAATATATGAATTAGTATTTTTAAAATAAAAATTTTACATTATAAAATTTAAAATTCTCAAGAAGTACATTTACGAATGTTAGATGAATCCTCTCATTTAATAAAAGCTGTTTTATAAAATGGTTTTTACTTTTATAAATAAATTTAAAAAAACTTTTATCTAAATTTATGAAACTTGACAATGAAAGAGAAGTATAATTTTTTTTTTTTAATTAATAGCTCCACAACAATGTATATTTTTTACTGTACAAACTTTATATGACTCGAGTTTGGCAGCCCCAAAGTAATATCCTTTTTACTATAAGTCATGGTCCACATATGTGCTCATTTATTTATTTTTATTATCCATGAATAACTTTAAAAATCATAACTGTGCCGCTTGCCCGGTTTGATTTCCTGGGACGTGAAATGACGACCCTTCACATGCTATTTATAAGCAGTCTTAATGAAATACAAGAGGAATTCGAACTAACCCACTTTACAAGCACTCACAATAGGCTGCATCATTTTTTTATTATTAGTTTCTTCTTCAAGATTTTCGAGATACAATGGAACCTAATAAAAAAATTTGATTGTCTATCAAAAATTTTTAAAGAAAATTAAATATTGTTATGTTAAAATCGTAAAGGCTTGATAGATAATGTGTCATACGATATTCATGAGCTAAACTCCAAATCCTACAAGCTTGAGCTTTTAGAGAGCTTGGTCATTTAACACGTTGCAGACGAGTTTCGCTTGGGCTATATGTCCCTGTCAATCCTTCCTGGGTAATTTAATCCTCATGTGCTTATTTGAAAGTCCATAATCGACCCCGGCTCCACGGCACGGGTATAAATAAAAGATGCACCGAGGGAGGGTGTTACGATATTCATATTAACCCAAATCCTACAAGCCACGCCTTGTGAGAATGGCCATTTAACATAACGTTAATTCAAAACAAAAGATAACCACAATAACTTTACACAAAGATGACGAGGTTTATATTTGTTCTGGCCAACCATGATCACTTTATGAGAGAATATTTCCATATAATAAAAAATATTATAGAGATAGAATCAGAAACCCTAGTGTATCTAATTTTTCTAAAAATGGTAAAAACAAGAAATTGTAGAATGACCAGAAATTATAAATTTTTTTTAGATCTCTGATGATCTAAACAAACTTCCTCATGGCTCGAAATCTAATTTCGACAAATTACAAATTTAGACGATTCTTTATTTAATTTCGTGGGCATCAAAACTCAAGGATTCAAAACTGGATTTTTAAACAAAAATCTCGAAGTAAAAATAAATAAATTAATTTCATTTAAAAATAAATTGAATTTGAACCTGATGAAATAAATGCTTCTTTAATAAAAATATACCCAACAAACCGCTTAATATGCAATACCGTGAACTCCTCTCACTTAAAATTAAGTGAAAGGGCATGGGACAAAAGGAGGGGCCGTGGGGACAAAATATCCCACTCCATTTCCTGATTGTTATGGTCTAAAAATCGTGAGAGAGAAAAGGGAGAGGAGAGAGCTTCCAAGTGCTTCTCTCTTCGATTCTCGGAGTTTCGCCGATCAGAATTTGTCGAGCCAAGAACCAAAGTTCGTCTACGCGACGAGTGCTACGCGTGGGTACCAGAAACAAAGGATTTTTCCGAGGATTCAAGCGATGAGTTCGGGAAATCAAAGGTTTCATTTTTGGGGTTGCTCACACGGTACTTATTTCTTCTTACTATCTAAGAGGTAGGAATTCTTCTTGGTTTATTTTCCATTCTGTAATGCTTGTTGAGTTTTAATGCCCTAAAGGGCTTTTTACGTTTTTTCCTAAGGGATGCTAAATTAATGGGTTAAGGAATACTGCTTGACCTATGATGCCCGCTTGGGGCTGATTTTCGTTAGAAAGGGGGAGAATTTGACCAGTATCCCACAACTAAAATTATAGCCCTATCTCGAGAACTTAATGCTCTTGATTTGAATCACCAAATTGGACATCTATAACCCAAGTTATGGTTCATTTTCCAGATCACACAGTCGCCTTTCCCTGCTTTCGCGAACCTATTGTCTAGATTTTTAATTTCGATTTTTGCTAGGAAAGTGAGAATTTGATCTCAGTATCCCTTCGAAATTGTATCTCTATATGAGAATCCTGATCTTGTTTGAATCACCCAATCGACCTGTACTTAAACCAACTATCGACCGGCTACAACTTAGGGTCGTTTAACGTTTTGTGTCCATTTTGGGACTGCTAGTGACCAGTTTTCAAACCAATCCTTGTGAACTATTCTGTCTATGATGGATTGTTGTGTGGAATGAAGTGGGCACTCGATGCCAATTGGTCTTTGAGGACAAGTGTCATCGCTTTGACTAAGAACGACGGTGTCAATGTGCGTACTTAACATGTTGACAGATGAGTTTATAGTGCAAATGGCCATGACATGACTCCTCGACAGAGTGTGCCACTACTTGATAATGTAGTGCCTGTTTGGATGTCATTCATGTGTACTCCAACATTTTGACATATGATGAATTGTTATGCAATGGCCATTACATGGCTTGTTTCAGGTGTGTCATTGCTTGATCATAGAATGACATGTTGAATGCGGAAAGGATATATGTCGCAGATGATAGGTTGACATGACGAAATGATTTATAGAAGTCATATGTGTGATGTGATTGTCCATGACATCTTAGTGGTGTGGATTTGTGTTGTCTATGTAGCATTCACATGTGACATTAGATACATGCAATAACATTGCATTGCATTTATGTACGGACATCGTATCATTACGCAAAGAGTGCATTGGTAGAGACTCCACTATGTTTTGTGACTTCAAAACCGGGATGTCCATTGACAACCCGTCAACCTCGTGGGAATTTCAGGATGCCTGCACCAACACCACCATGGCACCCAGTCCCTCGGAAACAGGAGCTCTACCCAAGGTACAAAAAACCCGTCCCAATTTATAATGACCACATAGTCCATGTAGTGTAATGGCCACTTCCTACATACCACAAAATCAACTATACAAGTTCAAGAGTTAATAAATTTCCTTTACCGCATATATTAAAATGTACAATTTCACATGTTATACAAAATGATCGTGAGTGTCGTCCTCACCAGCCCTCCTGTATGCTTAGTGGTGACCCTCGTGAATTGAGCAAAACCCGATGGGAATAATTTCCTGCATAGGTTCCTCCTTTAAGTGCATTGCCGCAGCCGAATAATCACATCCAATGATTATGAACCTATAGAATGTCTACATGACCAATCCCATGTCCAGTTTCTCTATGAAACTCCCTCACATGCTAAAGTGAATCTGAAGTAAATATCAATTTTCAAAACAAAAGCTTTTGTTCTCGAAACTCTCATTGTTGGCACCAGCCATTTACCAGAAAATATGGATATTTCTCGAAGCAGTCTTAGTCCTCATCCGAAGTGATCTGTTAGATAGCTCTCGAGGCAATTCTTGAAAAATCTTCCTTGAAATTCCTTTCTAAACATTTTCGTTTTTCTTTCAATTTCCCTGTAATAAGCCTCTTCTAATATTCTAAGGTGCCGAGTGCATATGAATGTGTTACGATCTGACAAACTCGAGTCATGCTAATATATAAAACATGTATATACTAACATAATTAATCCCACATCTAAATCATATTCAAATTCACAATCAATAACGCAAAATTGGCTCCATGGGCTGAATTAGCAAACACAAACAATTCATTTTGAATCCTCAACATCATGAAAATTCGCTACGAAAAATCCAACGTCACTATTAAGCGAAAGAGTAGAACTACCAGGTTAAGCCTTATTCACGACCCTGACAATGAGGATTTTCTCACTCGTTCAAATGTTTTTGGGGTAAAGCAGGGACTAATCAAGCCTCGAACATCCCCAACCATTGACATGACTCTTAGCCAAGAATATACGAGTAGGAAAAGTTCCCTACCTCTTGGGTTGTCGAGACTCCTGATCGGTGCCAGCGCGTGGCCCGCCCACCAAATGTGATTTTATTCTTGCTCGTCGAGCGGGTTTTGTCGAGACATTTGCAAATCCTAGAAGGAGCTCCTTCCTCTCTAGGTCTGAAACCTCACCTCCTGCACCTCGCCTTTCGTTTTTGTCAAAAATGAAGATGGGCGCTGTTAACTTTTGTCATTCTCATTGACATTTTCATTAATTCCACTTGTGTCATTTATGTGGTTGACAACAAAACTGTCTAAGCCGTCAGTTTCTATGTCTCTGATTTTGAGCATTGTCGAGTCGCATTGTGGTAAGTCAACACCATACCGACCCAGTTTCATTTAAATCTGATTTCATCAAATTAAAAATTCTTGGGACTGTGAAAATCCGTCTGTTGATCATTTAAAGCGAGCTGGTAATCCCTTTATTCTCCAATTAAAAATTCTGGATTTTAATGAAATTAGTTTATCATTTTCGAGAAAATTAGATTTTCGGTATTTCACATTCTCCCTCCTTAAGATTTTGTCCAGTGATGATCTAAAACTCTACATGCACATATAAAACGTGCACTAGACCATGCATGTAAACTAGTCATTAAGTATTAAATGACTAAACCCATAGCTCTTTCATCCCTAAACAAGAGGATGGAGTGGCCCACATACGTGTCCTCGCGCTCCCACGTTGACTCCTCCACTCCACGGGTGCAGCCATAGCACCCTCTCCATGTAGCCTCACGGTCTTGTGTACACTTAAAACTTGATCCTGCCATCCTGATACTGCTTTGGTCCTCCTCGAAGGTCCCCATCCAGGTATCAGCTCTGATCCTCACAATCCTGCATGGCATTTGGATGCGGGTGTACCCTCGAACATGGGGCGTAAATACCTCGTGGACACGGCATGCTGGGCGGGGTAAAGCCAGCCGTGCGCTCCACGGTGCTACCCTCTCGAGGAGTCTCGAAGGCCCAATAAACCTCGGCGATGGCTTCCTATGTACCGGAACCGAAGCCACTCACTCTCTTAGGCATCACTTTCAGAGAGCGTGATCCTCCAGCCTCGAACTCTAGAGATTCGGCGTCGGCCATCAGCATAACTCTTATCACGGCTGAGCGTGAGAAGTATTATCATAAACTCGCTTCTCGGGAGGAGTGTCTCTAATCGAATCGGGTTGATGTGATGGAGCTCTCTTCTACTCAGGTCACCATATTGATCTGCATGGCCTCATCTGATACTCATATGGTGCCATCCCTGTATACCCTACGCTGATAAGCTGTTGTTGTGGTAATTCCATGAAGCTGAGTGCTCTTCCCATTTACCATATGATCCAGGATCACGTGCTCGCGGCATATCCTCTAACACACATAGTCCTCTCTGTGACCATCGTACGCTGGGTGAAAGTTTGTACTCATGGTCGGTCGGTGTATATAGCCTTTTAAGAAACTCCTCTAAGAAGTCGTGTGGAAACTATGAGTCTCATTAGACACTATGGATACTGGTACTCATGTGGCCAGGACTACCTCTCGAATACAGCGTGAATCTCTCTCGATGCGGTCATCCACCATGGCTAGAAAGTATGCCGACCGTGAGTGGTCCACTATCACCCATATCATCATGTCCTTGCGATTGTCAGTGGAAGTGGTCCTGAAATCCATCATGACGTGCTCCTTCCACTTTCGACCATCTCTGTGCATTTGAAGTAGCCTATTTGAGCACGGTGCTCGACGCAACACATTGACCGTGAGATATTTAGCCGAGCCAAGTCGCTCGATATCCTCTTCATCCACTGCTCCGGTAAATCTTTGTGACGAGATCTGGTACATCTTATTGCCCACTGGATCTCTGACGAATCGAGGCTTGATAAGAGCTCATGTGAGAATCTCCTCCTCTCGAATCGATTGTTGGAGGAACCACTTCTTGATCCTCACATCTTGAAATTTCATTTATGGATAGTCCGACCCTCGTCACCTATACTGTTGTGCCGGGTCACTGATGGACACTATCTCCAGCGTCTTACTTACCGGGACTCAATCCACTCTGCTAAATAGGGACCGATGTAACTCTAAACTCCCCCAATACTGATGCACTTCGTTAGTGCGTAACTCATTTGTCCCGCGGAGTCCTGGGCATCCACCATTCGAGGAAGCTATCTTTAGCGATACTCTGTGACAGACTAAGTGCATGAGCCACCACATTTTACCTTACCGGGTGGTAGTATGCAAAGTGAAGTCATAATCATAGGAACTCCATCCATCTGTGTTGCCTCATATTGAGTCATTTGCGTGAAAATATATTTAAAGACTTTGTGGTGCAGTACCGCCGAACTCCTCGCCATATAAGTAGTGGCCATTTGGAAATCTTCAGAATAAAGACTACGGTGCAAGCTCCATGTCGTGTTAGTAGGGTAGTCTGGCTCATGATTCTTCATTTGGCCAGGAACCATAAGCTACTACCACTCCTGATTTGCATCAAAACACATCCAGTCCGGCCCTCAAGACATCCTATTCTGCTATATGCCCACCAGTCCCTGTCGGGACTATCGAGATAAGGGTTGAAGTAAGCCTCCTCTTAACTCTAGAATACCTCCTCACGTCAGTCATCGATAAACGACCTCTTTCAGGTCAATCTGCATCCCTCAAAGTACCGCTAATTAGGAGAAATCCTTAATGAATCTCTGTAGTACCATCAATCGAAACTCGTATCTGAAGGCGACTTAGCCTCTCCAAACTCATCACAACCTCGGCCTTCTTTAGGTCCAGCGTGCCCCGATGCGACCTTCGTGTCACAAAATCGCCTCAATTAAGCCCAGAGCTGCTTGGGACTTGAAACACAGGCGGTGGTCTCGACTAGTGTAAAACAGTCCTCAAGTGATGCTCATTCTCCCCTCTTTGTGGGTAGATCAAAATATAAATCATGAAGGAAATTTGTGATAGCCGATCTAAATAGGGTTGGAATATGCATGATATCACATGAATCTCTTAGTGGCGCATTCGTCAATCAAAGGGCATCCTTTAGCATGAAGCTCAAAGTGCCCATAACATGTTCTGAATGCTGTCTTAGGGATATCTATTTCCCTAACCCTCAGCTGATGGTAACTAATGTGAAGGTCTATCTTGGAGTAGACTCGCGCTCCTCTTAACTGATCAAATAAGTTGTCAATCCTCAGCAATGGGTATCGATTATTGATCGTAACCCTATTCAAATGCCTGTAATCAATGCACAGTGGAAGGGTCTTGTCCTTCTTCTTATAAAATCTATTGGGCGCCCATGGTGAAGTGCTTGAGTACAATAGACCCCTTGTCAGTGACTCCTCTCTGTGGCTGGACTGCGGAGTTCCCTCTGACTCAGCTAGTGCCATCTTATGTGAGTCATAGAGATGTAGAAATGCAGGGGTGTAACTTGATGCAAAGTCTCTGACCCTCCTCACGGAGGCAATCCAGGTAGCTCATGCAGGAAGAACATCCTCCTTACTCCTGGGCTGGGGTAGATCTAGTAGGTCTGTATCGTCCTCTGGAAGTAAGGCTTGCTTGTGATTTTAACTACATTTGTCTGACTTTTCAGACCATTACAGCATTTGGGGTAAAATATAAGTACTTGTCCCCTGAGATACAACAGTGCGAGTCTGCGTGTAAGGCGTGAACTCTCTTTACGCTCATGTCGATGCCGGTCTGTAAGTTGTCGACCAATCCATCCCCAGGATGACGTCGAACTCTGACATATCCATGACCCTCAGGTCCATTCTTGAAGTAAATCCACGAGATCTCTAACTTTCGCAACCGACATATCATCCCTATCCTGCCCTCTGCTCCTGGGAGAGACTCACATACAAAGAGGGATTCTCCAGAAGGCCTCGACCTCTAAGCCCGACTCTTATCTGTTGATCACGTGATGAATGAATCACGAAACACGGAATCAAATAACACTCTGCCCATGGGTGAGATGTAAAAAGCGTACCACTGTATAGTGGGTGATCTGTATGCTCAGCTGCGATTACCATGGGACTAACCTCTGCCTCCTAGGACAATCTCGTCTCATGTGCAGTGTCGATAGAGGAAATAGCTTATATAAATCTTGCCTTTTGCATTAAGTCCCAGGCCTGTGATATGCAGCCTTGGCTCACCACTCTGGCCCCTCTGCCATAAATCTTTGCCGAAGGTGTATATAGCACCCGAGACTGAAGCTGGTTCCTGCAGGCCCTGTACTTTAGGGTGTGGAATGGCTACAATACTCTCTTGTTCTATAGCCTAATAATTGGAATTTGTCTTTGTCGAAATCCTGGGATCCTGTCTCTTAGAGGCGATCCCATCTCCACATTAAATTTGTCAGGTAGAAATAACATATCATCTGGCTTGCCTGACTAAATGCCCCATCCTGGCCACAGTCTGAAACTTCGTGTGAAAGCTGATCTTTGCAACTGAACTGAAGAAGGTTGATCCTCTCTTCCTCACGTCGCAGCTCGGATGCCAGTTCATCTACTGTCTCTCTCTCTATAGTGGGTTTATCAGCCATGATCCATGTCTTCATGGCGAAGTCACACAATCCATGACAGGTAGCTTGCCCATTCTTGAATCTCGACCAACCCGTGTTTGTGGCCTGAGTCATCACTAAAGCGCCCAGCTAGGTGAATCGGCCACATACTCCGCCACTCATCGTTCTCTTGCCTCACTCTAAGACCTCTTGGGCCTTTGCATGTTTAAGCGATGGTAGGAAAAATACTTATATGAAAGATCATGGAATTACCTTTAATGCTGATCTACAGAGTCTTTGTGATTCACGCCATACTTAGGCCTCGCCTACAGGCTGAATGCGGCTAGTCGATCTGATCGTATAAGGGGTAATCTCACCAGCCTCAATGCCATTCTCCTGCATGAACCAATAGTCTGCCACCATCGGATCTCCTCCCCCTGTGAATGTCGGAGGATGATGTGCCCTGAACCTCTGGAGGTTACTCGGACCTCCCTAGCTACCTGCTGCACTAGCGTGTGCAATAGCAGTAGCCGCAATACCTATAGCCTCAGCAAAAGCTTGTTGATCAAAAGTCGATGGCTGGTCAAACGCAAGTGGTGCCTGACCAGTACCTCGTGGACGACCTCTAAGTCCTCGCCCTCGACTAGCCATCTACACATGCCAAATGGCAAGTTAAATTCTAATGTAGTATCTCTAAGGCGTAAACCACGATAAGAGACATTATTCACATCTGAGGAAAACATTTCGCTGATAGAGTCCATGCATTCTAAATAATGCAAGACAATAATTCCACATTAAATCATTTTAACAAAAATTTTATTTTAGAAAATTTTATTTTTAAAAGATTTGATTTGATTTGATTTTAGTATGTATATATATATATATATATATATATATATATATATATATATATATATATACTCTGCTCTCTCTGCTCTGCTCTTTATATATATATATATATAAAATTTATTTATTTATTTATTTTTTGAAAACACCAAGTGAGCAGAGTGCTCATGAATAGTGTCCCAAACAATGACTCAAAATGGTACCTTGAGTCATGAGTTGGAGTGCTAGGTGCACACCACATGAACCCGACCTTCTCACACGAGGCCACCGCTGCGCCTTGTTGGGCGTAAATGTCATGGCGGCGTGGGCGCCGTGTTATGCCTCTCGGTGCGTGTCACGATGCCTAGCAGTGTCATTTGCCTTTTATTGTGTATCCTAGGCCGCTGGCCGTGTCACGGTATTTCTTCTTCGCCCATGGTCTGTGTAATTTTGTATCGCGACCACGGTCCTTGCCGGGCCAGTGTCGGCGCCGCGTCTGTACGCTGGCACCGTATCACGAGCTGTGTCGCTGCCCCATTGGAGCCTGATACGGCCCCGAGCCACGATAATCTTTGTATGCAGGCACACTCGCTAGTGAGCCACCCGCGTGTGTGTCAGGCTGTGTCGCGTCTGTGCCGCGTCGTATGCGTGGCTGTCTTGGCGGGTGTCATGGCCAAGCCACAGCGTATCATTAGCCCCATCCTGCTCGCCCATTTTTGTTGTGTCACGTCACGGGTTTCTTTATTATCATGATAGCAGGGTGGAGCGATAGCCCATCCACAAGCTCTATCAAAAATTTTATTTTTCACGCTTTTTTTTTCTCATTCCATTCACGGAAAACCAAAAAATTTATATCTTTTTCATTTCGATGGCCAAAATAAATTTATTAAAATTTGTTTTATTTTTTTCTTCCCGATTTACCTGTTTGTAAAGGCAACCAGAAAATTTTTCTCATAATTTTTTTCATCTCCCGGTAGCCTCATGCTCCATAAATATATATTAGCTGAACCATTGCACTTCATACAACTCAAAATTTTATAGATTAAATTTTTACCCTTTTCTTGTGCAAAGCTGAAGTATCCAGAAGAAAATTATAAATATAAAATTTTTTTCGTTCAGTCTGGACCATTTTGCGAAATTTTCTCGAACACCTAAGGTTATATTTCTCGCCCTAGTGTTCAGCGTTTTCTCTATGCTACTTACGAGCATACAAATCCCACCTGATTCATTGCACATGATTGCAAATCACTCATGTTATACACGATCAGCATAAAACACCATGCATGCGGTGTTCTCTCTTATCCATGAAACACTAGATGTCATTACAAACCTAGCATCGAGCTATACAATTTGTGATGCTCACACCTCATGACATGCTTTCAGCTGAGTCCTCTCAAGCCTGGGTGTTCGTATGCCTGGCTCTACACCCGGCTGAGCTCCTAAGGTAATCGTTTACCTTAGCTTTGATCCGAGAATTTTGTGAGTGCTAAGCCGGGATCGTGTCACGTGTGGCGTCGGCAGCGGGATGCATGGATGTCGGGTAAACCCAGCACCTCCATGAAAATGATGATCTCCTTTTTTACGGGAGCTCTACGAGGTACAAAGCTGTCCCAACAATTTACAATGACCACATAGGGTCCACGTGCGAGGTAAAATAATGGCCACTTGGCCCTAAATTAATCTTTACTTGAAAATAAATCAACTATATACGATAGTTCAGAGTTAATAAATTACTCTTTACCAAACATATATTAAAATGTACAGATTTCTAATACATATTTATACAAAATGACAATGCCAAAACCCACAACCCGGCTTTCATCTATGACCTCTAGTAGGCGATCTCCCTATCTGGCTCACTAGCCACTAAAATGGTGATCCCTCGAGGGTAAGGCAAAGCCAGTAGAGATAATTTCCTGTAGGTTGCTCCCCACCTAAGTGCACATGGCATGACAAACAATCATCCGAGGAGTGCACAGACCTACTCAGGATGTCTACATGACCAATCATCTGAGTCCTCCTGACTCCGCCATACCTTCTGGCCAAATCACGAGTAAAATATCCGATTTCAAAACAAAAGCTTTTGTTCTCGAAAACTCACTACAATTAAGTAAATACATTGGACTGCCCTCAGAAGCGGGATTCTTTGGATATTTCTCAGAAACACTCATGGTCCTCATCCAGTGATCACATTGGATAACTCTCCATGATTCTTGAAAAATCTTCCTTAAATTCCTTTCCACCGAACATTTTTTAGTTTTCTTTCAATTTCTGTACACTCCTCCACAATATTCTAGGGTGCCCCAGTGCATATGGAATGCATGATGCCAATCCCAACAAACTCAAGTCATGCTAATATATAAAACATGTATATACTAACATAATTAATCCACATAAATCATGTTATTCAAATTCACAATCAATAACACCAAAAATTAAGCTCCATGGGCTAATTAACAAACCTGAACAATTCATTTTAGATAGAAACCGACATCATGAAAATTCGCGAAAAAAAATCCTTATTATATTCACGTGAAAAGTGAAACCCTCGGGTTAGCACTTCATTCCACGGCCACAGCACAATGAGGATTTTCTCATGGTTCCAGTATTTTGAGGCAGAAACCTGACTAATCAGCCTGAACATCCCGACCCAGTGACGCGGCTCTTGGCGAAGAATAACTTACAAGTGGAAAGATCCTACCTCTTGAGTTGTTCAGGACTCATAATTAGAACCTTACCTTTATTGGCCCTGCTTGAGTGTAGATCGGCTTTCCAGCTACTACCTTGCTCAAGTTGAGAGCCAGGCTATCAGAGAACTGCAAATCTAGGAAGAATGAAGGCTCTACATTCTCTGCAAAATCATGAAAACCTCGCCTCTACCTCCTGTAAGTTTGTCCCAAGAATGAAGATGAACCTTTGTTGGCTTTTGTCTCATTCTCATTAACATTTAATTGTTCAGCATATTTTTATCTTGATTTTGACACTTGGCTTAATCTAAGCGTCCATTTCATCATCTCACTAAATCTTGCAACATGTGTCACAAGGTACATGTAGGTGACTTTTGTCACATCACATGTCTCTCAAACCCGTTTCTGACATGATGCGGTGCCTCAAAAAGCGTGAAATTCATTATCTCGGAATTGTGAAATTCGACATAGTAATTTAGATTTCTGAGACAATTCAGCGATGAAGTCAGTTTTTCATCCGAGTCCTAGAAAATTTCTAGTTTTGTGAAATTCTTGTTTACTTATTTTTTTAGGAAAATTAGATTTTCTCGGTGTTTCACAGTGTTTGGTGTTCGATGGTATGTTGTGAGTGCATGGTAGAGATCGACACTATGTTTGGTGTTCGATTGTATGTCGTGAGTATATAGTAGATCGACACTGTGTTTGGTGTTCGTTGGTGAGCTCAGTAAATGGGACAACGTCCAAAATGAGTCTCACGGTCGCATAAAAAAAAAAGGAAATAAAAAATACGTGTGTTGGGTATAGCAAGAAGGGATAGATACCCCCTCGGGTGAAAAACCCGGTATTCTTTATTAGACATATGTATCCAGCGATGAAAGTTCGTGAAAGTGTCGGAAGACGTGCTAAGCCTAATATGAGACCCCGGAAATTCGCTATCCACAAAAACATACAGGACTTGGTACAAACAAGTGAATATCGGAGTTTGTCAATATATTTGATTTATAAAACAAAAAGCTTTGTTTAGAAAAATGAATTATCGATGGAACATAAATGACGGTTTTTCACACTTTGCATATGCATGTGTGAGAAGTCGATGAGGATTCGGAATATGGGGCCCGGGGTGGGTCACGTTCATCCATAGCATATGAGCATTTGGTAAAGATGTATGTTTTACTTGAATGTGTGAAATGGCATTGCATAATTATGCATGTGTGAGGGAGTAGGTGAGGACTCGATAAATGGGAATGAGGGTGATCGTATTTTCATCATGGCATGTAGTTGTTTGGCAGAGTGACAAGATGTATGTTTTACTCAAATGTGAAATGGCATTGCGTAATGTAGCAGGTGGGAGTAGCCCTTGGCAAGATTATTCTCTATTGGGCATTGCTCACCCGATCATGGGACCTCCTTCAGTCTGGGGTTGACACCGAGTGAGCTTTCCGGAGACGAGGCGTGATTATGAAGAAGGGTGATTTAATGCCACTGAGAAATACCACAGTTTTATAACATGTTAAGTGTAAATAAGTTAAGTTATATTTTTTAAAATGTTTAAATGGCTAAAAATAGAAAAATGATAAAAACAGAAAATTTCTGAGAGCAAAATAAATTTGGTAAAAATGTCAAATGAGGACTTTAGGGTCATAAATGAGTAATGTAAGTTCCAAAGTATAAATGAAATGAAATGAAGTAGAAATGAAAGTGAAATGAGGCTTTAAAATGAGAAAATTGAGAAAAATGATTAATGTGCTATGAGCAGCATTACATGACATAAGAATAAAGATAAATGGATTTATGGGATACTTGCATTTAGGCATTCACGTTTGAGGAAGGAGCAAGGAAGGAGCTAGGGCTTAGGAGAAGAAGGTATTTTGGTGTGTTCTCTCAATTCTTGGTCTATCTTTGTTCAGCGAAGGAATAGAATTGAGAGGAAATGAAGGTAAGAGAACAAGCCCTAGCCTATTTTCTTGTGTTTGGGTTTGGAAAAACCTAGCTTTGTGTAAAGTGTTCTTGGATGGTTTTTAGTTTAGTTTGAGTTGTTTTGCATTGTTTGATTAGTTTTGAGAATTTTTGTATAAAGGAAATGATGAAGTTTTAAAGGAGTTGCTGTTAAAAAATTTCAAAACCCCTGCTTTTGTTTTGGCTATAAGTTAAGTTATAAGCATCCAAATTGAGTGATTCTAATTGTTAAAGAACCATACCAAATTGAGTGATTCTAATTGTTAAAGAACCATAATAGCTAGAGCTACAAATCTACCAAGGGACTAGGAGCAAGAATTAGCTCACAAGGCTCCGAATATAGGCTTAAAAGTAAGTTTAGACAGCTAGCGGGTGTGCTCTGTTTGGGTGTAGTGGTAGTGTTTTGGTCGTAGAAGTTGGGTTTCACTCATCCAAATTAAGTGATTCAAAATAATGGGTAACTAAGACTTCTAGGGAATGAATTTACTTGAAGGAGTGGAAGAAATTTGTAACCTAAAGTGCCGGAAATATCCAAAGTAGGTATGTCTGAGAACAATCGGATTCTACTTTGCAGAGTGAGTAGATGCGGATGTAAGATGCAATAGCAGGTTTGGTGATCAAATTAGATGATTCTAATTGGAAAAACCTTATAAACATAGATTCAACTTTTGTTCAAGAAGAGCTAACCTATTTACGGAACTCAGAAACTCAAATGAGAATAACTGATGGAAGTAGCAAAGTGAGTTAGGCATACCAACCAATTTAACTTGATGAAAATGCCGTAACTTGAGTTTAGGTGATCAAATGAGATGATTCCAATTCCCTACTAAAAATAGACTCATAGAGCTATAGTATTATTGAAGGAAGAATGAGCAAATATAGCTCATATGTCCCAGGAAAAGTTTTCATGTGAGTGTATTGGGTAAGACATAAACCTAGCAAAAATCCATGAATACCTGTTGATTTTTTTCCTTGGGATTTGTTCTTTGATAGTAACATGTTATGATGGATTGAGGGTTGGTGAGCGAGGAGCTTGACCCCAGAACAGGATTCTGGGGATGAAGTCGAAGGCGACAACCTTTTTAGGTTTGTTCTTCACACTTCTTCCCTTGTTTCGACTTTGTGTTTTTGTTTACAATAAAAATAAATCTAAAAGGTTTATATGGATATAAATTATTGTGCTCCTTTTGAGCCATAAATGAATTAGTTTATTCCTCCTTACTTTCTCTCTATTCTAAAATGTTTGAAAATTATGAAATAAGTCGTTTATTGAAATGAATTACAATAAAATTGCTTTATTGATTTATTTAAATTGATTTGATACAAGCCGATTGTAGAATAGTTGCACATGAAAATTGCATAGTATTAAGAGCCAAGTATTTTGGATATAAATGTATATACACTATTGTAAATTTTCACCGAATGGTTGGCGCCTTAGCAGAATGTTAACGTTAAATTCGACTTAAGGATAGATTAGTAATATGACAAGAGTCAAATGGCGATCTTGTGCCAAGCGTAATGATATGTCACTTGATCCGTGGCTGGAATGATATCGATGATGTTCACAAGAATGAATTTTAATAACCAGTTGCGGCCCGATTAGGACCGTCTTTATGTTATAATTTTTATATATCGGCTGTGACCAGGCGGGGCAAGTGCAGATGATTCATTATCTTGTGTCACAGAAGCTTAAGCTAAATTCGCTTAGGAAAAATGAAAAGAAAAATTATGAAATCTAAGTTTGTCATTTTGAATGATTTATTACATGTGAAATTGCATATTGGAATGATAAATATTGTAAATGAATGTATATGAAATGAATATATGTATTGTATTACATTGATTATTCGAAAAAGGTAAAAATATATTGTTTTAGAAAAATGCATGACTCAGTTTAAAGTGAGAATGGAAAGTATTATATAGACCACTAAGCATGAAATGTAGCGCATTATTTTCCATCATGTCGGGCGGGGGTATCGGTGAACATGTACAAAGGAAAAGGAGCCCCGGCAATTCAAAGTCAAGCATCCAGCCTCTAGAATTGAAGTAAACCTCGACCTGCATTCATGAAATATATAAACACTTTTTGTAACACAAACTACGATTTTGTTTTGTAAATATTTTGGTATTAATGACATAATGCGTAATGTATAAAAGGTATTAAATGGACCAAATGGGCATGTAATGCCATATTTAATGGAAATTTTGTATTGAAACAAAGGTAGTGGGCCCCGCTAAGTTGAATTGAAGTATATATAAATATATTTTCATAAGATAAATATCCTTTACAAAATGAGCATTGATGTGTTTCTGACGAGGTGAACTCCATAAATATTTTGCCAATTATATTTCTTCAGAAAAACCTGAATACGATTGCTATAAATAGTATTCAAGAACATTTATGAACCCTATTTAAATTAAGGAATGTATATTTTGTTTTATCAAAACTACAATTAAACTATTATAAAAGGGCGCGGGTACGTCATAGCTGACTTATGACCTTGATAAAACTTTTGTAAAAAGTATTTTGTATAAAAGAATTGTAATTAAATTCTTTTGGACTATTGCCAATATAGTCGTGTATATAATTATGGTAAGAGGGTTGTGATCGAACTCTTACAGGTTGTATTTAAGTGTATTATTGTAATATAGTTGTATATTAGATATATGGATAGATGGACCCTATGTAGTCATTACTACTTATGTTGAGACTCTTGATGGGTAATGGATATACTGTTATGCAGGTTGTATATTGGATAGAGCTCTCCAAACAAAGGAGACTTTGCCCGAATTTTTTGAAAATATGGATCCTGATAAATGAGACACAATAGTGTGGTATCGGGTTACCAGAAATCCATAGGAATTCCACGGGTTGACGGGTTGTCAACGGGGCCCTTGGGTTTGGGGCGTCACAAGAACAACATACAATTGGTTCCCGAAACATCTAATATTTCTTCATTCCTTGTATTCATACCTTGAACCGCGAAATCCCTTGCTCCAACAGGTATCCTCGTTCTTCCTCACATCTCTGCACACTCCTAATAACCCTTATAAGCACACCTCTCTTTTTCCCCTCATGACTCTGAATATTTATAGTGATATTCTACCACTTTCCTTATTCTATAAGGAATCCTTACTCTACTAAGAAACCTTTCCTTATTCTATGAGGAAGTCTAATATTACAACAATATACTAACCTAAGAATTATCTTATACGATATTCTTTACAAATAGGAATTAATGCTAATTAGGAGTTTGAGACATCTTAACAATCTCCACCTTAGATCAAATTCTAGCATTTAGTCCACCTTCAACTAAAATTCCTTTTATGTGCTTTGCTATATTTTGTTATACTAGAGATCTTGAATTTGAAGCTCTAACAATCCTCCCCTCGAACAAGTACCACTGAACCTTCTCTCAAATGATCATCCATCCATCACTCCTACATTATTAGGATTTTCATAACCATTAACGTTACAGCATGCCTTTACATGAAGAACCATTTGCCTCAAGAGCTTGCTTTTAGTTAAGAAAACTTCTCTTCATCATGCATGGAATAATAACATACATGAAGTTAAAGACACACCTACCTGTCGATGGATCATAACTATGGATCACATTGTCCAACTAATTCAGACTCCTACCTATGTTTGCGCTGGGGGTTTTCCACCTGCATGGTCGAGTCACAGACCTTTTTTATGATACCAGTGTAAGTGTTAATGGGCCTATCTCTACCCATAAAGCTAGCTCATTGAGGTAAGACTTTCCTCCCCTATATCAATTGCACCTTTGCCCTCCTCACATCTGATGTGGAACCTGACAATCCCCCACTCACCCTTGGGAGCCATTAGAATTCAAGGGTGAGTTATTCATAATTTTATATGACTACCAGTGTTGGCCTTAATGAAACTTTGATATAGATAATGTTAATTCAAAGGCAAAAGATAAAATAACTTGCACAAAGATGCATAAGGTTTTAAACGTGGTTATTGACCATACCTCTTCCCCATTGATGTAGGGAAGGAATCTTTCCATTATATTAGAAATATTATGTGGAGTGAGCAACATACATTTGTGTTCATGAAACATTCAATATTTCCCCTTCTTTGTATGCATACCTTGAACCACGAAATCTCTCAGCTCTACTCCAGGTATCCGTTTTCCTCGTATCTTTACTTTTCCAGCTAACGCACCACAAACTCATCTTTTTCTCATGATTTTTTCTCCTCATGACCTAGAATATTTATAGTGATATTCATATGATTATCTATTCTATAAGGAATTCTTGTTCTATCAAGAAACCTTTCCTTATTCTATAATGAAGTCTAATATTACAATAATATAACGACCTAAGAATTATCTTATATAATATTCTTTACAAATGAATAGAAATTACCTATTAGGAATTTGAGACACATTCGAATAAATATAAATAAAAATAATTAAAAATATAAAATTTCTTAAATTATTTAATCTTTATATTGACCAATTTTAAAAAATAATTTTTAAAAAATAATATGTGATATTTAACTCTATTTTTTCTTTTCTTCCACTTTTTCTGCTTATTTTATTTCTCTTGTAGTTTCCTTAACATTTTACAGACCATAACATAGCCCTTACAAATGAATCTAAACCTGAATGCATCCTTGGCACAAACAAGGGATATTGAACTCATCCAATGCGATCCATATTCACTACCAATCAATCCACTCTATACTCTCTGACTACAGAAAAAATAAATTAAATGTCTTGAAGATCTATAAATAATACAGGGAAACCTTTTCCACATCATTTGGTTAATATAGCCTTTATTTTAATTGATTTAAGTCATAATTCCCTTTCGACTCCTACAATAAGTGAAAAATGATAAATTAGACACTTCCTATTATCTATTCTCATTTGATTACCTCTTGTATTTTTTCCAAATAAAGAGATAAATAAATATGAATTAGTATTTTAAATAAAAATTCACATTATCAAATTTAAAAATTTTATAGAAATTGCTTTTCTGAATGTTAGATGAATCCTTGGCCCCATTAGATGCGTTTATACCTTTTGATGATGCCTTTTTCTTGGACTGAGGTACACATGGGCTTTTCAGGGGTCATTGGCGAGGGGAGGTGGGGCTGCTTGGGTGGGCTGGTGCTGCAAGCTCGGATGTGACACCTTCAGTTTTGCTGTCTGGATATGGCCTCTGCGAAAGAGTGGGACTGGGTGATGGCGGGCTGGTCTGGGGCTCTGGTTGTCGGGTGAGCTGGGGTTCTTTGCTTGAGTCTTGGTCTGCGGGCTGGGCATTGGCACTCCTCTGCTGAACGAGAAGAAGGAAATTCGGCGAGGCTTCGCTCGTGGCCCAGCTCCGTGCTAAAGTCAGTTTCTTTACGAGGAGAAAGATGAGGCGCTTGGAGGGGCGAATGTGTTGCGTACCTTTCACGAGATAGGGTGGCACAGTATTTATAGTATATGTATTCGGTTGGATGGTGATTGGGATTCTTTCCCATTGGTGGGATATTTCTTGCTTTATCGGTATTGGATTTGATTGTGAGCACTTTGTTGAATTATCATCTTCCCTTATTGAGTGGGATATGACGTCCCAGTAGGATGAGGGCGTATATCATGAATTATTTTATTTGTATTGATGGGATCTAGTTGGATTTGCGGGATAATACGTTATCGGGTTATTACATTTCCTTATCGATGGGATCTAGTTTGATTTATAGGATGTGGGCTTTCGATCATCCATAAGCGGCCTTTCACGTGCAGATTGGAGCCCTCATTACAGTGTGTCTAAGGCAGGCGCTTCAATGGGTCTGCCTCTTATTTAGGTGCAGCCAGTGGGCTGCTGAACTCTGGCGTTTTCTGAGATTAGCTTTTTCTTTTTATTCCTTGAGCCATGCGCCCTTATCCCTTTGGTCTTTTCGGCCGTCGACGACGCTAGGATTGGAGTGTGAGTTTTGTTTTCATTATTTGCTTTCGTCATGGGTCTGAGTGGCTCTTCCTTCTCTGCGTGTGGGTGACTCTTCAATTGTTGCGATTACAGGCGGGTGGCGGTGCCTCGGCAGTTCGATCGGGGTTGAACTTTGAGATGCCCCAGGGGCGCCTCCTTTTCCCTTGGACAAGGGTAAGGGGAAAGTAGACCTGATTAAATATCCTGGAGGGTCAGAATACCTAAAATCCGCCGTTCAACATGCTTTAATTGTGGGGCCTAGCAAGGTCGGTCCCTCATATGGGGCCACCTTTGCTAGACGTTATCGACCTCCTTTTGGCGTTCGAGTGTGGTCCCTGGCGTTTTGACCTCATGTGGTTTCCATACTTTAAGATGGTGTGTTTCTTTGAAGTGGCCTTAAATAATGGTCTTCGCTCCCTCTGCATCCTTTCATAGAAAGGGGTTTTGCGACACTTCAATGTTTATCCTTCTTAGCTCTACTTGATGGTTGGGTATTTTTGGTTGCTTTATTAGTTTTCTTTAGGGACGGTGAGGGGGACTTGGTGTTCCCAGTGTAAACTGTTCCTTTATCTTTTCCCCAGCACGAAGAAAACCTCACGAGGAACCTCTATTTTCTCGACGTTCTGGCGCTCCTCTAGTGATTTCCGATCTTCCTCTTCTTACGAGAGAACTGGAAGGAATGCTCTACTTCTTTATTGCAGCCATTACAGGAATATGACCCTCTTGACAAGGGCAACCGATCTGGGCATTCGGTTGCTTGGACCACCCAGAGAATCTATGAAGTGTTCGCTTTGTTTTGGTATAACCTTTGTAGGGTTATTGGATGGTACAATTACGCATTGTCTACATGCCTCGTGTTAGAATCGATCTGTTGGCCCAAGAGATACTTCGATCATCGTGGCGTTAGTAAGTGTTCTCTCGCCCCTATGGATTTGATCCGTCGGACATTACGCCTTCGGGCTCGAGGTCGGCTGCTCTGGCACTTTGAGGCCTTAGCCTCCTTCCACCATGAAGTTTCTCCCGCCGGGGCCCTCCTGCATCAAACCCGCTGAGGAGGCTTGGCTCGGTTGGAGCGTTGTCACCGGAAGCCGGTGTGAGACGGAAGACCACGGACTCCGTTGAAGTCAGTCGCTTTAGTCGAGTTCCGAAGTGGGGCGTCTTCCTCTTCTCGTCTACCCATGTCCAGCGGACGGGCAACTGTGCCTCCATTGAGTTCTAAAGTCTTGAGTTCCATGACCCGGGTGTAGATTATAGCTGCGAAAGCGAGTCCCTCGAGTGGGCGTGAGCGGTGATGGCGGTCATGCCATCAGCATGCCGGAATCATGATGAGGTGTTAGACCACCTTCTCGAGGCGGGAAGGAGGTGAGGAGGAAGGACTCGGATTCGGGGTGGCGGGAGATGACTCGCCTTCTCCCGATCTTGAACTTCTTGGCCGGTATTTGTCTAAATCCATTCTTAAGGTGATCTCAAGAATTCGTCTTGGGTGATGAGGCTTTGACTCATCCCTCCGGGGGTAAGCACCATGGATTCCATACCTTGTAGGTATGCGATTCCATTTTGGAGTTGAGTGTTGATCTTGCGTTGGATGTGATTCCTATGTTGGATGTGGCGGTGGCTACTCATTTTGAAGGGTTGTGAAAGGCTGGCGAGAACTAAGCGAAGATCATGCAAGCGGGTTTTACAGCGAGTGACTTCCCTCACATTTGGTAATTTGTTTGCGGGGTCAGGTGCAACGTGTTATGACCGAGAGCGGTGAAGCAAATCTGATTTGACACCACTGTCGGCACGTGCTCGGTAGAGAGTAGAGGAAGATGAGGCCGAAACGGCAGGGCGGCCCGGCGGAGCTTCAGGAGGTTCGGGGATGAGTTACGAGGCGCACAAAAATGACACTAGAGAAGTGGATGAAGCTCACGGTCATGATATGAGCTTCGGATGGTTGGGGATGAGCTTCTCATCAGGCGAGTTCACGGGAGTCTAAGCAAGGCTTTGCGTGAGTCAAGATGAGCTGCGTGATAAGAGGCGGCTATTGGATGGGGCTTGATGCGAGACCTCTGTTTCAAACTGTATTGAGCCTTTGGTAGAAGTGTCGTAGACTCACGTAGGGACCTTCATCAACAAATAACTGCACAGTTTCTTTCATTGGGTTAGAAATTGTAAGGAAGATTGGGGATGAGGCTTTGTGCTCGATGGAAGCCACAGGTGGCTAGCCTTTAAGGAAAATTTGTAATGCCTACCACGGCGGACTTCAACTTTGACATTCTAGCGACGGGGGTTGAGGAATCCCTCTGGGCTATTGGATAGGACACTTCATTAAGGCTACTCCTTCTTTACCTCTGCTCCTCCTTTGATGCTGATTAGATTAATATCGATGTGATCTTTGTTTTTTACTTATTTTTCTTTGTTTGAGACCGGGACATATGTGACCTTTTCCTTAATAAAGCTTGATCTGCTGCCTTTTCACACATTATAACAACACACGGCTTGCCACCAGACCCAGCACCATCAGTCACAGTCAGAGCGGCTCACGGGATGTGAGTTAGAGTTAAGCTCTGGGCATTCCCGGGGCTTCATGGTACACCTTTCTGTACTGTGGTGGCCAGTTTAGGTTGCATGGGTGGGTAGAGTAGTCGGTCGTCGGTAATTCTTGAACTCCGGGGCGTTAAGGCCTTAATGGGGGTGAATGCAGTGAGGCCCCGACTCTTGTTGCATGGCTTATTGGGACCGGCCTCTTTTGGGCTCTGGCTATTGGCTCCATGGATGCATGCTTTGTTGATTGTCTTCTTGGGCTCTTGAGATTCATGGCTCAGGGCTACATGGCCTGTTGCTGTTTGAAAATTTCTTTGAATACCGAGCTCTGAGGCTTCTTGGCGGCGAGGCCTTCACAGGCTAAATAACTTTGAGCTAATCCCGACTTTTAGGTTGCATGGCACAGTAGAGTAATTAAATTAAATCAGCTGAATTTCTGGCAGAGCTCGGGGTTTTAGGCCTTGTGGTGAATAACTGGTGATATGACTTTAAATTTTGTGCTTTGCGTGGGTGGTCGAGACTCGTTAAGTAGGCTCTGGGCTCCGAGCCCTACAGGGCCTTGTAGTGGAGATATAAGCAGGCGGTGACTCTTGGGGTGCATGGCTGAGTGGGTAGTCAGGCTCGTCAGTTGGCTCTTTGGAGCTCGAGCCCGAGGCCTTGTAGGCTGATATAGCTGGTGATCGACTCTTGGTACAATATGGCACAGTAAATGTCCGAGCTCGTCAGTGGTGCTAGGCTCTGGCCATTTGTGACCATGTGAGAGGCGATATGGCCTGGTGATCGACTCTTGCAAGACACATGGCTGTCTTGAGTTGTCGAACTCGTCAAAGTGAGTTGTTGGGCTCCGGGCGTTGTGGCCTTGTGGGCGATAGCTGAGGTGATCGGCTCTTAGGGTGCATGGCTGAGAATGGGAGTAGTCGAGCTCGTCAAAGTGAGCCTCACAGGCTCTGTGATGTTGTGGCTATGTGGAGTCTCTTTGAGGTGATCGGGCTCTTGGTGCATGGCTGCGGTGGTCGAGCTGGGTGGCCAGGCCAGATTGGGCTTCGGGCGCCTAGGGCCTTGGGGCAATGGCTGGATGATGCTGACTCTTAGGGCTGCATGGCATGCGGAGTGGTCGGACTCGTCGAGAGTGAGATTTCTTTGTGCTCTGGGGCGTGAGGCCTTGTGAGCGAGTATAGCCTCGAATTTGATCGGCTCTTGAGTGCATGGCTGGAGTGGAGTAGTCGAGAGCTCGTCAGGCGAGCCATTTGGGCTCCGTGGCCCGAGGCCTTGTGGCGATATAACTGAGCTGATCGGCTCTTAGGGTGAATGGCTGAGCGGTGGTCGGACTCGACAAGTGTTCTTAGGCTCCGGCGCTGGGCCTTGTGGGCGATATAGCTGAGGTGATCGACTCTCTTGGGCTGCGTGGCTGGTGGAAGTGGATTAGGCTCATCAAAGTGGTACTAGGCCAGTGTGTGTGTACCCATGGGATATGGCACGGATGATCCGGCTCTTAGGGTGCATGACTGAGCGGAGTAGTCGGGCTCGTCAAGTGAAGGCGCCCCTAGGCTCAGGCGTGGGCCTTGTGGGCGATATAGCTGGTGATCAGCTCTGTTTGCGTGGCTGTGTAGAGTAGTCAGACTCGTAAAGTGAAATTTCTTTGGGCTCGGCGTTGAGGCCTTGTGAGGGATATAGCCTAAGATGATCTGACTCTTGGGCTGCATGGCCTTAGTAGAGTAGTCGAGCTCGTCAAACTGAGCAGCTGGGCTCCGGGGGCTGAGGCCTTGTGGGCGATATAACATGGGTTGGTCGACTCTTGTTGCCAGCTTTGTGCTTGGGTCGTCGAACTCGTCGAAGTGAGCTAGTGGGCTCTGGGGCGGCGTGGCTTCTTGTGGGTGATACGACTGGTGAGTCGATCTCTTCAGTTGCATGGCACGAGTAAGTGGTCGAGGCTCGTGAAAGTGAGGCTCTTGGGCTCCGGTATTTGTTAGCAGTGGCGATATAAGCTTGGGGTGATCGACTCTTAAGTTTGAATGAAGCAGGTCTCTGAAGTAGTCGAGCTCGTCGAAGTGAATCTTGGGCTCAGAGCCTTATGGGTGTCTTTGAGCGGTTGACTCTTAAGTTTGTGGCCTGGTGGAGTGGTCGGGCTCGCCCAGTGAGCCTCTTGGAGCTCAAGGCGAGGCCTTGTGGGCGATATAGCCTGAGCTGATCTGACTCTTAAGCTGCATGACCTGTGTAGAGTAGTCGAACTCGTCAAAGTGACTCTTTGGGCTCACGTGGCTGGGCCTTTTAGGCGATATGGCACGAGGTGATCGACTCTCTTGGTGTATGGCTGAGTGGGTGAGTCGGAAGGCTCGTCAGTGAATCGCCCAGGCTCCGGCGGGCGCTATGTGATATAGCTGGTGATCTGACTCTTTAGTGCATGACGCATGCGGAGTAGTCGAACTCGTCAAAGTAATTTCTTTGGGCTCAATTGGGCCTTGTGGGCGATATAGCTGAAGTGTCTGCTCTTGGGCTGTGGCTGGGTGGAGTGGTCGAGCTCGTCAGTGAAGCCCGAGGCTCAGGGCGTTTGTGGCCTTGTGGGCGATATGGCCCTAGGCGATCGACTCTTGGGGTGCATGGCCTAAGTGGAGTGGTTGGGCTCGTTAAAGGAGCTCACCCCGGGCTCCGGGGCGCTGTGTATATGGGCGATATAGCCTAGTGATCGACTCTTAAGGTACGCCAGCGTCACGGAGTAAGTCGAACTCGTTAAAGTGAGGTTTCTTTGGACTCGGGCGTTGAGGCCTTGTGAATGATATAGCTGGTGATCTGACTCTTAGAACATGGCACAGTGGAGTAGTCGGGCTCGTCAAGGCGGCGGGCTCACGAACGCGTGGCGCTTATGGGCGATATAGCTGGTGATCAACTCTTGAGTTTGCATGGCTGGCGGAGTGGTCGGGCTTTCGTCGATCCCAGGTCATTCGCGTCTGACCATTTGACCGATTTTCTTGGAAGATCACCAGTGTCTTCTTTAATGCTGATTTATGGAGAATTTGAAACAATTACCACAATTTCCGATTGCTTTGGCACGCAAATGGCGGCTTCATTTGCTATGGGGTTTATACTTTGGACACTTTGCCCCTTAAGTGCGTGGCGGGGTCTGTGGGAGATGGGCGTCGAGAAGCTTGATGTGCCGTCGAGGATCACACAGTGCAGTTCGGTTTGTTGGACCTCTGCTTGTGGGAGTTGTGTGTTTCCCTAGTCTCCCCTTTATTGGAGTCATGTTATTCCCTAGCTTCGTGATAGGGAATGTGTCCGGAGAGGGCGGTACATTTCTTGTGCCACTTTCTCTATTTTCTATTCTTCTTTCTCTTCCTCTCCTTTCTTCTCTTTCTCCCTCTCCTTCATTCTCTCTTCCTTCCTTTCTTCCTTTTTTTCACATCTCATTCTCCCTTTTTCTTCTTTCCTTTCGGACAAACTCTTTCCATCCACTTTTTGTTCTCATTTTCATCTCTTTACTCTTGTTCCTCCTCTTTTCCACCTTCTTTTGCCCTTCTTCATGACTTTTCCATCTCCTTTTCCTTTCCTCTTTTCTTCTTAGAGACTTTTTTTTTTTTTTTTTGAAGACACTGCTTGTACTATGTATATTTCAGATCATATGGACCAACCTGCGATTGTAGTGAATGTCGATTGGAATAAAGAGAGACTTTTCTTTTATGACTATGAGCTTTCTCATTACATTTGCATGTAATTTTTACGAGCAGTATATATGCGAGTTGTTTGAGGCGTCTAACAAATAACTATTAAGCGGCTCATATCGTCTGTCGAAAATTGATAATGCTTCATTTGAATTACAAACTGAGGTCTCTTGATAAAAGCGTTTAAGGTGTTCCGTTCAAAAGCATGATGCTAAGAATTTTTCTCTCCTGTGCGGGCTCGTAATTGCTGGTCGATGACGCGGGATATATATAGGCCCTCGGTTAGGACCTAACTTTCCATGCGTTGGATTCAGCACCTTCTTGAAGACTTCTTGAACTAGGTCACTGGCATGTAGCTCCTAGGTTTGACCTTTTGGTTGTAATACCTCGTCGTCTTCCTCTGGTAATCCTCCGTGCGCCTTAGAACCTGCTCACGTTTTTCATCTAAGAGGTCCAAATTTAGACGGAGAGCCTCGTCATTGTGTTCCACTGTCGCCAACTCGATCCTTGGGGACTTTAACCCGACCTTATAGAAATTTCTTGCTTGGTACAGGCTAGGGCGAATGGGGTTTCTAGGGTTCTTTGACTTGCGTTGTCTTGTATTTGCTTTCGGAGAATTCTACCCATTTGCCTTTAAGATCTTACCAATTTGGTCTTCAATGCGGCCTTAAGGGTTACGATGGTGACCGATGTCCATTAGGCTGTACGGATGTACTAGGGACGAGTAATAATTCACTTAATTGAGCTGGTACAAAATCCACGAACTTCGCGTTGTCAAATTGCTTTCCATTGTATGCGATGCGAGTCTTGGGATACGAGCCTGCATATAATGGCTTGCCACACAAATTGCGTATCTTACGTTACGTGATTGGCGAAGGTTCGGCCTCGATGACGGTGAAATGTCTACCATGACGATGATGAATTTACGTGGCCTTCCCGAGCGAGAGGTGATATGTCCAAACCCCATTGTTGGAAAGGCCAGGGGCTTGTAATTGATGTCCAAGGGCTCGTGGGAGGCGTGAGATCTTGGCATGCTCTTAGCCCAGTTTGCATCTCTGTTAGGTCGGTCGCGTCGAGTATTGTGGAGCGGTAGTATCCACGCGTAAGATGCTCCACGCTGTGCTCGAGGCTCCGATATGATTTCATATACCTTCGTGTACTTCCTTAGCACGTATTCGGTGTCTTTCCCATGATGCATAGGATGGGTGTGAAGAAACCTCGTCTGAAGCCACTTATGATTAGTGAACACGGGTGACCTGGGTGATTTTAGGCGCAACCGGTGGTCGAGTGGGCGTAAGTCGATATGTAATCCCAAATGGGGTCCATCCAACTTGGCTCGGATCCGACTTGGGCAACTTCCCACGTCACGAGGATCTATAAGAGCTCTGCGGTATTCGACGGTGTTGACTGCTTTGAGGTCTTCTGTGAAACTGTCATTGGTTTGCCCGAGGCATCGGCAGGGATGTTTGACACGGACCGGCGAACTTTTTAATAAATCTCGTACCTTTTTGAGGTACAGGATCATTCTTCCGCTTTTGGCCTCGTAGGTGTCTTCTATTTGTCTTACTTACCGGTTTGGGAGTTCTTTGGATCACTAGTGATTAGATTTCCTGAGTGAATGAAGTAAAGTTGAGAGGCCTGCTATGACGGCCTCATATTCGGCCTCGTTGTTGGAGGCTAGGAATCCGAATCTGAGCGCATACTCAATGTTTATTCCTTCTGGGGAGGTCAGGATTAAGCGGCTCGCTTCCTTGTGCGTTTGTGGCCCCGTCTACAGAAAGTTTCCAGATGGGTAGGTCAGTCGGTGCTTGGGTGTTCTCGGTAGGCTCTGCTGAGGTGAATTCCATGACGAAATCTGCTAAGACCTACCCTTTTATTGCAGTTTTTGGCTTATATATGATGTCGAACTCGCTCAGCTCTATGGCCCACTTCATTAGCCTTCCTGAGGTCTCTAGTTTATGTAACACTTAGCTAAATCGGATATTACTGATGGAACTTAACTGGTGAGCACGAGTAAGAGCGAACTTCTAAGCAACGGTTACTAGTGCCAGGGTTAATTTCTCATCCTGGTACCTCTCTTCCACTCCTCTCGAGCCTGTTTGCAATAGTAAATGTTAACCGGACCAAAAGACATATACAAATTTGACATCATTTACAAGAGGCTACATTGTCTAATCACGACATGACGTAATAAAACTTGTTATGGGACATGTTTGATGTACACCAAATTTATGACGTTATCACTAAGGACTATTATCTAATCCCACGATAACAATACCGCAAAACTTCGTTAAAACTACATCAATAAATTGTTATGGTCAAACATCTATTCAAATTAAAGACTTATTACTTGATGACTATTGTCTAATCCTCGATAAATAAACCATTAAACTTGGTGTGAGTTTCTTTAAGTATCACTTGAATTAAAGATAATTTTTGTAAGAGTAAACCATTTCGTGTGGTTTTGATCGATTATCTGCAAGTGCACAGGTCGACAAATGTCAAATGGATTTAAGTCGGATATCGATCCACGAGATCTGAGAATTTTCAATCAACTACGACTACTTAAGCTCCACATACTATTTGGACGATAATACGATAATGAGATTTTCTGCTTTGACTTAAGAATGAATGATGTAAAGAAAAATGAATGAACAATAAATGAATTGAATATTGAAATATTAAAATAACAAATTTAGATTTAACAATTATCTTTAAAGAAAACATTGAATAATCAGCTATTGTGAAGAATCAATTCCTACAGTCTGTACTGCATCTTTGGTTTTCTGAACTACAGATCTTTAAAACTAGTCTAAGGATTAATATAGTGTATTTGGATCTCTCCATACCACACGAGTTCATCTCATCTCACCTTAAGCTGTTTCTCTGTTTCAGAATTGAAATAACTACTTTTAAAACTAGTTGCCTTGTTAAGGTATTTTTCTTTCTCGATACTTCATATCCTGACATGAATTTGCGAACTGAGGCATCTGGCCTTCAATTTAGTCATTCGCGAGGTTACTATCACGAAGTTCCTCACCCTCAAAAATTAGAATAACACTCTTTCCTTGATTAGATCTTACTGCTGGGATGGTCACTATTCGAATTGAGGTGAACTCTCTTGTCTACTTAGGTATAACTCACTCAGCTCATTCTCGGTTACAAGCGAGAAGAGGATGTATTGATTTAAATATCTGAGAGCGCATTATATCGACAATATCGAGGTTCAAATACCTTCCGAAATTGTTTCTTACTCTCGGGAATGCCTTCTGTGTCACGGAGGAGGGCCTCTACGGAAATCGGAAAGTGAAACGACCTCGTTATGGGTATAAGAGACTGAAATTGGGATCAATTCAAGAACCGCATGAAAACCCAGTAGTCAGTTTAACATACGAAGTTCATTATTATGAATGAAATACTGCGGGAAGATTATTTCGACAATAACGTCAATTCAATGGAAGTAGGTTTCTAAATTGCAGTTATACCCATACATTGGCTTCGCGATAAAGAAAACCACTATAATTGGAAACTAGGTGTCGAAATCCCAAAATTTATGCAGGTGGCTTGACGGGCATTAATTTTAAGAAATAAACATCACCGCATTATTTCAATCCCTTCTGAGCTAACGTTCAAAATCCAATTAGAGCGAAATATAAATAATCTAATCTAAAATAAAATGGAAAAAAAACGAAAACAAAGAAAAGAAAAGAAAAGAAAAATAAAAAAATACAGGAGCCTTCAGCAACCCAGATTTCTCTTTCAAGTCGCCAAGAGCTGCGTTTCTTCAATAGCAGCTGTGTATTTATAGGGTTCTGAAGTTGGGCCCTAATTTCGATGCACCTCATTGTGGATTTCAAGTTAACTGGCCCAGTTTGTTGATACTGTCGCGACATGTCGAGTCCTGTCGCGATACATTTAATCTCAGTCTTTATCGCGAAGCCTTTGTTGGATTGCGACATGTCTTTCTAATTAGGCTGATGTCGCGACAGCTTAAGGACGTCGTGACCTTAACTGTGTGCATTTGATGTCGCGACAAGTGGATGTTGTCGCGACCTCTTTCTCTCTGTAGTGGTTGTCGCGACCTCTGGATGTTGTCGCGACTTCCCTTCTCTTACCAATGTTGTCGCGACCACTTGAATGATGTCGCGACTTCCCTTATGTGTAGTTGATGTTGCGACAGCTTGATGTTGTCGCGACCTTACGTCTTTGCAATTAATGTGCCGCGACATCGGTGTTGTCGCGACTATCTTCTTCTGATTGTTGTCGCGACCGCTTCTTTATTGTCTCGACTTCCTTTACGTAAAATTGTTATACGCTGACGGCGGTGTTATGCGCTACCTCTTCTTCACTGTCTTTGACTGCGCGACCTGCGAGATGATGTCGCGACCTTCTTTCTTGAGCTGATATTTGTAGCGACTTCTTTCTCTATAGGCGATGTTACGGCTGCATCCGGATGTGTGACATCATGTCTTCTTAACGATTCCGGTGCTTGACCTTGAGTTTCTTTCGCTCCCAGCTCATTTTGTTTTCAATTAAGCTTCATTTGCGACTGGAGTTTCGCTGTTGCAACCTGAATATGCATTTTGATTGCTGTCAAGGCTTCACGACATCAGGTCCTTTCATCCTTGTGCGCCTTTCCTGCTGTAACCTGCTTCAGCCAATTATATCATTAACGCTCATCCACCTTCTGCTCCTTTTTATGCAAAAATTCTTCTTTTTCTTGAATTCCTGCTATATCTTGATTTTGGTTAGTTATTCATGTTTACGCACATAAATCGGTCTTTTAGATAAAAATATATCGAAAAATGGACTAAAAATAGATGACTTTAGCTCGTCAAACTCCCGAACTTGAAATTTTGCTTGTCCCCAAGCAAAGAAAAGAAAATTTTGTTTGTCCTCAAACAAAAGGACATTTTACGTACGTTATCACGATGCAGCCAATTTAATTGAGAGTGAAATTGCATTCTTTCTTTGTATTGACTTTAAGTCGGACTAAAAGGTTAGTTTCTACTCAATCAGGTATACATAACGAAATTGTTGAATTTTTTTTTACAAACAGTACAGTTAATTGATTCTGCTGAAATGTGAGTTGATTTTCTTTCTCATTTTCTTAATGAGTCACTTAATCCTTAGGGGATGCTCACAGTTTTGATCTTTTCCTGATTTTCCAAATTCCATAGGCTTGTTGTTCATATTGATCTCCACTAATGTAGGTGATTACAACCTTGAATCAATGTCAGTCTTTTGGGCTTGTAATGTTAAGTTGGGTAAGGGGTAGGATGGATGGAATTTTTAGGTTAAGATTACCAATACTCCTTTTTCCTTTCTTACTCTTACTGCTTTTGTCCCCTTTTCCTCCCTTGTAATTTCATGTCAACTCCCCAAACTTCGTGTTTGGGATACCACCTTGATTTTCTTATATTCAAAACTGTATGTTCCCATTTCTCATTCATAATTTAAACTGGGGGAAATTTTCTTTCTTGTCACCTTTCAGGAATAGTGCAATGTTTTTATCTTCTGTTAGGCTTTCTAACCTCTTAACAAACTTTGGGTTAGTAACTCCCATACCGGATAGCATTAGGGTACTAGGTGTTGAAACACCCTAAGAACAATTGTTTCAAGAGAGTTAGGCCACAGAACAAAACCTATTCCCTTAAGCCTTCTTTTACATTTGTGTTTCTTTTTCTCTTCATTCCCTTTTACGTATTTTCTCCTTGAGTTCCTCAAAAAATTTACACTCCCTGAGCTTTATTTGTTCTCTCTTTTTGAGTTCTTTGGTAATCCACGAGGTTCTTTAGAGGATTGATTCTGTAGAATGGGTTGGTGCTCCATTGGCTTCTTTCGAGAATAAGGCTTGTTTTGGCTCAATTTACGGAACTAAAGTGTAATACTGCATATGGATGAGGATAAATAGAATGGCTCGAGCTTTCGAAATAGCTGCGTCATTTCACGTTGATTGTATCACCTAGGATTTTGCCTTTATCATTAATCCTAACCAAGTTCTACAATTTGGGTTGATTAAGCGCGACTAACCACGAGGATTTTCTTGACTCATATGATGGATGAGAATTTAAATGATGTTATTTCAAACGGGTTCCTTGACTCCCTTTGTTCATACCTGAAACTTCAAAGAAAAATTGTTTTGTTCCTTCAATTGTAAAACCTTCCTTATTCTAGACTTATCAGCAAAAATTCAAACTAAATCACAATTTATGTTTCAATTAAATTGCCTGTGTCAACTAGCCCTTATTTTTCAATTAGTTCATTCATCTATATTCGTCAACTCTTTATGCTATGTCTCATCATTTTTCATTCTTGATCTATTTCTTGTTATTCTTCTAACAATTAAAGCAAAAGTAAACACACAATTTGACTTCAAACAACTCAACATCAAACAAATTTCTGATTATTCATTAGATTGTATAAAAGTTGAGAATCCATGAGTACGAGAATGGGAAGAGATGGATGAGTCGGGTTGGAAGGTTTTCTTTTTTGAGAAGTAGCAAATATGTTTGGAGGATCCAGATCAAGGGTTGCCAGGTTTGGATTGAACTTTGGGAATTTCATTTCTGTCCTCTTCTTCAGCTTGGCACTTTCTTTCTCCATCTGTTCTTCAAGAATCAGTTCATTGGTGAGATCAATTTTTTTATTCAAATCATCTTGCCTCGACTGATGTATTCATTGTATGCTCATTAAATCATGACCTCTAAAAATTTGGATAGATTGTTGTTAATCAAATCCAAATTTTCAATATATTTTCTTCTATAAGCATCATTGTCATCAAGCACTTTGTCTCTATCAACATCTTCTTCTCAAACTCTCCTTAACAATGACATATAAAGAAATTTGAACCCCTTGATCTGCTCCTTGTCTTCGTTCTTGTTCTCGCATCCCTTTCTCGATAAGTTTCAGGAGTTGAGAGTCTCGATCATATTGATTATCAGAGAATGATTCATGGCTAAGTTGCAGCCTTTTTCAAGAGATCTTTGTCTCTTCCTCTCCATTTCTTTTCAAATTTTCTCGATGTTGTAGGATCTTTTAAGTCGTTTCTTCCTTTCTCGCTCTCACCTCTTCCATTTATGCTCTCCTTCAACTCTCGCTTCATACATTTCCTCTTTCTATTAAGTTCTTCTTCCCACTCCGCCGATCTCTTCTTTCAATTCAAACATACACATCTTCACTTCTCGTTGAATGCTCCATTTCTCTTCCTTCTTCCATACTTTTCTGCATGTAAATGAGCATCTCCATTATTCGCTATCTTCGGGCTCTCTGTGAGTTTTCTCCCGTTTTCCTCAATTCAAGCTATCGGAGAGCTACAAATGGGTGGTAAAATCTATAGACTTGTTTCATCTCTGCCTCTAAGTCCTCGCAAACATAGAAGTATTCCTCTCTGTGTTCCCGGGGTTTTGTTCTCCTTGGATCTCTCAACCCGAAGAGTGTCCTCTTCGTTCTTCTTCATTCTCTCTCTCTTCCTTTCCGCAACTGCCTCCATCATGATCCCCTTTTCTTCAAATTCCTCGCCCTTACTTACCCCCAAGCAGGTTAATGGTGAAGCTCGGGAACCTCTTTCTTCTCGCCCATGTTCCTTCACCCCACTTTCAAACAAAGCCTAGTGATTGTCGCTGACGAGGGATCAACCTCGCTTTCCCCTCATGGTATCTTAATATTGAATTTTCACCACGCTTCCACGCTGAAGCCACTTTCGCATTGCATACTGCAGATGGCTTCCTCGTTCCTCATCGCGGCATACATGCTTCGCTGGAAATCAACACGCATGCCGTGAAATAAAACCATACCTTGTGCCTCCTTTGTAAGACTTCCCTCATGACTATCTCGTGCTCCTTTCTTCATCCAATTGAACCTACCATCCTGACAATTTTCTCGACACACCTTCACTGCTCAGTTTGCTAACTTAAATTTCCGTGGGAGCTACGCCGCTTTCCGCCATCCGTACACCTGCTAATGGCATTTCGCTTCATATGGAACCCAAACTCGACAAATACAGAGTTGTCCTTTCTTTCCTACCAAGCTGGGAGTAGAATTCCCTGACCACCGCCGTATATCCGGCCCTCTCGTGTCATAAATTTTCTCCTGTACTCGCTGTTTGGTCATTTTTGAAAGGAAATAGGTTACCGAATCCTCTCTCTCCAACAAAACCCTTTATCAAAGATAATTTCTGATGTTAACACTAGCTCTTCCACACAAACGCATCTTCTTTCTTCTTCCATCGCCTCATTCTTCCCTCGTATGCTCTCGTTCCTCGCAAATTGGTCGACTGCCTCGGATGAATCGCTTCCTTCTAAGTTGAAAGCATGTTCTCCATGATTTCGCCCGCATTCTGACTTAAAGTCTCGGTTCAGCCATCGGGAGGAATCTAAGGTTTTAGGAGGAAGTTTGATTTAGGTTTTGCAAAAATCTAATCCAGAGAATATAAGACAAAAGAGTCAATTCTCATGTAGGAAGAAGATAACAATGGGAAGAAGCCAACAACAGAATTCCGCTTACAGGCGACTATTTATGATTTCATTTATTAATGCTTGTCGCAACTTAAATTCAGGCTGAGAGTGTGCGCCATTAAATTTGTATAAAATCGAAAAACTCAGCTTCGCTGGTAATTTATCCTCTTTGTCATGGCATAAATTATTCGCGAGGATAAGTCCTTAAGGTTGCGTACATCGCATCTCAGACATTGTCAAGTCAGCCGCGAATTTCTTTTTCTTCAAGGGATTAATGCTTTGCCGCGAATTAAATTTCTATCGCGACCTCAATTTCTTTCTCCACGTAATCTCGTCGCACGTCATCCTTCGTTTTTCGCCAAGACGACTAAGTCACTTACATCAACTTTTTGTCAAGGACTTCATTTTCCGCCACGACATAAGTTTTTTTTTGTCGCAACGTAGTCCTAATTTTGTCAAATTTAATGAATAAATGTTTTTCACTCTTAATCGCAACAGATTCTCATCATCAAACAAACCAATTTCACACAAAGAATTAAAGAATGTATTCAATCTCAAATTTCCACGTAATTCTATATTAAGGGAAGGAATGCTCCCTTTTTTTTTTTTTCTCCGGTCGTTCCTCTTCTCGCAAGTCAGCCGAGTCAGATCGGGTTCACTTTCGTCTGGTTTCATTTCGCATAAGCATTTCCCGCAACATTTACTGTAGGATTCACTAAACAAAAATTAACTTTAAGTACCAACTAATCATTATTATAATAACTATAGAAAACAAAATCAAGGTTAATTCAAAATCTAAAACATAAATTAAAGTCTCTGCGGGTTGCCTCCCATCAGCCGCCGCTTTTAGTCCTACCGACTTTGTCGCTTTTGATTTTCCTTCATCTAGATACCCGCTGGAGCTCCTTTTCCATTCTTTCCTCCCCGTTTAGATAATGCTTTAGTTCATTCATCGACTTTGAATTCTTTCTCCAAAGACAGTCCTTATCAAATACCAGCCTCCAAATGTATTGCTGACACCACCGTAATGCCCACTCCATTTGATTTTAACTTCCCCGAAACAATCTCGCCTAGAATTAAACAAGAGAACTAGTTCCCCGCTTTGAACTCTACTCAGATCCTCGATCATACCATTTCTTTCGTTTTATCTCAGAGATTCTAAAGATTAACAGCAGGGCTTGTATTTCTCACCTCTTCGCCTCGTACGCTGAGCAATCTCTTCCTCGCAGCTTAAATCGGTTCAACTTCGATGGCCACATTGCTCGTATTCAATTCCAAAGGTAGGTGGTTATGGTTTACCAAAAACAATTCTATACTCGGGACATTCCAACGGGAGTTTTGTATACCCGTGAAGCCCAAAGTCCTTCTGCTTGAGCTCACAGTCTTTTCAAGTATTCTTTTAATCTCCCTGTTGGAAATTTACCTTGTCCATTGGTTTGGGGATGATAAGCTAGACTCATTACATGCTTGATCCCATACCTGTTCATGAGTTTTGCAAATATTTTGTTTGCGAAATGAAACTCCCCCGTCACTAATGATAGTTCTGGGTGTTCCAAATGCGCTCAAAAATATTCTTTTACGAGAAACTCACAGCATGTGCTTATCATTCCTTGGACAAACCCACTTGCTTCCACCCATTTGGAAACATAATCAACTGCTAGCCGGTATGTCATGAGGTTCCCAAATGATGGTGGGAATGGTCCCATAAAATCTATTCCCCATACATCAAAGATTTGCACCACCATTATACCTTTTAGGGGCATTTCATTTCTGCTGCTGATATTTCCAATCTTTTGGCATCTATCACACAATTTAACCCATTCAGCACAATCTCTGAAGATAGTGGGCCAATAAAACCCAGATTGGAGTATCTTATGAGCTGTTCTCTCTCCACAATGACTATTATATGGTGATGCATGGCATTCATTCGAAATTTTGCCTTGTTCATTTCGGCACACATCTTCTTATTATCATGTAAGCACCTCTTTTTAAATAATAGTGGATCATCCCAAATATAATACCTGTATCGATTATGAGTTTCCTTTTCTGTTGGTAATTTGAATTACGAAGGAACTACCTGAAGCTAAATAGTTCACAATATCAGCATACCATGGAAGTTGACAGGAAACTTTAAACAGTTGCTCATCTGGGAAATTCTCTGTTAATATTACTTTCTCTTCTTCTTCTGTGCTTCTTTCTACTCTTGACAAGTGATCAGCTATCACATTGTCACACCCTTTTTTTATCCTTAATCTCCAAGTCAAACTCTTGCAATATGCCTTACCTTATCAATCTTGGCAAGCTTCCTTCTTTGACATGGGTACGATTCTTGCATAATCAGTATAATGAATAATAACATGGGATCCCAAAATGTATTGCCTAGTTTTCACAAGCAAAATACTATGGTTAGCATCTCTTTTTTCAGTTGTTGAGTAATTTTCTTGTGCTTCATTGAAGGTTCTACTAGCATAGTATATGGTCTGAATATTTTCTCCTTCTTTGCCTAGGGCGACTCCATTGCAAAATCATGACATCACATTATTTCAAATCACGTCCCATTCTAGTGCAGCCATTATAGGTGTGAACCAATTTGATCTTGATTTCTTCAAAAGCAGCCTTGCAGGAGTCATCAAAATTAAACCTTGTATCCTTCTCCGATGTCATAGTGGTGCGAAAATTTATTTTTGAGAAGTCTTTGATGAATCTCTATAAAATCGACCAAGCCCCAGAAGCTTCTTACTCCTTTTCTTGTGGTAGGTGGTGCAGAGTTTTGATAATGGATACCTTGGATTGGTCTACTTCTAGTCCGATGCTTAGAAATTTTATGCCCCGAGAACAATACATGCATTACCATAAAATGGCATTTTCCCAATTCGGTGCTAAATTTGTCTTGGCATCTTTAAACCTTTGTTTCGAGTTCTTCAAACACTTGATCAAAGCTGGATCCATACACCGAGTGAAGTCATCCATAAAAATTTCCATAACCTCTTCAGCAGTGCGAAAATATTGACATCATACACGCTTTGCTGGAATGTAGCGGGAGCATTACCTGGTAGATGGCATCGCCACGAGAAGCGAAGGTACCATAGGGGCATGTGAATGTGGTCTTCTCTTGGTCACCAGGTGCAATAGCAATCTGATTGTATCCTGAATACCCATCCAAGAAACAAAAATGAGGGTGTCCTGCTAATTTGTCCAACATCTGATCAATGAAGGGCAAAGGGAAATGATCTTTTAAGTGAGTGTGTTCGGCTTTACATGTCGTGCATACCCTCCGATGCATCCTTTGTTCTTGTTGGAATCAATTCATTTCTCATTAGGGTCTGATAAACCCACCCTTCTTTGGAACCACATGGATTGGGCTCACCCAAGGACTATCTGAAATTGGCGATAAAACCAAAGCATTCAAAGAATTTGAGTGCTCTCCTTTCTCGACCACTTCCTTCATCAATGATTCGCCTCCCATGCCTTCAGATGGCTTTGAAGTTTCTTCTAGCAGAATTGCGGCATGCAAATTCGATGGATCGATACCCTTCCACCTCCTTCAATGGACCAAGCTATAGACTCTTTATGCTTCTTTAAGATTTGCAAGAACCTCTCGCTCCTCATCATCACTAAGTTCAGCGTGAGATAATCACCGGTCTTCTCTTTGATCGGCACATATCAAATGACTTGGCAATTCTTTCCAACACTAATTCTCTTCACTCAAGCCATGAATTTCCTTTTCATTATTTTCCCTTTGTCATTTCTGTTTTGCTTCGGGCTCAACACACTTTCTATAGAATGAAAACTGCTGTATGGACTATCAGTAGTCATCTTCAATATACTGGGAATTCATTCTTTTTCATTGATAAAATTTCAGCATTACACCACTGCGAACATCAGGGTCAGAGGTATAGACATCATCAATTGCATTGCAATTTTCTTGTCTATATCTATATTCGTATGCTTTTGATCTAGTTGAAAGCAACTTCCCTCTCCAACCTCAAGGTGAGAACTCCGCATGTCGATCAGGGCAGCTCCAGTAGCTAGGAATGGTCTCCACAGCAGGGGTACTTGTGAATCTTCTTCCATGTCCAGAATGATGAAGTCTACTGGGAAGACAAATTTCCCAACAGTGACCAGCACATCTTCCATGACTCCTTCAGGTTTTACCATCGATCCGTCCCGCCATTCAAGAGTAATAATCGGTGGGAATAACTCCCCAATCTTAATTGCTTGGCAAATGTAAAAGAGGCATCAAGTTTATACTAGCTCCCGAGTCACAGAGCTTCCGAATTCAACCCTCCAATGATGCAAGGAATTGTAAAACCCCCTCGATCCTTCATCTTTTCCGCAATTCTTTCTTCATCATGCTAATCGTAAGTAGCGCTAGATCTACAATCCTTCTACTATCTTTCTTTCTTGCTCAAAGATGTCCTTCAGAATTTTGCATATAGTGGCATCCGAAAGTTACCACTTCAGAAAGGCATATCGATCTCTAAATTTTTATGAAAGAGCCAAAACCTTGCAAACTCGCTTCCTTATCCTTGATTTCCATAGCCTGCGAAACGGACCGCCGCCTGTAGCCTTTGATATCCTTCCCGGCCCACTCCTTCTTCTTTTCTCCAAAGGCTTCTTCCTTTTCCGGGCTTTCTTTCTTCTTGCCGTCATTTTTCTTTCATCTTTTCTAACTCCCTTCCCACTCTGCCGCACAACCATGCGCCTGATTCTTCTCGTGTCACTCGGGAAGGTATCTTCCTCCGGGCTTTGCGTGTTGGGGTAGGCCAGCTGCCCTACTTGTGTCTCCGTGTCTCTTCAGAATGCATTGGTGGTGTTCTCAAAATTTGAGAATTGGCAGCGCTTTGCTTCCAATTCGCAAACTTTTGTTCATGGAGGTTCAACAGCCTTCTTATTATCCCCCCATGAAATGCAAAGACTGCTCTTCAAAGATTGGGCCTCCTCTGACCCCGAGTATTCATTTCGTGTTCATTTCCTTGTCGCGCCGAACCTTGGTGGCTGTTAATAACCCCGTTGAGGGCTCCGTCCCATGCCTTGGGCCTTGTGAAGCCCCTCCACCATATGAGAAGTTCTCACGGTTCCTCGGTCGGGTGATAATGTGCCGGCAGGTTAGTATTGGTCGGAATGGTAATTTCTTTGGCCCCCAGATACTTAACCTCTTAGCATCATAGAATTGTTCTTCGCAGCTCTCACACTTCCCTTCAATAACTCTCTTCAACTCGCCTCCTATCTCATGGGCGCGCAGTGTCTTCCTTCTTGCTTGTCCAGCCTGCGGCATAATGGCATCCAACTCCGCCTCCATGGTCGCCATCTCGTCAGCTCCATGATCCCCTTTCCTCTGCTGTTTCCTCTTGAAAACTCAGAAGGAGTTTTCATATTGCATTTAGCCAGGTCTTCAATCAGCTCTCTTGCTTCTTCAGCACTTTTTCGTTTGAATGCTCCATAACATGAAGCATCAATGATCCCCTTTGATATATCATTCAAGGCATGATATACAATGTCCATCTGAGTCTTCAGATCTATCCTACGCATCGACATCTTCAAGAACCGCTTGGTCCTTTCCTAGGCTACATACAGGCTTTCATCTTCCCCCTACTGAAACACAATGATTTCCCTCCTTCTCTCTGAGGTGAGGGCTGGGGGGAAGAATGTACCCAAGTAGGCCTCTACTAACTCCTCCCAAGTATCAACAATGAAACATATGAGCAAAGATTCATACCATGTAGCTGATGTATCTTCGCAGAGAATGGGAATAGATGTGCTTTGATGACTTCCGTCTCACCCCCATTCAACTTCACCGTGTTAGCCATCCGAGAAATCTCTTCCTGTGTGCCTCGCTGGGTCCTCGGGATGACCAAGAAACTGATGCCGCCGGACATTGTAATTAGTGCTGGTTTAAGTTCAAAATTGTTTGCATCAATAGCTGGCCGCCTGATCAAGTCACACTATCTTGGAATAATAGGGCTTCCAAAAAGTCCTCCATAGTATCGTGATCGGAGGCCTCTAGCCGTCTATTATCATTCCGATCCTCGGCTTCTTCTGGCCCGCTGCGGTTGAGTTTTTCTACCTTCTTTATCTTTCTCAAGCTTCGAAAGGTTCTCTCTAATTCGTGTCATTGAATCGATCGTTGTTCTCGTTTCCTATGCATTAAAATTTTGTCCCTGAAATCAAAACACACTTGCATTAATAGGATTAGTCTGGTCAACAAATATTTTCAATATGGTTTGTTAAAGGTTAGTGACTGATGTAGTCACTGCTTAAAAAACTGTTTTTGTTCTTTTTTTCTCAAATGTCCAAATTAGCATTTCCTTCTTTCGTCTGAATATTGATTTACTAAATTTTTCGACATCCCTATAAATGAAATACTATAAAACTTGTTAACCGGACCAAAAGACATATACAAATTTATGACATCATTACCAAAGGACTGTTGTCTAATCCCCGGCAACGGCGCCATAAAACTTGTTAACCGGACCATTTGATGTACACCAAATTTATGACGTTATCACTCATGACTATCTAATCCCTGGTGAATAATACCATAAAACTCGTTAAGACTACATCAATAAATTGTTATGGATCAAAACACCTATTCAAATTTAAGACTTATTACCCAAGGACTATTGTCTAATCCTCAGTAAATAAACCATTAAACTTGAGTGTGAGTTTCTTTAAGTATCACTTGATTAAAAGATATTTTTGTAAGAGTAAACCATTTTCGTGTGGTTTTGATCCAGTATACTGCAAGTGCACAGGTCGACAAGTAATAAAATGGATTTAAGTCCAGATATCGATCCCACAGAGATCTCAAGAATTTTTCAATCAACTACCCTAACTACTTAAGCTCCATACTATTCGACGATAATACGATAATGAGATTTTGCTTTCAAGCTTGAAATGAATGATGTAAAGAAAATGAATGAACAATAAATGAATTGAATATTGAAATATTAAAATAACAAATTTAGATTTACCGCTATCTCTAAAGAAAACATTGAATAATCAGGCTATCATGAAGAATCAATTCCTACACCAGATCGCATCTTTGGTTTTCTTCGAACTACGTGTGATCTTAAAACTAGTCCAAGGATTAATATGGTGTGACTGGATCTCTCCATACCACACAATTCATCATCTCACCTTAAAATTTTCTCTCGAACACAGGGTGTGAAATAACTACTTTTAAAACTAGTTGCCTTGTTCTGGGTATTTTTCTTTCTCAATACTTCATACCCACAACATGGATTGCAGACCTGAGCTCCTTCAATTTAGTCATCAAGCCGAGGTTGCATCTATATCGGTTCCCTCACCTCAAAATTAGAATAGCTTACTCTTCCTTGATTAGATCCTTGCTAACATCGGATCACCCACTATTCGAATTGAGGTGAACTCTCCGCCTACTTAAATTTATAACTTCACCTAACTCATTCTCTACATGTTTAAAAGAGATATTGATTTAAATATACGTGAGCGCATTATATCAAGAATATCGTGTTCAAATACCTTCCCGAAATTGTTTGTTACCTCGTGAATGCCTTCTCCTCGTGTCACCTGCAGGGCCTCCGAAATCGTAATAAACGACCTCGTTATGGGTACAAGAGACTGAAATTGGGATCAATTCCAAGAACACGCAAAACCAAAGCAAGTCGATTTAACATACGGTTCAAATATTATGAATGAAATACTGGGTAGAAAGATTATTTCCTATAATAACGCTAATTCATGGAAGCCGGCTTCTCAAATTACCGATTATACCATACATTGGCTTGTCGAACAAGAAAACCACTGTGAATTCGAACCGGTGTGTTCAAAATCCCAAATTTTGTCTCAATTCAAAACAAATCCTATTGTAGTAATTTTAAGAAATAAACATTCGCATTCACCAATCTTTACAAATTTAACGCTCAAATCCAATTAGAACGAAATACAAACTAATCTAATCTAAAATAAAAATGGAAAAACGAAAACAAAAGAAAAGAAAAGAAAAGAAAAGAAAATTAAAAATACAGGAGCCTTCAAAGAACCCAAGCGCATTTCTCTTTCAGTCGCCAAGAGTCGCGGCGCTTTCTTCAATAGCAGTTTGGCGTATTTATAGGGCTCTCAAGTTGGCCCTAATTTCTATGCACCATTGTGGATTTCTAAGTTAACTGCCCAGTTTGTTGATACCGCCGCTGATATCGTATCCTTGTCGCACTCGCTATCTCGGCCTTTGTCGCAGGTTTCGTTTCGTTGCGACATGTCTTCGTGGAGTCGATGTCGCGATAGCCTTAAGGACGCCGCGACCTTAATCGTATTTGATGCCGCATGCGATGTTGTCGCGACCTCTTTCTTCTCAGAGTGGTTGTCGCACTCGGATGTTGTCGGATTTCCCTTCTACCAATGTCAAGCCGCCACCAATCGGTAATGATGTCGCGAATTTCCTCTGCGGTAGCTTGATGTCGCCGACAGCCTTGATGTTGTCGCGACCTTCCTCGTCTTTAGAATTGATGTCGCGACATCCGCGTTGTCGCGACCTTCTCTTCTTACAAGAATCGCGTCGCCAATCGCCATCGCTGTCCCACTTCCTTCAGAAAACTGCCGCGACGGCCGTGTGTCAGCCGCTTACTCTTTCTTCACTATTAGCCGCCGCGACCTCCGAATGATGTCGACCTTTCCTTTCTCCTTTGTAAGCCGATGTCGCTGGCTGCATCCGGGGATGTCGCGCGAAGATCATGTCTTCTTCTTCAATTCTGATTGCTTGACCTTGAGTTTCTTTCGCTCCCAAACTCTCATTTTGTTTTCACTAAGCTTCATTTGGCGACTGGAGTTTCACAAGGTAACCCGAATATGCATTTTGATTGCTATTAAGGCTTCACGACATCAGGTCCCTTCATCCTTGTGCGCCTTTCCTGATGTAACCCGTCTAGCCACTAGATATCATTAACGCTCATCCACCTTCCTCGCTCATTTTTCCGCAAAATTCTTTTTTTCACCCCGCTATATAATAAGCTGGGTTAGTTATTCCATGTTTCGCACATAACCACTTTTAGATAAAAATAGATCGAAAAATGGACTAAAAAATAGATGACTTTGCTCATCAAGAACTGGTCGCACTAGCCTTTTGTCTCGACGAGGATTAACATCGTTGAGAAGTCTCGATACCACTTAAGCATGTGAGGAGGATTCCTCTCACCCGGGCCAATGTAATGGGGGGGCAGTGCGGGAAACTCAAATATGTTTTCAATGCCGAGAATGCTTCGCACTCGTGATCCCATTGAAAGGCCTTCTTCAAAACTTGGAAGAAAGGATGACATTTATCACTAGCCTTGGATACGAATCGGCTTAAAGCGGCAATCCTTCCTATCAAACGTTGGACCTTCTTTATGCCTGAGGGCGACGGCATGTCGGGCACAACCTTTATTTTGTCTGGATTTACCTCAATTCCTCGGTGGTTGACTATGAAACCTAGGAATTTTCCGGCTGATACTCCAAAGGCACACTGGGTCGGATTCGCCATGTTGTACTTCCGGGATTTGAACGCCGTGACTGTGATGAGCTATGTGGAGCTCCTAAGAATGGTGGATTTTACCAGCATTTCATCTATGTACACCTCCATGGTCGTTCCTATCTGCTTTTGGAACATCCTGTTCACCAGCTTCTGGTAGGTAGCTCTCCGCGTTTCGAGTCCAAAACACATATAAATAATAGGTTCCAGCGCCCGTGACGACGAGGCCCTTTCGGGTCATCCGGATCCATGTTGATCTGATTGTAGTCGGAGAAGGCATCCATAAAACCGAGGAGCGATGGATGAAGCAAAGGGCATCTACGATGAGGTCGATTCGCGCGCATGGAAACTCGTCATTTGGGCACACTGCTATGTCGCGAAGTTGATGCGCAGTCGCCACTGGGCCGCTTGCTTTTTTTGACAAGTACGACGTCGGCCAACCATTCAGGATATTCCACCTCTATGATTGCTCCTGCTTGGAGGAGTTTTCCGACCTCCTCGTTGATCGCCATTTGTCGGCTCCTCCTTTTGTTTTATTGGTTTGAAAGACGGACTGACGTTCAGCCTATGGGTAATTACTGTAGGGTCAATTCCTCCCATGCCTGCATGCTTCCATGCGAAGACGTCTTTGTTCTGTCTCAAAAAATGGGTGAGAGGGCTTATGAGATCTTCCGCTAGCTGGGAGTCGATGTAGGTGAGGTGTTTAGGGTCGTCATCCAACGGTACAGGTTCCAGCTCTTCCGAGGGCTTAGGCTCGAGAATACTTCGCCGCTGCATTCGAAACTCATCCAGTGGATATGTTATCGATCGCTTTTTTCGCTTTCATGGATGCCGAGTAGCATTCCCTAGCCACTGCTGGTCTCTCGAACCATTCCTATTCCGGCCTACGGTAGGAAACTTGATCATCATGTGGTAAGGTGAGAGAATGACTTTATCGGCGATTAAGAGAGAGGGTCCGCCTTAATAACATATTATATGTGACGGGGCGTCTACAACGAGGAATCTTGTCATTGTCGTCAGCCTGGCATGGGGGATCTCCCAAGGTGAGTACTAGTTGTATTGAGCCTAAGGGTAATACTTTTTCTCCGAGAATCGGGCCGCACTGGTGCTGCCGGGTTCCATTTTCTTTCTCCTTCCGATGCCCATCTTATCAAGGCCGAGGCGAAGATGATGTTGGGGCCGAACTTCCGTTGTCAACTAGGGACCCGATGGACCGCTGGTTGGCCACAACCGCCGACCAATAAGGGGTCAGCTATGGGGGTGCTGGCATCCCTCCAGTCCGAGTCGAGAAAGTTATGGATGTCGATCCAAGGCAGCCACACCGCTTGTACTTCCGCTATCTCATCGACCGACAAGCACGCAGATGGCCTCCTACCGAGCCGATCTCCCCCGCAAATCCTCCCAAGATCACGGGATTTCTCCCTAAAGCACAAGCAGGCCGAGTTGTCATTCTGGTCGAGGTGGTGGTGGTGGCTGTTGAGCCAGAGCTTGGTTCTGAGCCTGATTTTGAGGCTGATTTTCAGGGGCTATGAAGCTGCTTCTGAGATAAGGCCAGATAAATGCTCGTCCCTTCTTAGTTATATGCGCCATTCGTGCTGGTGTCTGTAATCCCCGCGGGAACTCGCAGTGAATATCCGGTGTTGCCCTTGCGGGCGTGGGTCTGACTTCATTTGAGTTGGCCACCCGTAGAACCGTTTCGTTTCATACTACAAGTAGACCCGCGACATACCGAGGCCTTGTATGCGGAATCACGAGGCGACAACGTTTGTCGCCTTCGAAGGCGGTGCCTAGCTCGAGGTTCCCACGCCGAGGACCGCTCTATATCTTTCTTGAGACCTTCCGCCGCGATCTTTGGGGCTCCAGCTCGCCGCTTGTCCGTCCCAAAATTTTTTTCTTTATGGGGGCGAGGAGCTCCTTCTTGGATAAGTGAGGGCTTCTAACCGCAATGTACTTCTACTTTATGAAAGCACTCAAACATGCTTGCTTAGGGATTTTTGGAGATGGAAAACATAAAGTCTTTCGATTGAACCCCTAATCCAGCAATGAATGCAGTGATCGCGAACTTCTCGTCGGGTATATCTACCTTCAAAGACTCGGCATTGAATCTCTGGACATAAGACCTCAGGCTTTCTTACGAGCTCTGCTTGATGGTCAGTAGATGATAACTTGGCTTATACGTCCCGCCCCAATGAAGCGGAGAGACGAACGAATGGATAGCCTTCGAATGAGGAGATTGATGACCCGTCGAAGCCTATTAAACCAAAGCCAAGGTCGGCCTTTTAATGATAGCTGAAGTCGCGACGCAGACAGTATCTCGATACCGCCGCAGCCCCATTTGGTTTTTTGTGGCGTTGAGATGATTGACTGGATCTCTGACACCATCGAATGCTTCCACTTGTGACATCCTGAATTTTGCTGGAAGAGGGAAGTGAAGCACCTCGGCCATGAAGGGTGACTCGGTTTGTTATACCAAGGTGTCCGTAGTGTCAGGAGCGCGTCCTCTTACCACCTCCTTCACACGACTGAGCTCTTGTTGGAGGCTCTTGAACCTCTGCTCCCATGATTGCTCTCCGTCTCACAGGGTGGCGTAGTTCTTTGTTCCTACATGCCCTTCTCGAAAGTGTTGCTTCTGCCCTCCCTCCAGGCCACAATTATGGTCCGTGCCCCGGCTCCTACTTAGACTTCGCTTCGCTTCAACACCTCTGGAATGTCGAGATTGTGTCAGCTCTCTACGAGGAGGAAAGCTGTGACTCCAGGCTTGTCGTGTCTCCCGTGGGCGTTGTATCTGCCTGGTGAGTTGCTCTAACTCTTATCAGGCGTTGGTTGGTGAGGCGAAGCGCCTCCACCTCGTTCGTGTTGGCTTGCATCACTTCTAACGGGCCAAGTGGTCTGCCACCGCACACCGCGATCCTCGCATCCTTGGTGGATCGATGTTGCTCCGCCAGGTTCCGTGTTGATACCATCAAAGAATCGAGAGATCACTTATTTATCAAGGAATTGTCGTTCCCACAGACGACGCCAACTGATGATGCCTTTTTCAATCTGACTGGCCGGAGCATCTGGGGGTCAGCTGGGCCGAGGATCAGGCTGCCGCCGGCTGGTCCGTAGGCTCCCCGGGCGTGACACCGCCGGGTTTGCCGTCTCGGGCCATGACACACCTCCGCAAAGAGAGGGCCGGACTCCTCGACCGCTACGGCCGTCCTGCGCCCCGGATCGCCAGGGGGCCGGGGCGAGGCTGCCGCAGCGCCGACCGCAGCTCTGGACGTGGCACCTCCGAAACAAGAAAGAAGGGGGTCGACGGTGCGCTTCGCCCGTGGCCCGATGCCTAAGCCGGCTTCGAGATAAAAGATAGATTGCTCGAGGCGCGAACGGCGCGTGACCTTTCACCGATAGGATGGCCTGGTATTTATAGTATATGTATTCCCATTTGGATGGTGATTAGGATTATTTCCCATTGGACGGGATATTTCTTGCTTTTATCGGTATCGGATATGATTGACAGAGGACTTTATTTAGAATTATCCTTCTTCCTTATTGGTAGGATTTGGCTTGATCCATAGGATGAGCTGTTATATCGTGAATTATTTTATTTTCCTTGTTGATGAGATCTAGTTGGATTTGCAGGATAATACGTTATCGGGGATTATTCTATTTTCCTTATCGATGAGATCTAGTTTGATTTATGTGATGCGCTTCGATCATCCATAATCGCCTTTGGGCCATGCGGATCGGGCCCTCATTCCTGGTCAAGGTTTAAGGCCCGAGCGCTTCAATGCTGCCTTCTTTCTCGGTCGCGAGGTGGCCATGAAACATTTTTCAAAACCCTATCACCTTTTATAAAATGGTTTTTGCTTTTATAAATAAATAAAATTTAAATTAAAAACTTTATCTAAATTTGTGAAACTTGACAACGAAAGAGAAGAATATATATATATATATATATATATATATATATATATATATATATATATATATATATATATATATATATATTTTTACCGTACAAACTTTATATGAATCAAGTTTGGCAGCCTCGAAGTAATAGCCTTTTTACTATAGTCATGGTCGCCATTTGTGTTCATTTATTTTTTATTATTCATGAATAACTTTAAAAAACCTACTACATGCTTGTAAAGCATATGTACTTTATTTTAAAGCAGAATATCTTTTTTTTTTTGGATCGATTAAAGCAGAATGTCTTATTTATTGTAAACCACATAATGCATAAACTTTTTGCGTTGACACGCACAAAAATTTAAACAAATACTTAGGTGGTGTTTCGTTACTTAACGCCGACTGTAACTTTTTTGAGCCTTAATATCGATAGTACTTAATATCATTAAGTATTAATTTGTTCATTTTTTAACATTGGGTAACGAGTAGGGATGACAACATGACGGATTATTTCGGGTTCTCGTCTCGCCTTGCCTCGCTCTTAATGGGACGGGTTTAGTTTAATTGTAAACGGGTTTAGTTTAATTGTAATCGGATTTTTAGTAGGTTTGAGTTTATTTTCTCAAATCCGAGAGGTTAGGGATGAGTTCAGGTATTGTTACTCCTGGTCCCGCCTTCGATTATATTTCTTAAAATAATTTTATATTTTATTTTTATACTTTAATATAAATAATAATAATAATTAGATTTTTTTAATAAATAATTTATAAAATTCATATTTTTATTTTTTATGAAATATATTATGTTTAATATAATAAAAAAAAAGAAATATAAAAATCTCTAAAATAAAAATAAAAGCAAAAATCAAATGTAAACGGGCGGGTTTGGGAATTTTCCCATCCCCACTCTTGCCCCGCTTTAATTTTTAAATGAAATGTTTTTTGTGAATCAAAAAATAAATGTGTTTCGTGCCTGGATGGGCCCACCCCATTCCAAACCTTCCTACATTACATTCATATTAGTGTGTATTGCTAGCTCTTCTCCTTGTTGGGTAATAATGAAGTTTTTCTTGTTTTAGTAGAAAATGACTTTTTTTGAATCGAAAAAGTCAAATATTTTCACTTTTTCTATTCAGAACTTTTTTTTTTTAAATTTCAGCAATAAGTTATAAAAATTTTAAAAAACAAACAGCTTAATGAAAACTGAATAGCTTTCAACATTAAGTCAAAAAATAAACACCATCTTAGTCCATGTCCAGAAATTTATATACTACAAATAGGTATACTACTAGGCTTGAAGGATGGAGCTATGAAAGAAGTGCAGTATTAGAGGATCTTCCTCAAGCATTATGCGCATCCCTTGAATTAAAAATTGGATTGAATCATGGCCTAACAATCCATCCAATTATAGGTAAAACCATTCGAGTAGCTTATTAAATTAGGATCGATCAACACTAGTTAATACATTATAGCACATGATTAGTTGTAATTATTGAAAGGATAAACTTGTATTTGTTTTTGTTATAATTGGTAATCCATATTCAATTTTTAGTGTGTAGTTTACTTCTAATTTTGTGAAAATATTTTAAGAGTCACTTTCTTATTTCAGGAGTCACTTTTAATGTTAGTAACTTCCTATAAATACTATTCAGAATAAATTATCTAAAGGCTCAAGGGATTGCTAGATCAACTCCTAAATTTCCCCCTCTATTTCTTCTCTCAAGGTGGTTCTCCTCTTGTTTTCTTCTTCAACAATGTGGTATCGTATGCACTTATTGGAAAGATGATGAACGGGATGTTTCCCTTGATGGAGGAGCTACATGTAGAGCTGGCAATTCAGGCTTTTGAGCCGGACCAAATTTAGCTTGATTTTTTCGGGTTAATGAAATAGCAGTCCAACCTGGCCTTAATTCCAAGTGGGTTGGGCAAGCCCAACGGATCAGACTCAAATTGTCAGCTCTAGCTACATGCGCCTCATCGTTCACTTGCTCGGGAAACCCAAAAACCATCCTTTAGATCATCATTGATATGTGTCGACTCAGTAAAACTAAGTCCCGAGGTCTTTTATTTATTGAAGTAAATTCTTTTAATCAACCAACACTCTTAAAATCAGATTTAACAAAACTTTGAGTTAAATTAGGATAAAACAAAGCCAAGAACCATATAAATCATCCTATCAGGAGAAAACTCATCCTAGTGGGTGACCCTAGAGCCACTATATCTAGATTAGCCTCGACTACCACTAGATTGGAACTAGGAATATAAATAATCTCTGAAACTGCACCACCTAAGACCGACGAAATCACTGGTAGACCTCATACTCCTCATGTAGTGTAAAACCTGAGAAAATTAGTAATTTTCAGGAAAAATGGCAAAATAATAATAATAATAATAACAATTGCCATAATGGTTCAGGGAAGCCTAGAAAATTCTCTAGATCTCAGATGACAAAAAAGATTGTGCCGTTGGATTCGTCTCGCGAAATCCAGTGACCCAGAAAAGTTTCGTCGAATTCTGAGACAATCAGAATATTTTTACGATTTTCTGGGTGATAAGTCACCAGTGCCTCCAGGGACAAGATTTTCACAAAAATCTCGAAAGTCAGGAAATGGTTTGAGCTAAGTTCATTTAAAATAAATTGAACTGAAAAGAAATAAATTATTTCGAGGTAGAAACGAACCCGAATGAGAGATGAACACATGATGCAATGTGAGCCATGTATCCAAATTATAAAAAAAAAAAAAAGGAAAGAAAAGGATAAAAAGAAAAAGGAAAGTCAATAGGAAAAGAAAGGAGGAGACGGACAGTGAGTGAGTGTGAGGGAGGAGAAGAGAGGTTTAGAGAGAGAAGCTTTGACTTTTCTCTAAGATCTACGGAGATCAGGTCGTCGGTTCTCGTCGGAGCAAGAGGCAAAGTTCATCTACAAGACGAGAGCTACACATGGGCAACGAAATCAAGGAATTTCAACGCAGTTTCAAATTCAGGTTTTCGGGAAGTCGAAGGTTTCGGGTTTAGAAAGTGTTCACGGGACTTCCTAAAGCTTCTTCTATGCTTAAAGAGGTAGGGAATTTCCCTACTTTGATTATTTTTAGCCTAAATGCCATTTAATGGCATGAGCGTTCTTCGGGGCCAAAACTGGCCATGTGTTTTAGTCCCATGATTTTTGGGACTGAATATTTAAAATTTGGGATTAGTTCCGGGTAGTCCCGGACTATGTTGATATTTGGTTTTGATCCCGGGACCGATGTCTTCGGGTTTTATTGAATTTTTTGGTATCACAGTAATTTGTTGATGAATGGAACCAAAAATTTGTTCGTGGCCGTGAAGGGACCGAGAGGTGTCCTGTTTATGTGGGTTCGAGATTTGGGCCATTTTGTGTGTTATTGCTGGAAAAAAAAACATGTTGTGTGTAAAAATCATGTTAACATATAGTTGCTTGATGTATTAACATGGAAATTGTGATGAATAGAAATTATATGTAGAAAATATAATTATCTGGAATTTATCAATGTTGCATGTAGCTCTTATTGTGTATGTAACATGACATAGCATGAAATGGCATAATTGCATTTCATATGCACGGTAACATCACGTCAAGTCAGGTGTGTGTGCATGGTATTGACTATTCACCATTCTTGGTGAAAGTGTACTGAGCTCAGAAATTAGGACAACGTCCAAAATTGAGATTCACGTGTGCATAAAATAATAATATTAAATTTCGTGTGTTTAGGTGAAGCAAGACGGGGGCGCAACGCCCTAGGTGAAAGACCCAAAATTTATTCTTGGTCAGAAATATGTATCCAGTGATGAAAGTTCGTAAAAGTGTCTACAGGCGTGCGAAACCTGCGGTGAGACCCCGGAAATTCGCAATCCAAATAAACACACGGAATTGGATAAATTAAAATGAATATTGGAGTGTTGTCCAATGGGTTAAGTCATTGGGTGAAACACTAATGACTGGTTTTCACACTTGGCATTTGCATGTATGAGGGAGTTGGTCAGGACTCAGGTTATGGGCATGAGGAGTCTCATCTCATGCATGACATGACATATTCCATATAGGATTGCATTTTTTGAATGGAATGTGGTTAGGATACGTATGCCATTACATGTGCATTTGGGGAGGAGTGAATTCTTTGTAGGGAGAATATTTCACTGGGCATTGCTTCACCGCCGTGGGAACCCATTTCAGAACAAGGGGTGTACAAGAGATCACGCCTGACGAAAATGCGGATATGAAGGAGGCCGGCGCGTGGCCTTGATATTTCTTTGTAAAAAAGTATTTTGTATAAAAGAATTGTAACTAAATTTTTCGGGGACTATTGTCTAAATAGCTCCGGGTATGTAATTATTGTAAGAGGGCTATGATCAGACTCTTACGAATCGTACTATGTTTTATTCTCATATTTTAGAATTCAAATGAATGAATGGGCCCCGTAAAGGGACGTATTAGGATATGGACAGATGGACCTCAGGTGGTTAATACTTACTATAAGCCGAGACTCTGACGGGTTATGATTATATTGTTATACAAGTTGTTTGCTGGGTATATCTCCCCGAACAAAGGATACTCTGCCTTATTTTTGTGAAAATATGGATCCCGATAAATGTGACACAACAAAGGTAGATCGGTCACCCGAATCCATAGGATCTACCGGTCAGACGGGTTGTCAACGGGATCCCTGTGATTTAGGTCACAACTTGCATCGAGCTCAAAGTTAACGATTACCTAGGAGCTCGGGTGGGGGTATCCACTAGTGTTTTCGGATATCGGCTTGTCATAGCTGAGTATCGAGAGTTAGGTGTCTAAATACCTAGGATTAGTGGGCATGGGTGTAGAACACGACATTGTGTGCATCGATTACTTTTGTGTTCTAATATGTTCCATGGGAGATGTATTGTGGTTGTGTGAATATATGCATGATAGAATGTGTATAGAAATCGAAGAACGTCAGGGTTAGCAAACGTAACCTTAGGGGTTCGGAAAACAAATAACCATGATTACGTAGGAATGGTTATTTATTAGTGTTTGGCATTATGCACCACTAATGTAATAAATGAAAAGATATGGCAAGTCGAGGGACGGACGTAAAGGTCGTCCATAGGGCAGTAGCCAACCACCACATGGCTTTTGATCGCAGGCCTTTTGAGGCCATGGTGTCGTGAATTGGCCGTCGCCATTGCACATGCTAGTGCAAATGGGGGTCATAAAGTAACTCCAACTGGGCGATAAGATCGTCATCCTTCGACATTCACCAGGGGTGGGGACCTAATGGTAGCTGATCATGGGTTCTGACAAGTTGAGAGGATTTTGGAGGCGATGGAGATTACCTCCGATGTTATGAGAATCAGGCTAGCCATATTTTAGGTAGAAGGTGAGTCCCGTGATATGGCGTGGATCAAGCAGAGTCTCGAGAGATCCCTAAGACGATGATACGGGAGAGTCTAAAGATCTCTTCATGGGTAAGTTTTTCCCGGCATCTGCTAGGCATGCAAAAGCTTGGGAGTTCTATTGAGTTGAAACAAGGAAGTATGGTTGTGCTCGAATACGTAGCCATGTTCACTGAGTTAGCATGTTTCGGGGATGACTATGTGGCCATAGATTTGGTCAAGGTGAGGTAATTTGAGGATGGCCTAAAGTTATCCATATAGGGCAAGATTGTAGGATTTCTCTTACAAGACATGGACTCTATGGTTAAGACGGCTATGGCCATAGAGAGAGAGATAGAGGATGCATCGGACTCTATGGTTAGGACAACCATGGCCATAGAGAGAGACTTCGAGATATGGGTGCTAGTGCTAAGAGGAAGGAGAATCAATATTCTTCTAGCTCTTGGAAGAATTAGAAGACTTCTGTTTCGTACGAATTTCAGCGACAGGGGTGGAAATTAGGGCTAAGGCCGAGTCGGGGCTTCTAGCCAGACGGGGAAGATGACATGTTATTACTGCCATCAGCTCGGACATGTGAGACGAGATTGCCCGCAGAGGAAAGGATCCCAAGGATATGGGACACCTCAGTCCTAGTTATCAGTGGGACAGGTGCGAACACTAATATTTCCTTCTCACCCCAGTGAGGGCCAAAGGGACTAGTACCGTTCTTTAAGGTGTCAAGACAGTTCTTTGCTACGCAAATAAGCAGAGGTTAGGCTTGGGTCGAGATCGAGACGAGCCTAGTGATCAAGACAGGACCCAGGTGTGTTTACGCTTATCGATACCGCCGCATCGAGCCACTGATCACGGCAGATACATGGTATGTTTCGTTATCTCATATGGGCAAAGATATTGTTTGATTCGTGCATCGATTCTTTTGTCATTACTTAGTGTGGATGTTTCTCAGGCTTAGAGGTAGAGACCTTGGAAGAGCCTTTACATGAGTTCTCCTCAGGCAATTAGTGAGAGGTTTGATCAGACATGTCGGGATTGTGAGTTAGAGATCTTAGGATTCGTCACATGACTTGAGGTCATGACATATCTAAGTTCGATGTCATCCTTGGGATTTAACCTGTCAGACAAAGACATTGAGTCGCCATTGATTATGATAGTAGGAGGATTACTGCCTACACACGGGACAATATTCGTGTGACTTAGGGGGAGTAGCTTTGGCTGATGTTTACCCTAGATCAGGTGGAATTTGACTCCGTGATGGAGTGGACAATCGTGGTCGTATAGCAAGCCTCACCCAGAGGATGAGGGAGACAGATTGAGTCTACTTCGGTGGTTTATAAGTATGAGATGTCTTTCTCGGATGAGCTAATGGATACCTCCACAATGTGGATGTAGACTTTGTTATTGAGTTACACCCTGCACGGGCCGCCCATTTCTATGACTGGCAGTGAGGCACCTAATGAAGTTGTTAGAATTCAAGGTCCAACTGCAGGAATTGTTGGACAAGGGTTTTATTAGACCAAGCACTTTACCATGGGGCGCTCCGGTTCTGTTTGTGAAGAACAAGGACAAGACCCTTTGACTGTGCATAGATTACAGACAGTTGAATAGGGTTATGGTCAAGAATTGATATCCATTACCGAGGATTGATGATTTTTTTGATCAGTTGAAAGGGGCATGAGTCTACTCCAAGATAGATCTTCGCACCAGTTATCATTAGTTGAGAGTTAGGGAGACTGATATCCCTAAGACAATGTTTAGGATGCGGTATGGGCATTTCGAGTTCATAGTGATGCCTTTCGGGTTGACGAATGTGCCAACAGCATTCATGGAACTCATGCATAGGGTATTCCAGCCCTATTTGGATCAGTTTTTTGTAGTCTTTTTTTGACGACATCTTGATCTACTCCCAGTCTGAGGAGGAGCATGAGGATCATTTGTGGATTGTTCTCCAAGCACTCAGGGACCATTAGTTGTATGCTGCTCAAGAAATGTGAATTTCGCTTACCGAGGTGGAAAATTCGGGAGACGCTCGTGGTTGGCTTCGTGTGTGCCGCACTCGATAAGGTAGAGGTTGTTATGAGTCGGGAGAGGTCAAGCCTGTCTTCGAGGTACTACGTATGTCTATTGAGATTTATTCGCTAGCAAAGATCTATGACTAGATTGATTCTTCGAAGGGGTCACTTGATGATGACCTGTGAGAAGGCATTCCAAGAGTTAAAAATGAGGCTTACTTCAGCTCCTATTCTGATAGTCTCGGAACAGGGACAGAGGTACACGATGTACTGTGATGCCTTTAGGGATGGACTGGGATGTGTCTTGATGCACCGAGGTATTGTAGCTTATGGTCCTGCATGCCTAAAGAATCAAGTGAGAATTACCGTGACATATGATTCGAGTCAAGGCCATAGTCTTGGCTTTAAAGATTTGGCGCCACTACTTGTATGGTGAGCAATTTGAGGTATTTTCAGACCACAAGAGTTTGAAGTATATTATCACACAGCGGGACCTCAACATGAGGCAACGCAGATGGATGGAGTATCTGGAGGACTATGACTTCACTTTGCATTACCATCCTAGTAAGGCAAATGTAGTAGCTGATGCGCTCAGTCGGAAGTCATGGGGAGTACTAGATAGTGTAGCTTCCCAGGAGTGGTAGATGCTTGAGACTGTGGGATAGTTTAGGTTGTAGTATAGTGATTAGGCTCAAGGAGCACTAGGGAGTTTGGTAGCTACACCATCCCTATTGGAGTAGGCGATGAGTCCTGCTGGGTAGTATGCAGAGATATCGGCCCATCGTAATCAAAGTGCTGTGCACGTGACAGCGTCGAGCCATCCACAGAGATGGTAGTATTCTGTATAGGGGAAAGGTTGTGGTTCCCTAGTTGACTAATTTGAGAGAGAGGAGATCCTCAGGGAGTTCTACTGCTCTCGATTTGCTGTGTATCTAGGTGGCACGAAGATGTACCGTGATCTTTGTCGCCAGTATTACTAGAGCGGAATGAAGTGGCACGTTGGAGATTTTGTTCGATGGTGTCTCACGTGTCAGCAGGTAAAGGTTGAGTATCGGCTAGTAGTATACCCGTACCTATCGGAGGTAATCCGAGTGGAAGGAGCACGTCACCATGGACTTTCAGGATCCATTGGCCATAATAATCACGGAGGAATGATGCGGTGTGGGTGATTGACCGGCTCATTAAGTCGATATTTTCTAGCAGTACGGATGACCTTCACACTAGAAGAATTCCCATCTCCACAGATATTCGAGAGATCGGTCTCTGGCCACATGGAGTACCAAAGGGTCCATACCATTTTAATGTGGATCCTAGGTTTACTTACTAAGCACACTTTTGGAAGAGTTTCCAAAAGGCCATGGGGACACAGTTGACGATGAGCACTTCGTTTTATCCACAGACAGATGGTTAGTCGGAGGGGACCATATTGGGTTTTAGAGGACATGCTATGAGCATGTGTCCTGGATCTTAAGGGTAGCTGGGAGGAGAACTCGTCTCTTGAAGTGGAATCTCCGCTCTACAACAAAGAAGCTTATCAAAGCAGGTTACTGGAGGCCTTATACGATGGCACCCCATGAGGCTTTTATATGGGAGGCCTTATCGATCCCCCGATTTTTGCTGGATGTGAGGTGGGAGAGAGTTCCATCACTCCGGGTCCGACTTGATTAGAGACACCTCCGAAGGCGGGCTCGACACGGCCGCCTTCTACGCCTCGTAGTCGTGAGGAAGAGCTACGCCACCCGATGACGCCGACCTTGTATTAAGTTCGAGGTGGGTGATCACGTCTTCTTGAAGGTGATGCCTAAGAGAGGAGTAGTCAGATTCGACAAGTAAGGGAAGCTAGCTCCGAGGTATATTGGACCCTTCGAGATAATTTTAGAGTATGGGTCAGCTTATGAATCTGCTTGACATCGCTGTTTATCGTGTCCATGAGGTGTTCCACGTCTCCATGCTTTGGAAGTGTACTCCAGATCCAGCTCATGTAGTGGATTGGGGAGGGATTGTTGTTGATACAGATGAGACATTCGAGGAGGGACCGGTGCGTATCATGGATAGTTGGGATCGAGTTTTGCGACGTAAGACCGTGAGGCTAGTGAAGGTATTGTGGTAACACTGAGGAGTGGAGGAGGCAACATGGGAATGCGAGGACACGATGCGTGCCACCAATCATTTCCTATTTAAGGATGAAGGTACATTATTTAAAATGAATTGAAATAGAATGACAATCGTATATGCTCATGATTTGATGTGGGAGATAAAGGGAATTTCGAGACGAAATTCTTCGAGGGGAAGAATGTGAACCCGGGAAAATTAGTAATTTTCAGGAAAAATGAAAATAATAATAATAATAATAATAATAATAATTGCTAGAATGGTTCAGGGAAGGCTAAAAAATTATCTAGATCTCGAATGATAAAACGGACTACGCTGTTAGATTCTTCTCACGAAATCCAGTGACCTAGAAAAGTTTCATCGAATTTTGAGACAATCGAAATATTTTTATGATTTTTTGGGTGATAAGTATCCAGTGACAAAATTTTTATGAAAATCTCGGAAGTCGGGAAATGGCTTGAGCTAAGTTTATTTAAAATAAATTGAACTTAAAAGAAATAACGTTCTCGCGTAAACGACCAATGATGGACATATAAAGGTGAATGTGAGCTATGTATCCAAATTAAAAAAAAAAAAAAAAGGAAAGGAAAGGAAGGGTTAAAAAGAAACAGGAAAGTCAAAAGGACAATAAAGGAGGAGACTCGACACGAAAGTGAGTGCAGGAGAAGCAAGAGGAGGTTTAGAAAGAGAAGCTTTGACTTATCTCTAAGATTTACGGAGATCGGGTCGTCGGTTCTCGTCAGAGTAAGAGGCAAAGTTCATCTACGCGACGAGAGCTACATGTGGGCATCTAAATCAAGTAATTTCGACGTTAGCCCAAATTCAAGCTTCGAAGTCGGTTGCTCGAGTTTAGAAGTGTCCACTGACTTTTAGAGCTTCTACGCTTCACGAGGTAGGGAATTTCCCGACTTGGATTATTTTTAGCCTAAAGGCCATTTAATGGCATGAGCGTTCTTCAGGGCCAAAACTGGCCGTGTGTTTTAGTCCCAAGATTTTTGGGACTGAATATTGAAATTTTTAGGATTAGTTCCGGGTAGTACAAGACTATGTTGAGATTTGGTTTTGATCTCGGGACCGATGTCTTTGGGTTTTATTGAGTTTGTTGGTATCACAGTAACTTGTTGGTGAATGGAACCAAAAAATAGTTCATGGCCGTGAAGGGACTGAGGAGGTGCTCGCTTATGGGTCCGAGATTTCGCCATTTCTGTTATCGTGGAAACATGTCAGTTGCGGTGTAAAAATCATGTTAACATATACTTGTTTGATGTATTAACATGAAAATTGTGATGAATGGAAATTATATGTAGATAATATAATTATCCGGAATTTATCAATGTTGCATGTAGCTTTTATTGTGTATGTAACATGACATGACATGAAATGACATAATTGCATTTCATATGCACGGTAACATCACGTCAAGTCAGGGTGTGTGTGCATGGTATTGGCTATTCACCATTCTTGGTGAATGTGTAGTGAGCTCGAAAATTGGGACAACGTCCAAAATTGAGACCCAAGGGTGCATAAAATAATAATATTAAATTTCGTCTCAAGTAAGCAAGACGGGGCAGATCCCATAAAGGTGAAAGACCCAAATTTTATTCTTGGTCGAAATATGTATCCAGCAAATAAAAGTTCGCAAAGCTGCCGAGCGCCCGCAGCCCGGCAGCGGGAGACCCCAAAGTCGCGACCCAAATAAACACACTGAATTGGATAAATTAAAATGAATATTAGAGTGTCAGTCTAATGGTTAAGTTATCTTATGAAACACTAATGACTCCGGTGATGAGCTTGGGTGTCATCTATTTTAGTCCATTTTTTCCGATTGATTTTAATGAAAAAAAGGAATAATTCGTGACGCAGAGATATGAAGAAACTCACCAAATTTGGTATTTGCAGAAGTATAAAAGAGTTAAGAAAAATGCGTGGAAAAATGCGTAAAATACAGTAGCGTAAATGAAAGCAATCGCTAATTTATGTTGCATTTTGGGGTTACATACCCAAACTATGAGGTCACGATCAGAAAATTGAAGGAAACTGGCTATGTGTCGCGACATGGATAACAAGATATTGAGGTCACGACCTGAGACTGCTCATGAGAAAGCTGCAAAAGAAAAGAGCTGAGGTCGCGACGTGAGATTGAAGTCGTGACATCAGGAACAAACAGTTGAGACTTGTGGAGGAATGAAATGATGTCGCGACAAGGGATTGATGTCGCGACGGCAAGAGCAAGCGAAGGAAAGATACAAGTGGTGACAAGATGGAAGCATGCAAGAATCGGCCGATGTCAATGGCTAACGCATTGATGTCGCGACATCATTAGAAACAAGTTGAAACCTCAAGATCATTTAGTGGATGTCACGGCAAGAGATTGATGTCGCGATATCCGGGCACGTTGAATGTCGCAGAAGACATGAGCTGAGGTTGCGACATGAGATCGAGGTCGCGACGTCAAGAGCGACCAGTTGAAATATACAAAGGGCGTGACTAGATGTCACGACAAGAGATTGTTGTCGTGACACCAGAACAAATCCGCCTGAAGGCCCCGTGAGAACTAAGTCGATGTCGCTGGACAAGAGATCGATGTCGCGATATCGTGAACCTTCGGGATGAAAGCTGAAAAGAAATGAACCGCCACGATGCGAGACTACGTCGACATCGAAGATTCCATTGACAGCCAGCCTTCATTTAGTTGATGTCACGACAAGAGAATGACGTCGCGACATCAGGAGCAACATGTGTCGCGTATAGAAGTAAGCTGATGTCGCGGATAAGAGAATGATGTCACGACATCACTAATGATCAGTTCAAGACTGTATAGACAAGAAGCTAAGGTCGCGACGTGAGATCGAAGTCGCGACATGGATGATGTCGCGACAAGGAATTGAGGTCGTGACTTGAACAGTGACTTGGGCCTGGATACTCTAAAATCCACAGCAGGCTACATTGGGATTAGGTCAACTGATCCCTATAAATAATGCTAATCTATCCGTATGTGAAGTGTTTACACGATTTAGAGGTCCGGATAGTCAAGGCTCATTTTCTTTATTTTTTTTATTTTTTTTTCTTTCTTTCCTTTTCTTTTATTTTTTTTATGGAAAGATTAGATTAGATTTATTGTTCTAGTTTTCTTTATTTCCGAATCTGATGTTAACGCTATTTAAACAGAAAAAGTGGAATTTAATTCTTTTTCAAATTACTACCCGAATGTTGGAAGTTCGTGACAAATTTCCGAATTCGCTTCCACTTCAAAATGCGCTATTCTTATGATCGAGGAATGCTGTAGTGTAATTCAAGAATTGAGGAACCTAGCCCATTAAATGAATGCTATTGTCGAAATTATCTTTCCTATTGTTATTTCCAAAGAAATTAAGTAATATTAGTTTATGAATTTACTTTCTGCTATGGGTTTAAGGTTTGATTCAATTATCGCTCTTATACCCGTGAGATTAAGAAGCGCCATTGCTCGATTTCAAGGAGGTCCTCCGAAAGGATACGTAGATGATACCGAGTATGAATACTTGAAGGTATATTAACTCCGTCATTAGAGATCTAATAAGCTTTGTGAGTTTACTTGATAAATCCTCTTCTCACTTGAAATCGAACGAAAGGACCAAAGTTATCAATTTAAACAAGGTGAGAGTTCACTCAATTCGAATAGTGAAGCTAATCCCGTGTTAGCATAGATCTAATCAAGGAGAGGGTGATCTATTTTAATTTGAGGAAGAGTAATTGAAGTTGTGGCATCCTGCTTGACCGATAACTCGGGAGCTAAGGTGCATGTACTCCATAAAATGGGTATGAAGTATTGCAAAGAAAAATACCTGTAATTAGGAGGTCCTGAGCAAAGTGTTATCTAATTCCTCAGATTCGGGAGAATCGATCGTAAATTAGATAATGAAATGTGAAGTGTGGAGAGATCCAAATTTGAACTATTAACGCTCGGGACAGATTTTGAAACTGAATTCAATAAGCAAAAATTTACAAGTCGACAACGGAATTGATACTTCAACAAGATTGATTTTAATGTGTTCTCGAACGATAATTATTCAATTCTATTCACATCCTAATCGCTAATTATTATTCTTTATTCTTTATATTCAAGTTTATTGTTCATTTCAGTTATTTCCCTTTTGATTCGTTTAAATTTCCAGCACCTTAATGCTGGATCTACTATCATTTGGTATTCCAAATAGTATAGAAATTGAGTAGTCAGGGTAGTTGATTTAAAATTCTTGAGATCTCTGTGGGATCGATATCTGGATTTAAATCCATTTTATTACTTGTCGACTGCACTTGCAGAATATCGATTTCAAAAACCAAACTTTGAAAATGATTTACTCTAGGAGATATTTGGTTTATATAGTATAATGTCAACAAGTTTTATGGCAAGATTGCCCGGGGATTAGACAATAGTCCTTTGGTAATAACGTCATAAATTTGTATATGTGTTTTAGTCAGTCAACAAGTTTTATGGCGCCGTTGCCGGGGATCGAAAGAATTTAATAAATCAATATTCAGATGAAAGAAGGAAATACTAATTGGGACATGTAAAGAAAAGAACAAAATAGATTTTCGCAAAGGTTCACTGGCCACTAACCCTTAACGAAACATATTGAATATATTTTATGATTTGACTAATCCTATTAATGGGAGTGTGTTTTGCTTTCAGAAAAACTTTGATGCATAGGAAATTAACACCGATCCGATTCTAGCCGACACCCGGGAATAGAAAGGATGCCTGTAGCTTCGAAAGACCAAGAAGGCAGAAAACTCAACCATGGCAGATGAAAGGCAGGATCAGGTTGAAATACATATAGAAGAAGCTAGAAGGCCTCCAGTCACTGATACAATGGAGGATTTCTGGAGACCAATTATACAGGAAGAATACTCATGATCGATGTACCGCAGCTTGATGCTAATAATTTTGAATTGAAGTTAGCACTGACATAATGGTCTGGAAGAAGACGCTTACCGGTCATCCTAATCGAAGATCCAAACGAGCACTGGAAGATTCCCGTGATGGCTAATACCGTTGGGTCGAATGGGGTGAGACTGTGTCATAAATCGCATCTATTCCCATTCTCTCTAAGAGATAAATGGCCATGGTATGAATCTTTACCATATGGTTCGTTGATACTGAGGAATTAGTAGAGGCTCACTTAGGTAGATCCTTTCCCCAAACCCTCACCAGCAGAAAAGAAGGGGAGGAAACTATTGTGTTCCAAAGCAGGGGAAGATGAAAGCCTCAGATGTAGCCCGGGAAAGATTCAAACGCTTACGAGAAGATGTCCAATGCACGGATAGATCCAAAACTCGATGGACATCAGATATCAAGGCCAATGATATATCAAAGTGGATCATCATGCTTCGCGTCGTGGAGCATTCAAACGAAAAAGTGTTGAAGAGGCAAAGGAGCTGATTGAAGACTCAAGAATGTAACATGAAAACTCCTTATGAGCTTTCAAGAGGAAACAGCAAAGGAAAGGGGATCATGGAGCTGAGCAAGATGATGCCTATGGAAGCCAAGTTTGACGCCATTATGCACAGTCGACAAGCAAGAAAGAAAGACACACACTGTTCATGAAATAGGAGCAATTGAAAGGGAGTTGTTGAAGGGAAGTGCTGAGAGGGTAACTGAAGAACTTTATGTTGCTGACGAGGTTAATTATTTGGGTGAGCCAAGAGCTTACCATTTCAAACCCAATCCTAACCTTCCATCACATTATCACCCAAGACTCAGAACCACGAGAACTTCTCGTATGGTGGAGGGGCTTCAAGGCCCAAGGTAGGATGTAACCTCAACAAGGGTATCGCCAGCCACCAAGGTTCCGTAATGAAGAAGAAGCAAAGATGGAAATGGTTAATGTGAATGAATACCAGTGGTCGAGGAGGGCCCAATCTCAAGAATGTATGCCGATTTCATGTTAGGGGATAATAAGAAGTTTGAACCTCCATGAGCGAAAGTTTGCAGAGTTGGAAACAACTACTACCAATTCTCAAATTTTTCGTATCAATTCACCAATGCGTACCAAGAACCCGGGAGGACACAAGTAGAGCAATGGCCCTAACCTCCAAAGCCAGAGAGAAAGATGCCTTTCCAAGCGACACGAGGAAGAACCTAAAGGACCGCACGGCCGCGGCAGCTTAGAAGCCGGAAGGAGCTAGAAGAAATGGAAAGAGAAAGATGATCGCAACAAAGACGCATTCTCAAGCTCGAAAAGGATGAGGAACTCGGAGAAAGAAAAGAAAGAATAGAGAGGAAGATTATCCAAGGATCAAAGCTCGCAAATCCCATTTCCACAAAGACCGTAGGTCAAGAATGGAAGAAAGCGCCAGTAAGGTTTTGAAAACCTTCCGTGCTGGAGATAAGTATGCCTTTATCAAGTGGTAACTCAAATGCCACTCTACGCAAAATTTCAAGGGCATCGAGAAAGCAAGAAAAGAAAATAGTAGAAGAAGGAATAGTGAATCTCACTGCCACTCTTGCGGCAAGAATCGTAAAGGAATTACCAAGAAAGATGAAGGACCCAGGGAGTTTCACAATCCCTTGTATTGTCGGAGGAATTGAATTCCGTGAAAGCTCTTCAGACTCGTGGAGCTTAGCATCAACTGATGCCTCTTCGTTGCTAAGAAACTAAGTTCGGGGGAGTTGATTCCCCACAACTGCTACTTCAAACGGCACAGATCAATGGTAACACCGGCTGAGTCATCAAGATGTACCGGGTCATCGTTGGGAAGTTTGTTTTCCCAAGACTTCATCATTCGACATGGAAGAAGATTCACAAGTACCCCGCTATCGGGAAGACCATTCCAGCTGAGCCGCCCCGATTGATATGCATAAAGGAGTTCTCATCTTCGAGGGTCGAGAAGAAGCCGCCATTCAATTTGATCAAAGATGCAAAATATAGACAAAGAGATAAGGAAGGATGCAATGTAGCTGATTTTGTTTATACTTCCAACTCTGTTGTTAACAATGATTGAAAAACACCTGCATTTTATCAATGAAAAGAGATGAATTCCCAAAGATATCAAGAAGTCTATTCGAATTTCCACACGCTAGCCATTCTATAGAAACCGTGGTTGAGCTCAAGAAAACAGAAACGATAATGGGGAAAATGTTGAAAAGCAGGAAATTCATCAAGAAACCAAGCAAGTGTATGGGCTAGTTTTGAAAGAGTTGCTATGTCATTTAAAGTATGTTTACGAATTACTAAAGAAAAACCAAAGGATCATTTCGTACCAGATTAATGGCGAATGAGAACAAAGATCATGAAAATATTATGAAGCATAAAGAATCGCTTAGCTTGGTCCATTGAAGAGCCAAGGGCATCACCCATCAATTTGCATGCATAAGATTCGCAGAAGAGACTTCAAAACCATCTCTGTGAACACCGTAGAGGAGACTCGAATCCAATGATGAAGGAAGTAGCCAGAAAGAAGTACTAAAATTGTTAAATGTCAGTTTTATCTATAAGCATCTCAGAGGTCCTTGGGTGAGCCTACCATGGGTTCCAAAGAAAGGGGCTGCATCAGGATCGAAATGAAAGAAACGAATTGATTCCAACAAGAACAAGGATGTGATGGAGGGTATGTATTGATTACGCAGTTAATACAACAACCAGGCATCATTTCCTTTGCCTTTCATTGATCGATAAGTTGGACAAAGAAGTGACACCCTCACTTTTGTTTTCTGGATGGGTATTCAGGATACAATCAGATTGTTATTGCACCTGAGGATCAAGAGAAGACCACATTCACACATGCCCTTATGGTACTTTGCCTTCGTAAGGGATGCCTTTAAGCTATGTAATGCTCAAATTACATTCCGTATGGTGTATGATGTCCATATTCTCGTGATTTGGTTGAAGAAGTGATGGAAATTTTTATGGATGACTTTATCGCATGGATCCGCTTTTAATCACGTTTAAACAACTGAAACAGATTCAAAAGATGCCAGACAAACGCTTAGCACCGACCGGGAAAATGCCATTTTATGGCGCATGTAAGAATTGTTCTCGGGGCATAAAATTTCAAGCATCGACTAGAAGTTGACCAATCTAAGGTATCCATTATCAAAACTCTTGCACCACCTACCACAAGAAAGGGAGTAAGAAGCTTCGGGGCATGTCAATTTTACAGAGATTCATCAAAGATTTTTCAAAATAAATGTACCATTGCATTAATGAAAAAGATATGGTTCAATTTTGATGACTCGAAATGCTTTGACGAAATCAAGCTCAAATTGGCATGTGCACTCATAATTGCCGCACTGCACGGGACTGTGGATTCAGCCAATGTGTGATGTTGATTTTGCTATGGAGCCGTGGTTTCGGGGCAAAGAAAAGGGAAAGTATTCAAGGCAATATACTACGCTAGTAAGACCTTCAATGAAGCACAAGAGAACTACTCAACAACTAAAAAGGAGATGCTAGCCATAGTATTTGCTTGTGAAAAATTTAGGCAATACATTTTGGGAACCCATGTAGTAATTCACACTGATCATGCAACAATCAAATACTTGATGTTGAAAAATAAGCTAAGTCAAGATTGATAAGGTGGGTGCCGCCGTTGCAAGAGTTTGATTTTGGAAATCAAGGATAAAAGGATGTGACAATGATAGGCCACACTTGTCAAGAGAAAGAAGTAGTGATTTAAGAAGAAAATGTCTTCGCCATCAGAACTTCCCGATGAGCAATTGTTTAAAGTTTCCTTCCAACTTCCATGGTATGTCGACATTGTGAATTATCTGGGTTTCAGGGAGTACGTCGCATTCAGCTACCAACGTAAGAGGAAACTTAACCGATAAAGAGATATTTTGGGATGACCTACTATTCAAGAGAGGTCGGCACGATAATAAGTGGAGATGTGTAAATAGAAGGTGAACAAGGCAACATTTTAAATGAATGCCACATCACCTTATGGGGACATTTTCGAGAAAGAATTACCAAGATACTCCAATCGGGTTTTATCAGCCCACTATCTTTAGAGATTGTGCAAGAGTGGGTAAAATTGTGTGATCGATACAAAGGATTGGAACACGTTAATAGAATGAAATGCCCCTAAAGGTATTATGGTGATACAAATTTTTGATGTTCGGGGAATAGATTTATGGGACCTTTCCCACCATCATTTGAAATCCTATACATACCGCAGCGTGATTACGCCTAAATGGGTGGAAGCAAGAGGCTTGTCCAAGGAATGATGCTAATACAGCTTGTGAGTTTCTTGCAAAAGAATATTTCTGAAAGGTGTTCGAACCCCTGCAACCATCATTAGTGATGGGGGAACTCATTTTGCAAACAAAATATTTGCAAACTCATGAGTAGGTATGATCAGCGCATGTAATGGTTTAGCCATCATCCCTACCAATGGACAAGGTAAATTTCCAACAAAGGAGATCAAAAGAATACTTGAAAAGACCGGTGAGCTCAAGCACGGCTGATCGGTCTTCCAAACTCGACGATGCACTTTCGGCTTACAAGACTGCATAAGACCCCATTGGAATGTCCCCATACGTAGTTGTTTTTGTCAAACCATGTCATCTACCTCAATTAGAATACAAGGCAATGTGGGCCATTAAGAAGTTAAACTCGATTTCTACGTAAGGAAGAAAGATTGCTCCAACCGCTTGAATTGAAGAACTCGAGAAATGAAGCTTTGGTGATAATGCTAGAATATAAAAGACAAGACAAAGAAATGGCATGATCAGAGAATCTTGAGAAAAGAGTTCGCATCAGAGAACATATTCTCGCTTTTAATTCTAGGATCAAGTTATTTCAGGAAATTAAAATCCACTGAAGGGCCATACACAAAGGGTATCAAGTACTACATTTGAGCAAAGAACATCAAGACTAATGGGGAAGAATTCATGTCAATGGACAAAGGTTAAAGCATTATCTCAACAGTGGAAGAGGAAATTGAAAAACTCCAATCGGTTCTCGAGGAAAAGAAGAGTAGCACAACAAAGAAGTCCAGTTTAAGGACCTAAACCGAAAAATTTAATGGAGGGGCAACCCATGAGGATTTAAATTCTGAATTTAAATTTTAAAAATTTTCTTTTCTTTTGGTTGCTGATAAATTAAGTCAGATTTGTTTTTAGAAGGATAGATTTAATTTTTAGAAATCGATTGTAGTTTAATTAGAATTTTCTTAAATATTGCAGTGATTTTCTGCAAGGGTTAAAGGCATGAATAGCAAGGCAACTACAGGAATAATTCCAGCAAATTGCAGAGAAGTCGCGACATGAGAAAAAGGGGAGTAACTTTCTCCCTAACCCAAATTTGTAGATATATTTGAATTAATTGTTAAATCTTTGCTTAAAATATGCCTGAAGAAATGTCTAAACGGGTAGGGATCAATAAGAGAATTTAGGGTTTTTGAAATCATTGAGTTAAGGGCTAAGGTCAACATGTATGGGTTATGTCGCGACAAAGTCATGGTCCTACAAAACATTGATGTCGTGACCAGTTTGGAAAGAACAATTAGTGAGTATAGAGGAAGGGAGATTCATGTCGCGACACCACTATGATGTCGCAACAGGGAATTAAGTTTCAAAATGGAGAAGGATTGTCGCCACATCAAACAAACTCGAAAAACTCGTATTGTCGCGAACATCCTAGGTATCGCGAAGATAAAAGTGCCACATGGTGCCAACTACTCACTAAAAAGCCCTAAATTTAATGATCTCTTAAATAAAAGAGGCGGAATTGAAGTCGCGACATGTCTTAATCAAGCATTAATTAGCTCACTATACAAACATTGATCAATCGCAATGCTTGAAACTATTTCATTCACTCCAACCCACATAACCATCCACCTTCGCCTTCCTTCCGAATCTCAACCTCCGAAACCCCCAAGATTCCAAACTTTCGAAAGCTTCCTCTCTATTCCAATGACTAAATTCCCACCCCGGTCCCTAACCTAGACGAGATTACGAGGGAACACGAACAATCGTAAGAAGAAGAAACCTCGCCAAGGAACAAATTTAGATGAGATTCGTCGGGAATAACAAGCAGGAGAAATACCATCAGAAGCACCCGAAGCTCCGACGACTTCTCATGAAAAAGCAGGAAAAGGAAAGGCAAAGAGGAGAGAAGGAAGAAGGTAAGATTTCGTCTCGTGATCGTTTTTATCTCTGAAGAAGTATTATGCTAACAAGGGGGTTTGTTGCGAAGGAGAGATTTAAAACCCCGTGACTCCTTTCAAGGAGATGATAGAGCAGAGAGGATGGAGAGTCTCAAGACACCAAAAAGGTGGTATACAAAGATCGTAAGGGAATTTATTCAAATATGGTAGGAAGAAAGGATGGAGCAGCTTTGTTAGAGGGTCCGGTCTCACGAAGCCAAAGCCATCAACGAGGCCTATGGTATGACAAGCTCACAAACATGACCAAATTCAAGAAATTGTTGAAAACCAGAGTTTGAAGGATTGCCAAGAAGCTCACTAACGGAAGTGCAAATAACCAAGAAGAAGGTTAATAAGAATATGGAACAGAGAGGAAGCCTTATCAAGAGGCTAAGGTATGGTTTTATTTTCTCGCTTCGCTCGTCCTAACAAACATGTATGCACAAGGAGAGAACAAGAAGCCGTGTTGCCGTATGCCATACCTAAGGGGTATAAGATCAATATAGGAGTTATCATCGAGAATTCAATCATGAGATAAATTATGAAGGGAACAAAGAGGACTTATTCCTCACCCAAAAGAACGATCATCGTCGGCTCAAGGTCAGTCAAAGGAATTGGGAGACGAAGAAGAAGTACCTAAACCTCACCACTCCCTTCCGACAGAGTTAGCATGTGACCAGAAACTCAGGCGTGGGAGGCCGGTGGAGAATGTAGAAGAAGCCTAAGCCAAGAGCCGTAAAAGGATACCCAAGGGTTAAGCCGATCAAGGAATAGAGCACCCAAAACTCACTGCATAATAATGATTACATGTTTGCACAATACGTGGCAAGATGAAGGCAGCCCAATAGACTTCTCCATCCCATTAGCTACTTCTCCTCCAAGGGCAACATAAACTTCCAACCCGGAGAAAAGCTCAAGGGGGAGCACAAGAGAACAAATTTCTGAGATCGAAGCTCTCAATGCCTTGCGTAAGAGAATAGATGAAAGAGAGAAGGATTGGAAACTGCTAAACAGGAATCTGTGAGAAAGCATTTATGAAAAAGAATTGAAAAGAATGCATCAACAAAGGGAGGAAGAGCTAAATAAAAGAAAAAGGACATGAAAGTAGAGCCACAAAAGAAAGAGAACAAAGCAGCTGAGAAGAGTCAATAGAAAAGAGGAACAGATGGGGAAGAATTTGAAGCAAAGAAGGGAAGAGTTTAAAAAAGAAATGAAGGGAAGAGATCACAATCATGCGCAAAACTCAAACTCGGGCCATGAAGCTTTTTATAACAACCATTGAGCTGATTCTCAACTCTTAACTCGATAAAGAAAAGCAGATACAGAGCAAGAAATCAGATTTGGGAGCAAGTCAAAGGATTCGTTTTTATACAAGTCTCTACAAAAGGATTTTGAGAAGAAATTGGATGATAGAGAGAAGGAAGGAAGATGCATCCTATAAGCGTAAAGAATGGTCGAAAACTTAGATCCGACAACAAATAATCCTCGGCCAAATTCTAGAGGTTATGACTGAAATGGAAAATACAAATGAATGGTTTAGAAAGAGGCAGGATAGCTGGGAATGTAAAGGTTGATCTCTAATGAGATTTTCCTTGAAGAACAAATGGAGAAGGAAACCAAGAAGAGAAAGGAAAGAAGGAGAAATCTTGAAAATTCCCGAATTTCCAGCCCATTTAGGCACATTAGACCCAGACCCACCCAACATCTTTTGCTCCCGCCATTTCCAAAAGAAAAAATAGACCTTCTCCCTGCCTAACTTTCATTACCATCCTTCTCTCATACTGTGTATCCATTTGCTGCAATTAAATCAGTAATAAAATGAAAATTTAAATTGAATTGTTGTGTGGTAAGTTGAATTTGTTTGATTCCATGATTGTGTTGCTTTGTGATTGAGTGATTAGGAAATCAAAGTAGAAATTAGTTCTTAACAAAATCCACGAGATGTAATGAGCTAAATTGAATGAATGCTTAGATTAGGAAATGAGTCGAAATGTAGAATATACAAATAAATATGCATTGGATTAAACACAAGGTGCAAAAGCTACTTAAGTTTAGTCAAGAAGTCCGTAATTGAGGAAGGTAATACAATAGAAGGAACAAATATATTTTCGAGTTTGTGGTATGAACAATAAGTCAAGGAACCCGTTGAATATCAATTAATTTAAATGCTCATTAACAAAATGAGTCAAGGTAATTCCTATGGTTAGTCACAACTGCTCAAAACCAAATTCTAGAATTTGTTAGGATTATTGGTCGAGGCTTAAATCCTAGGTGATACAAATTCGACAAGAGAGATGATACAGCCATTCTTGAACAGCTTGAGCTATTCTAGCTATCCCTATTCATATGTCGATGCATACAAGAGTTCCAGAATTGAGCCAACAAGCCTATTTTTCAAAAATAGACTAATGGAAACCCTAACTCATCCTAAAACATCAATCCTTCAAGAAAGAACCCATGATTACCAGAATTCAAGGAGGAAGAAAAATGGTTTGGGGGAGTATAAATTTCTGAGGAACCTCAAAAAGGGAATGAAAAGAAAAAGACAAGGAGTAGAGAAGGCAATAGAAAAGAAAGTTATAGGGATAAGTTTTATCTTGCGGGCCTAACTCTTCAACAATTAAGTTCTAGGGGTGTTTCAACACCTAGTACCCTAATGCCATCTGGTATGGGAGCCACTAACCCAAAGTTCGGCTAAGAGTGTTAGAAGCCTAAAAAGTTAAAACATTGCACTATCTCGTAATGTTGACAAACAAGGAAGTTTCCCCTGCTGGAATTACAAGTGAGAAGTACAAGTATACGCTTCCGAATCACAAATTAAAGAGAGATGTCCCAAACATGAAGTTTAGGGGAGTTTATTATAGAAACTACAAGAAAGAAAGGGCAGAAGAGGAGAGAAAAGGTTCAGGGTAATCTTAACCTAAAAATTCCTTCCATCCTACCCATTACCCAGGCCTAACAATAAAAACCCAAAAGACCTGATTGATCTTGAAGGCTGAAATCATCTACATTAGTGGAGATCAATATGAAAAACAAGCCTATGGAATTTGGAAGGATAGAAACAATCAAAATTGTGAAGGACTTTAGGGAGTTAAATGACTCAGTGTGAAAAAGAGAAAGGAAAATAATCTATTGTTCAACAGGATCCAATGAATATGTTGTTTGTAAAACAATTTCAAATAAATTTTTAGTTTTATAGCAAAGAGTAGAGACCAACCTTGAACTGGACTTGAAGCTAGATGTACAGAAAATTATGCATACCTTGCATTGCAATTAAATTGAATGCCACTGCAGATCAAATCAGAGAAAAAAATGTCCTTAAAATTTTTTCTTTTATTCTTGTTTGAGGACAAACAAATCTTTCTTTTTCTTTGCTTGAGGACAAGCAAAATTTTAAGTTTGGGGGAGTTTGATGAGCTTAAAAGTCATCTATTTTTAGTCCATTTTTTCTGATTGATTTTAATGAAAAAAGGAATAATTCAGACGCAGAGATATGAAGAAACTCACCAAATTTGGTATTTGCAGGAAGTATAAAAGAAACAAAGAAAATGCGCGGAAAACGCAGAAAATAGCAGGCGTAAAATGAAAGCAATCGCTAACTTATGTTGCGCCGGGTTACATAGCCCAATCATGAGGTCGCGACATCGAAATTGAAGGAAATCTTATGCGTGTCGCATATGGATGCGACATGGATAACAAGATAATGAGGTCTGACAGAGGCGCTCGTGGCTGGAAAGAAAGAGCTGAGGCCGTGACGTGAGATTGAAGTCGTGACGCCAGGAACAAACGGTTGAGACTTGTGGAAGGAATGAAATGATGTAGCGACGAGGATTGATAACCAGCGGCACGGCAAAACAGCGAAGGAAGAATACAATTCGGACAAGATGGAAGCATGCGGTAATCAGTTGATGTCATGACGGCGTATTGATGTCAGCGACATCGTCGCTGATTGAAACCTGCGGATCATTTAGTGGATGTCGACGAGATTGAGTGTCGCGACAATCGAAGACAAATTGAATGCTGCGAAGACATGAGGCGAAGGTCGCGACATGAGATCGGGTAGCGTCAGGCGACCAGTTGAAATATAAAGGCGTGACTAGATGTCGGCAGGGTGTTGTCGTGACACGGGGGCGACGTTGAAGGCCCCAGAGAACTAAGTCGATGTCGCGACAAAGAGATCGATGTCAGCGACATCGAACTACCGGATGAAAATTTGAAAGAAATGAACTGCGTCGCGACAGATGATGTGCGACATGGAAAGATTCCATTGGCCGGTTGAGTTTCATTTGGTTGATGTCGCAGCCAGAGAATGGCGTGACATCGGGAAGCGGCTATGTGAAGCCTACGAGGAAAGTAAGCTGATTTAGTGACAAGAGATGATGTCGCGACATCACTAATGTCGATTCAAGACTATATAGGCCAAAGCTAAAATTCGCGTGAGATTGATGTCGCGACATGGATGATGTCGCACGACAAAGGAATTAATTGACTTGAGCGAGTGACTTGAGCACAGATACTCTAAAATCCCACGTGCGTATTGGATTAAGGTGTTGAAAAACCTATCATCTGTGACTATCGAAGCGGGAAGTAAGCTTATTGTGCAGATGAGAAGTCTGGATAATTTGAAGAGCTCATTCTTTATTTTTTTATTTTTTTCTTTCTTTCCTTTTCTTTTTATTTTTTATGGAAAGATTAGATTAGATTTATGGATTCTAGTTTTCTTTATTTCTGTGAGATTGGATCATTACTCGTTTTTGAGCTAAAGCTGAGTGCAGAATTTAATTCTTTTCAAATTACTACCTGGAATGTTGAAGTTCAGACAAATTTCTGGAATTCGGCTTCTCCAGTTTCGAAATGCAGTTATTCTTATGATCAGAGGAATGTTGTAGTGTGTAATTCAGTAATTGAGGAACCCAGCTTCCATTATTATGAATCTTATTGTGATATCTTTCTATTGTTATTTCCAGCAAGTGCGAATACTGAGTTTATGAATTTACTTTCGGTTATGGTTCTAGGTTTTTGATGGAATATGGTTTCTTATACCCGTATTAAGAAGCGTTTCATTGCTCACGATTTCAAGGAGTCCTCACGAGTGACACGGAGGAATTATTAGTCTGGAGTATGAATATTTCTTTGAAGGTATATTAACCTGCTTTATTAGAGATGCAATAAGCTTTGTGAGTTTACTTGATAAATCCTCTTCTCATGAAATCGAATGAGTTGAATGAGTTATCAATTTAAACGTGAGAGTTCACCTCGGTCGAATAGTGAAGCCAATCCAGTGTTAGCATAGATCTAATCAAAGGGAGAGGGTGGTATTTTAATTGGAGAAGGCCGCATAGAGTTGTATATCGCATGACCGATAACGCAGGAATAAGGTGTGCGGAGTCCATAAAATGGTATGAAGTATTCTGAGAAAATACGAGGAATTAGGAGGGTCCCTTTGTTAAAAAGTAGTTATCCCCGAATTCCACTGTATTCGAGAGAATCGGATCGGAAATTAGATAATGAAATGTGAGTGTGGAGAGATCCAGGTACGAGACTATTAACGCCTTAGACCCGATTTTGAAATGCGGAATTCACGAAAAGATTTACAAGTTATTGATAGAGGTGATACTTCCACGATAGCATTGATTTTTAATGTGTTCTCTGAGCGATAATTATTCAATTTCTATTCATTATCCTAACTTTTTGTTAATATATTTATTCTTTATATTAAGTTTATTGTTCATTTCGATTATTTCCCTTTTGATTCGTTTAAATTTCCGGCACCTTAATGCTAGATCTACTATCATTTGGTATTCCAAATAGTATAGAAATTAATTAGTCAAGGGTGGATTTACAGGAATTCTTGAGATCTCTTATTAGGATCGATGTCACAGTTTAAATCCATTTTATTACTTGTCGACACATTGCACTTGCGAGAATATCGGACCAAAACCAAACTTTGAAAATGGTTTTACTCTACAGGAATGTTTGGTTTATATAGTATAATGTCGACAAGTTTTATGGCGAAGTGCCGGGGATTGAACAATAGTCGCTGATATGCGATCATAAATTTGTATATGTGTTTTGGTCAGTCAACAACTGGTTTTCACACTTGGCATATGCATGTGTGAGGGAGTTGGTCAGGACTCAGGTTATGGGCATGAGGAGTCTCATCTCATGCATGACATGACATATTCCATATAGGATTGCATTTTTTGAATGGAATGTGGTTAGATGTATGTATGCCATTGCATGTGCATTTAAGCGGGGAGTAGCCCTTGTAGGAGAATATTTCTACTGGGCATTTAGCCACCCGATCGTGAACCAAAGAACAAGGGGTGTACAAAGAGACGGCAGCCAAGCAGTGTGAATTATGAAGGAGGCCGATGTGTGGCATGATCTTATTTTTGTGAAAGTGTATATACAATAATTATAAAACTAATTTACTTGGGACTATTATTTTTAATAGTTGGGTATGTAATTATGGTAGAGGGCCGTGATCGGGACTCTTCTGAACTATAATTAAGTGTTTATTCTCATATTTTAAAATTAAATGTGAATATAGAGTAGATCTCGGTAAAGGATGTATATTCAGGGATATGGACCGGAAGGACCACATTAGTAATTCGATACTACTTACATTGAGACCTGGATGAGTTATGATTATCTTGTTATACGAGGTTGTATGTTGGGGTAGATCTAGAACAAAGGCTGCCCGATTTTGTGAAAATATAGATGCCGATAAATGGGACACAATAGTGTGGTATCGGGTCACCCAAAATCCACAGGAATTTCACGGGTTGACGGGTTGTCAATGGGATCCCTGGATTTTGGGTGTCACAGCTTGGTATTAGAGCTCAGGTTAACGATTACTTGGGCTGGTGGGGTATCCTGGTGTTTTGATATTGGTTTGTCATAACAGCGAGTATCGAGCTAGGTTTCCAAATACCTGATTGATGGGCATGGGTGTAGAACACGACATTGTGTGCATTGATTGCTTTGTGTTCTAATAATATGTTCCACGAGATGTATTATGGTTGTAGTGACCTGCCATGCTTGATAGAATGTGTATAGAAATTGAAGAACAGGGTTGTAAACGTAACCTTAGGGTTCGGAAAAGCAGATAACCATGTTCGTAGGAATGGTTATTTATTAGTGTTTGGCATTATGCACCATAATGATAAATGAAGAGATGGTAAGTAGAGGGCAGGGACGTAGAGGTCGTCCATGGGCGTGGCCGACCAGCGGCACAGTCCAGCAGACCTTTGTCGAGCCATGAGTGCTGCAAGCGCTGCCATTTACATCTTTAGTGCGGTTTATGAGGGTTCAAGGCTGGCCAAATGCTCTGTGGTTTGCAGCACATCCATCCTCCCAGGCATTCATGGGGAGGACAATGGTAGCTTATCATGGGTTCCGACAAGTTGAGAGGATTTTGGAGGTTATGAAGATTACCTTTGATGCTACGAGAATCAAGCTAGCCACATTTCGGCTAGAGGGTGAGTCCCAGATATGGTGGGATTAGGTTAGAGTCTCGAGGATCTGGGGGATGACATAAGGGAGAGTTCGAGGTTTCATGGGTATGTTTTCTGGCATCTGCTAGGCACAAAAGCTGGAGTTCCTTGAATTGAAATAGGAGTATGGTATTGCTTTCAGTCATTAGCCAAGTTCATAGTGCTTTGTTCGTGGATGATTATGTATTACATAGATATGGCCAAGGTGAGAAAATTTGAGGATGGCACGAGTTGTCCATCGGGAGTGAATTATAGGATTCCTCTACAAGACATTGACTCTTTGGTCAAGAAGGCTATGGTCATAGAGAGAGAGATAGAGGATGCTCCAAACTTTATGGTTAGGACGACTATGGCCATAGAGAGGGAGATAGAGGATGCACAGAGCATTCGAGATACGGTTGCTAGTGCTAAGAGGAAGGAGAATCAATATTCTTCTAGCTCTAGGAAGAAGCAGAAGACTTCTTTTTCGTTCGGAGGCCGATGTGTGGCCTTGATATTTCCTTTGTAAAAAAAAGTATTTTGTATAAAAGAATTGTAACTAAATTCTTTTGGGACTATTATCTAAATAGTCGGGTATGTAATTATGGTAAGAGAGTGAGTGATCGGACTCTTCGAGCTGCGAAATTAATTTTTTATTCTCATATGTTAAATTAAATGTGAATGAATGGAGGGGTCCTAGTAAGGGATTTATATTGGGGATATGGACGGATGGACCTGTGTGAAAGTCAAATCACTATACATTTGAGACCTTGGATGAGTTATGATTAGCCTCACATTATGCAGGTTATATGTTGGGTAAAGCTCCCCGAACAAAGGAGGCTAGATTTTTGTGAAAATATGGATTAGATAAATGGGACACCATGAGTATGATGCTAGGGTGACCTGAAATCCATAAGAATTCCACGAGGTTAATGGGTTGTCAGGACCCACAGTTTAGGGTGTCACATGTGCCTTCAACGAGACTAATTGTCTCCCCTCAAGTTCCTTTGAAAGGCCACCTCATATCTAGGTGCCACAATGCAAAATACTTCCTTTTCATTAAACTTAGCATCTGCTGTGTGATCTTATATTATTTGGATCGTATAATTTGTAATAGCCTTTAGGTTTGTATCAAAACATTAAAACCCATACTTTCCACTTTACTATCATCTAGCTTTGGTGGCACCGATCCGGCACATGAGCACATGTAAAGGCTTCAAATACATTAAGTGCAGAAATGGCCATTCTTCATTTCTAAGCATTTGTGGTGTTTATTCAAGCCACCATTAGGAAAGCGATTCAATAAATGCATGCCCAATCAATTGCTTTGTAATTCTTTAGGCATCTTTTTACTCTTCAACATTGTTGATTTAATTAAATCCAGATGTTGAATTTCTCAAATAAGTTAGGATTAGTTGCTAGTCTTTAGGAAGTTGGCTAGTATCATATTAGGAAGTTAGTTTGGCTCATATCTTGCCTACTTTCTAGCTTTTTCAGTTAACAATTTTCTATATAAATAAGTCATATCTATGCTGAAATTTTAAACATTTTCTCTACACTTACAAAAATGGTATAAGAGCTTCATCATCCTACGGGATCTGTGCAAGCTAGAAAACTCGGGTAAATTTGAAAATTTTCAAAACAGATAGATTGTCGCTATAGTATAGGTTGCTAACTTGGAATTTTTCTAGATCTCGGATGACAACACAAACCTCATCGTTGGAGTTCGTTTAGAAATCTGGATTAACTTGACGAGAATTTCATTAAATTCGAGAGGGTGGAATTGTGTTGGAGACATCAGGTGTCGTGTGACACATGGCATGAAGGCACATGCCATGTGACACATGGAATTATGCATGTGGCATGAAAAAATGTGTCTTAAGGGCACATGGAGAAGATATGAATGCCATCCATGATACTTGTCATGGATGGAGGATCATGTGGTGACACATGGAAACCATGTGTCACACCATGAGATGAGATTTAGCTTAAGTGGGAGAAAGGAAATCAGTTTGGTGGAAAGGACAGAAGAGAAAAATAAAGGAAAGGAAAGAAAAGAAAAGGAAAGAAAGGAAAAATAAAGGAAGGGAGGGAGGAGACCGGGCGTTCTTCCTCCGATCTACGACAATCCGACGGACGAAACTTGTTGGACCAAGAGGCAAAGTTCTTCTACACAACCAAAGCTATGCGTGGGTAGTAGAAACAGGAGGCTTCATTGAAGCTCCAGGAGGTAGGGGTTCTTCCTACTCTGCTTAGCTTTCTTCCTAAGGGCCGTTCAAGGGCCATGGAGGCTCAATCCTAGTCTTAGGACTGAATTGTGGTTGTATTCTCAGTCTGGGTGAAACCAGTCCAGTAGGCTGTGGAGTAAGACCTTAGGACTGATTTCGAGACTTGGGTAGGACCGATGTCAAGGTAGTTTGATGACCGGTTTTGGCTTGATTGTGTGGACTGTTTTTGGGGGCATCTCAATGCCATAACTAGTCCTAAGGACCAAGTTGTCATTATTTGAGTTTAAATGACTTGCTTGGTGGAATTGCTTGGTTTATGTTGATATCATACTTTTCAGTATGTAGGCATAGATGATACGTTTATATGGAAATTGTCGTTGAATATAATTGTCCATGATGCTTGGTATAGTATGTTTAAGTGTTTATCCATTATGGCTTTCATTATGCGTGATCATCAGCCCGACATCTGATGTATATTACGTACATGCCGCGAGGACATCGCATGATGTGGTGTGAAGTGCATGGCTATGATCACTCCTGCGGTTGCGAGTTGATGGTGGGCTCGGTAATGACAGACTGACGTCAACAGTCTGCTTGTTGCATAACATGAAAAGACTTGTGGTGGGTAATAGCAAGAAGGGCTAGATTCTCCCTCGGGTGAATGACTTAGACTGGTTCAGACACATCCAATGGTGAAAGTCCAAAATGTGTCTGAAGGCATGCGGAGTCCTGCGGTGAGACCCCAAAAATCCGCTACCCATAAAACACACGGGTTTAGAATACAAAATGATTATTGGAGGTGATATATCCAATGGGTTTTGGTTTATAAAAACAAACAGTTTTTGTTTTTGAAAATGGTCATTGGATGAAAACATCGAAGACGGATTATCACACCTTGGCATACTCATTATGTGGTATGAGTGGTGGGTTCAGGGACATGGGACATAAGTTCAGTCACACATCCTCAATTTCAGCCCAGCGAAATGCCAGATTTCATGGTAAGGTACTGTTTACTTGAATGTCAATATGGAATATGATCATTGCATGTGCATAGGATGAGGTAGCCAGCTGAGGCGTTATCTACGGGCGTGGCTCACCACATACAAGACAACCTTTCGGTCAAGGGTGCTTTGGTGGGCAGGCTCCATGTGGGCCCGTGGCTTTGAAGAGAGCCAGGTTGTGGCTTTATCAGCATCCTTGTAAAGTTTAGGACTAACTGTCCATTTCTCTATACGTTACAGCTAAGTAGCATAGTTTGTTTAAATGAAATATGTATGTATGTTTCGGTAAATATGAACATTTGGACCAGAATGGTTAGTATGTTTGTTGAAGTATAGGTTTCGTTAAGGGTTTAGGCCAAGGTAAGGGTCTAGGGGTGTCGAAAATAACTAGGAAGGCGGTCGGTAGCAGTTTCACTGATGTCGCGACATTGAAACCTCAATGTTGTGACACTGGCATGATGTTGTGACATCAAGTTCCAATGTTGCGACATTAGTTTGATGTCGTGACATGCCCTAGGCAATGACATTGCTAAAGTAGCATCTGCTGGCCATAACTGATGTCTTGATGTCGTTGCGACATCGAATAGGAAGTGGGCTTGATGTCGCGACATCGTCGTGACGTTAGGAAAATGGGAGGCTTGGTGTCACGACATCAGATAGGCAGTGGGCTTGATGTCGCGACATCTGACAAATAGGATGTCGTGACACCAGATAAATAGGAGGCTTGGTGTTGTGACATTGCCACGACATTGGAGAGGCTGAACGCTTGACGTCACGACATTGTCGTGACAAAGCCTAAGGCATCATGGCCTGATGTCGCGAAACTAAACCTGAATGTTGCAACATTTCTTGGAAGACCATCGATTGGGGAATCAGTCGATGTCACGACATTAGCTATAATGTTGCGACATCGAACGGCGCTGTCAGCGCCAAGGGTGTTGATAGGCGAAGCGTGATGTGTAAATGCGCCTGTATGCGCCAAGTGCATCGCCTCGCCTAGAAATGCGGATATCGATCCGCACGGGGAGAAGTGCGTTGCAAATTGAAATTGTTCTTATAATATTATCTGGACTTGAAACTACGAATTTTATCCCAACTAACGTGCGTGATTAAACTAAAAACTGAAATTAACGTGTAGAGTACTCACATTATAAAGACCTGAGGATTTGTCTCCCCCTGCCACTTTTGATGGATCATTACCTATAGAAATTACTACTCAGTTTATTAGTGACTTCTCGATGACAGGGTGATCGTGCCTACGAGATACCCCCTCTTTGAGAGTATATCACTTTATCTCGCCCGATAGGGTTGGAGTGCATTTTACGCCTTGACTCGAATGCTCGAGATGCTTAAATGAGCAAACCTGTCGCCACACTTGGGGCCGGGATATCTCTGTTCTGGGGTGCAAGCAGGGAGTCGCTACATTCGGATCCGGGGGTCCTTATCTCTCGATCTTGGATGCAGAAACGAGAATCAGTGCCAATGTTGGCGGACATTACCATGTTAAATCACAAATATAGAGACGATCGATCACGGATCATAAATAAGCCCGAATAATATATGTTAAACCTTAATCCATTCAGTTGACGAGGTTCAACAAAAACCTAGATAGAAATCAGAACATCTTTGGAGCTGAATACACATAATCAATCTATCAATCAAGCGTAGTTTTATCGAGGAAGAGGAGGGAAATACAAAAGAAAGTGTCTTCTCCGATAATGCGAGTCAACTGCATATTTTACGCCCTCAATCAGCATGTTCTTGATACCACTGAAATTAGGTCTCCCATTGCTTTTAATGATCTTGAGGCGAGAAATGGGTAGTGAAGTCATGACGTTCATGACGTCGTAACATTCGAGCGTCGTGACATTGAACATTGTGGCGTTGTAGTTGGGGCGTCGCGACATGGCTGTTCCCTGCTTCTTACGGTGACTCGAATATCGAAAACCACCCTCTTGACTTGCAATTCACAAAAAACTCAAGAAATCAGATCTTGGGCTATAATGCTCTTGTTGTATAATCAACTCTGAAAACATAAATGACGGGTATAATATGAGTGTTTTAGGCACTCATCACACCTAAACAGCCTTGCTTGTCCCAAGCGAAAGCGGGCTCTAAGCTCTCAATATACAAGACCTAACATCTAAGCTTCGGCCTTCGCAATTGTGATGCCCATCTTTGCTAGAAGAAGGGGATCAAAATGGGTGACTTACAAATCTTGCCTTTTCCCTTTCGAATTGGCGGAGGATCCATAGGATGTTCGACCCCGAAGGAACTTAGGCGAACATAGTCCGATTGAATGAAGTGACTCGACCTCCTAAATCTTTATTAGCCATTCCCGAGGAGCCTATGTTCATTTGATCACTGATCCCACTGACGTCTGACTCGGTTTCGATACCCCGACTTGAAGTCCAGCCCCTGTTGGAGCGCCCTACAACTCGGAAGGATAAGGCAGCACCATTTGTATTCACTTAACATACCTACTCCTGAAGAAAAACTAGTGCCCATAAGTTTATGTTGAGTGTTCCTGTAGCGGGGATTCGTTGGTGGCTCACACCGGAGTTGGTTAAGACCTGGGCATTTAGTTCCTCGGAGCTGCCACAGACACCAACTAAGCCTAAGGGGCCTTAGTTTTGTGGGAAAGTTCCATCTTAAAGTCCGTATAATGGAGTAGTGAAGTCAATGCCTCCCGGTCAGTTGGCTCAGGGCATTAGGCTTTGAAAGGCCCCTTGGACTGTGCCCAAGATTCCGATTAGAAGATCCCACTTATTATGTTCATATTTTATTTTTATTATTTTATTTTTATTTTTATTTTTATTTTTAAATATTTTTTGGGGCTCGATGACAATCCTCTTTTTGATTAGGTGTCTCATCACTTAGGTGGTTAGAATCCCCCAAGGTTGGCTGGAACCTAGTAAGCCGGGTTAGGAGCCTAGGTATACCCTAGCGATCATCTGTGTGTGGGTGCAACAGGCTAGTTGGGAATTGGTTTCTTGAATCTCTGAGGTGATTCACTCTGTCTTCCTACCTATCCCACATGAAATTCCAAAGCATCTAACACCCTACAGATCCTTTCTTGATTATATTGTGTTTTTTCAACGAGATTCGAAGTGGTCAAAAGTGATCCTCAATTAGCATTCATGACATCGCGCACACACAAACATGAACAACAACAAAAAAAAAAATTACCTCACACAAACCCTAAACAAGACACATATAACTAAAGATACCACTGGGAACATACTAAAGCGGGAAAAGCCTGAAATATGGCAAGCACAAAACACACACACAAAATAACCCACATCTGAAACCCCGATCCTGCACCCCAAACTTGTGAGGACATTGTCCTCGATGGCTAGAAAAACGAGAGAGGGTGGGACTGCAGTGTTCGGTTGGATCAGCCTGCTTGGAGTAGCGGTGGTGGACGGAGGAGGGTGAGAATCTGGGTGAGTTGGTCTTGTAGGGACTGCTGATGGTGGAGGATGGTCGCTTGGTTGGCCAGAACTATGGGCATATTAGCTTGGAGGGCCTCCACATCTTGGCTGATGAGGACGCGGTGCTCTTGGGTCTCATCTCAGTAGGCCTTGAAACGAGCTGTGAGGTCAAGCACTGGGTCCTCGAGGATAGTGGAAGGACTGATTAGATCCTCTTCCTTGGACGGCTATGTGATGGTGGGTAAGGGAGGAGTGCGTGGCGGTGGTGGATGGGAGGAGGAGTATGTTTAAGCACGATCTCCCCCATTGGGTCGATCGAGGCAAGCCGGACCCGATACTCTCGAATCTCATCCTCGTCAGGGGTTCATTGCCCGAGTCATACATTGTATCGGGTCTTGGTACACCCGGCTTGTCGTGCTTAACCATAATTGCCTTGATGGGGTGTATCCACGCATCATTGTCTTCTAAGGGCACCCCGACTTGCTTGCATAGGCCGTAAATGAGAAAGGGGTGCCCTAGGTTCATCTTCGCATCCGGTTATGGAGGATGATATCCTCTATAACCTGCCCCCACATCAAAGGGGATGTCCTGTAGGATGGCATAATTAAGCAAGGCACGTTTGGTTGTCACTTCACACACATTCGTCGTCGGAATGAGACGTGATGTGATGAAGTGATGCCAGACCTTGGGGATGTAGGCCAAATGTTTGGCCTGGAAGTGTATTACATGCCCCTCACTATTAAGCTTCCATTGACCCTGCTCGTTGGTCAATACCCTAATGACTGTAGAGTAATCGGGCTGAAAATAGAGGCACATCAAAAGGGCTTGGGAGCAGGGGTGAGTTATAATGGTTGATAGACTTGTATTTGATGCGACCTCCCGCCCTTTTGAACCTTTTTCAAAACGTGGGAGGCGAGATTGGCGTAAAATTCTTATACCACACTAATGGCAGCGGGGTGAGGCGGTTGACATAGCGCCCGCCATCCCTTATCTGCAATAGTTTTGCGGAAGAAGTCCTCGGGGTGTTGAAACCCCTTTTCCTTAATAAACGACCGATTTTTCGAAATGAGGTTAAAATTTGCGATCGCACTCTCGTTAATAAACTTGTCGCTGATCATAGGTGCAATGGGCTCTCGCTAACCCCCGCCCTCACTTGGCAGTCATCTTTTGGCGCTTACTTGACATTGGGGCGAACGGATGGGCGAAGGTGGTGGCTAAGGGTGACTGAACTAGATGAGGGCTGTAGGCCCTCTAACCACCAGTAGAGGTAGTGGGAATGAACGGCTCAGGTGAAGCTGCCCAAGCCTACTAAGGCAATGTAGCAAACACCTAGTGTACAATAGGACTTAGGGCCACCAGAAGCTACCAGCGGCTTGCGAGGACTGAATCATGCTAAGGGCCCTGCTGGCCTATGATACGAAATACGGGATAGATCGGTGCAGTGAGACGGAATCGGAGCACTGCGTGGACCGTGTGACTTTGGGATGAGGCACCAAGCCCAGGTGGTGCAAGGTGAGACAGAGGGTTTAGAGAAGGGCGTAGGGCTGTGGGAAGGGTCGAGGTTGGTTGGAGACTGACAGGGAGGGGCCTTGGGGATGCGAGGCTAAGAAGGGTTGTGGGAATGAGCTTAGGTTTGTCGGAGACGAAGGCGGGAGGTACGGACGCAAAGCGGAGGCAACGTCGTGACGTGCCAGAGGGTGTATGAGCCAACATCGCGACGTTCTAGAAGGGTGAGAACGCAACGTCGTGACGTTGGGATCCAACGTCGTGACGTGGCAGGGATTCTATAAATCCAACGTCGTGACGTTCCAGAAAGTGGTGCAAACTGATGTCGCGACATTAAGGCCAACATCGCGACGTTGCAGAAAGTGGGGCAAGCAGGGGGTGGCTAAATGAGAGATAGCTAACGTCGGCGTTGAGATCGATGTCTAGCGTGATAGAGCCTTATTTTTGAATTCGGTCGGCGTCCGCGACGTTGGGACGTCGTCGCGACATTGAGATCGGCGTCGCTGACGTGACAAGAAAAGACAATTGAAAATTTTAAAAAATTTTTAAGTGTTGAGAAAACCCCCTGAATGAAATTCTGACCCCTTTTCACGTCCAAAATGATCTTCCTTGAGCTATTTCCCTGCTTCCAAAGCTTTATCGGGCCTTGAAAACAGATAATCAAAATAAATGCCCGATGACAGAAAGAGACTAACAAAAAATGCGAAAAACCGCAAACACACGGAGTTAGACTACGGAAAGAAAGAGTTCAAAAAGTTGGGTTGCCTCCCAAGTAGCGCTTTGTTTAATGTGGATTAGATCAGCATGCATCTCGATGATGTATTTACGAAGCGGGACTGTCAGGCTCACTACGATAATACTTTTGATGCAGCTTAGCGGAATGGTTTGTATTAGCATGGATCACAAGCCTCTGATGTGACTTCAATCTTTGTAGGTTAACCTTGAATGTGCCTTTCTCAGGGTGCATAATCTCCGCTCCTCCATGTGGAAAGACCTGGGTCACCTTAAATGGTCTCGACCATCGTGACTTTAATTTCCCAGGAAAAATTTTAAGTCGGGAATTGAATAGGAGGACCCTTTGACCCGTCTCAAACTCTTTCCTCATGATGTGTTTGTCATGCCAGGCTTTCATCTTTTCCTTATATATTCGAGCATTCTCGTATGCCTCATTGTGGAATTCATCCAATTCACTAAGCTATAGCATCTGCTTCTCTCTGGCTACTTACTGTCCATGCTTTCGGCCATCTGGAGTTGCCGATGGGCTCACATGCTCACGGTCCGCTGCGGTGGCATGCTTTCCCATAACGATTCGAATGGTGACATGCCCGATAGTGTTTTAAATGTTGTCTGTATGCCCCGAGTGCATCCTCAATCTTTTTGACCAATCCTTCCTTCAGGCTATTGACCTGTTTTCTACAGAATGGACTTGATTTGATTTGATACCTCCTAACTTTTGCCCGTTTTCCTTGTGGATGGTACCGCAGGTGATGTCTTGATTGCGCACTCCATACTTTTGCAAGACCTTATCAACCATCTTATTGTAGAAATGGGTACCTCCATGCGCGTCGGTGCGTGGAGTCTTGAGGCAGGTGGCAAATGTGTGGCTACGAAGGAACTTGACTACCACACTAGCGTCATTAGTGCGTGTCGGTATCATGACCCGTTAGAGGCGTAATCTGCCAGTAAGATGTACAAGTGACCTTCGTGATGGAGAAGTAGGCTATGAAATCCATCCCCCATAAATCAAATAGTTCAACTTCCATAATGGTGCTCATGGGTGGTTCATCCTTTCTAGATATGCTCCCCATTTTTTGGCATTTGTCGTAGGTGGATACGAACTGGTGGGCATCCTTGAATAAGCTAGGCCAGTAGAAACACGATTCGCATTACCTTTCTTTGCTAATTCTCGACCTCACGAAATACCCCCACATGGTAAAGAATGTGGCGATGGTTTAGAATGCGACCATTTTCATGTACAGTACACATCGCCTTGTGCTTGGTCGACTTATAGTGCCTATATAGAATGGAGTTCCTCTAGTAGTAGTGTTTCAAATGTGCGAAGAACCGCTTTTTGTTGGTAGCTAAACTCTGGAGGGATCACCTTGGCCACTAAATAATTCACATAGCTGGCAAACCATGGAACCTGCTTTTTGTCTTCAATAGCTAAGAGCTGCTCATTTGGGAAATCATCATTCACATGGACCTCATCTCTTGCCCCTTCTAACCGTGACAAATGGTCTGCGACTAGGTTCTCTGTTCCCTTCTTGTCTTTAATCTCCAAGTCAAATTCTTGCAACAAAAGTACCCACCGTATTAGTCTCGGTTTTGTGTCCTTTTTAGTCATTAGGTACTTTATGGCTGAGTGGTCAGTGTGCACTATTACCTTATTGCCAATCAAGTAGTAGAAATTTGTCAAGCGAACATGTACCAGTTCTTTTCAGTGGTGGCATAGTTCAACTGGGCATCATTCAAGGTCTGGCTAGCATAGTAGATAACCTAAAATATTCTTTCGCTTTTCTGCCCTAGTATTGCTCCAATCGCATAGTCACTTGCGTCGCATATTAGCTCAAATGGAAGTCCCGATCGGGTCTTTACTTCTGATAAGAAGGCGATGCAGTTTATCTTTCAAAGTGAAAATGTCGCACACACTTCTTTCATCGGAGAGCTTCGAGCGGTGTCCATGGACCGATGGGGTGAAACTGACAGCTTTGCGATCACGAAAAGTCTTTTTATGAGCAGCTATAGAACTACAGCGGTAACTTTAAAAGCTATATGCCTTTTCCTTTGAAGGATGGAGTGAATTTCTCCATTGCTTCAATTTTTGCTTTTTGTCTACTCATTCCTCTTCTTGTCCAGGTTGTCTGATGCCCTCTTTGTACCATAAAATGTGCTTTTCCCGATTAAGTACAAGATTGGTTTCATCGCATCTAATCAACAGATCTCGAATTTTTCCCGAGCAATTGTCAAAGGAGTTCCCCAAGTGATTCGTGCACCACGGTAGGTGTAAGGATCGACAAATTTATAACCTAAATTCATCTACATTGTAGCATTGCTATTGCAGTATAGTGGCTCTAGGATCGAACACAGGGATGGGTTTTCTTCGCACAAAATGATTTATGATGCTTCAAAATGGTGAATCTCACTTTGGATTAAGGAGTTTTGTAAAAAGTGTGAGGTTGATGGTGTACAGATTGAAAGTAAGGTGAAATAAAATGAAATAAACTATGAAAAAGAAATCCTTGAAGTATTAGGCTGCTAGGCCGGGTTGATAGGGCTATATAAAGGTCCTCTTGTTGGGAGGATGACATATAGTCATTTCCCGAACCGAATCTTCATTTAACTTTAAAAACTAACCCTCAATACATTTTCCTTTTGATAGAAAGCATTTACTAAGCATTTATGGTTCCTTCGGTCATAATCTAACACCTTGACCCACCCTCCTGAGGCTCGTACTTGACAATTAATGGATGTCAATGGATCTAATGATAAGCATCCACTGGACCCTAAAAGATTGCTAAGTATTGGCCTATGAGGATGCATCTAAGGGCTTTTAAACTGGGTTAAAAACCGAGGAACATAAATGTCGATAAATGCTTTCATGATTAAAACAAAGAGAACACTGCGTTTACCTCCCTGTGCGTAGCCCGGCAGCCCTCCTCTTCAGGATGAGGGCTTTATGCATCCGTGAGTTTTCATCCTCCCGAGGGAGTGTTTGGTTAAGAAAGTGAGAAAAGGGAGAGGAAAGGAGACGGAGAGAATCCAAAAACGAGAGCCGCCGTCTTTTGTCTATCCCAGAGCGATCTCCTTTCAACCATTACATAAAATGGCTATATATAGCCTTTGAATAAGTGAAAAACCAAAATACCCATGTCAATAGTGATTATCAAGGTAAAATTGGAAAACTCCATATAAACGAGTGGGTCACGAGTAGAAAATGGGAAGTAGGGCAACCGCAAGTAGAAAAGTCGCGCATCTGTAATTTTTGCTGCTCTGAATTCACACAGTGCATGAAGTGCTCCTGCACTTCTAGCTTCCTGCACTTGTTTTCTGCATTTTTATCTTTCCAATTTTGAAGGAGATCAACCCGGATCCTTTATGCATGGACTGACTCAACAAAATTGGTATCAAATGCCTGCTAAAACTATAAAAATAGCCACAAAATGCGATCAGTAGTATAATAGGGACCTTAACATACTTGGTGGGTTAATTGGAATGATTAGTACACAAAAGCACTCCAAAACCTATAATAATGGGGTTCAAAATAGCACTTTTGGGCACTAATCACACCCCAATGACATTCTTTGGAGCCATAGCAATGCGAAAACGAGCAAATAACAAAAAATATGGTAGTTGAGGTTGTGAAAATGCCAAAAGCAACTTTTGCAATGAGAATCAGAAACAGCCCGATAACTATCTCGAGGAGAGATAGGCATGTCTGAGTTGAATGTTAAAAGAGTTTCCTTCTCGATGACTCGACCGAGGAACTTCCACGAAATTTAAGTGTTTGTTTGATCGGCTCTCAACAATAAACTGCAAGCGCATTCTCCCCTGACCCGAGCATTTGCCCTGACCCTGGCTAAACAACCAGCCTAAATAGATCAGGACCCACCTCTTATTCGCAATTCTTTTTGTGTTGTAAGGGTGCAATCTTAGAGAATCTGACTTCACCAAAGTCCTTATGCCCGAGGATTCTTGGAGTGACTCCCGACCGATTAAGGTTATGGCACAACCGTGAGGATCTTTTCGACCACAAACTCTTAAGGTTTCACCCAGGACTACGAATGATTTGAGACTCCGGCTGACTTTCTGCTCATATCCACCCAGTGTGCTTGAACACTAAGTCGGTGGCTCCCGGCCAGTTGGCTTAGGGCACCCGGGCTTTAAAGGCTTTAAATGTAAAACTCCTCGGTAGTGCTTGGTTTCAAAGGTAAAGCTTTTGCGATTGTTTTTCTTTTCTTTTCTTTTTCTTTTCTTTTCATTTTGGAAGACACATTGGCCTTCTTTTCATGAAGTCTTTAACACTTTATTAAAAGCGGTCAGCAAAAACTAGGATATGTTTTGCAAAGTTAAGGAGGTTGAGCAGTTTTTCAGCCTGTCATTGAAACCTAATGTGCTCAGTGTGAGGTTAGCTAGAGGTGGAAGAAAAAGGTCGAAAGCAACAAGAATTCAACTAATCATCCACTAAACTAGGCGTGGAATCAATCTAACATCAAAAGAATTGGATAGTGTTTCAATTTTTCACACTGCGGGCTTGGCAAAACACAAAAAAATGGGTGCAATTTTTTTTTAAAATCGAAAAAGTGAGCTGTATAGTATGCATTATATAAAAAAATGACTATTTTCAGCTTTTCAAAAGCAAACTAACAACTTCACAAACAAAACAAACAACTATGCAAGAAACTAAATAGCAAGTCATTAAACTTAACAAAATAGACTTGCTTAAAAACATAAAACAACACTTCCTTCCTTAACTCTCCCCTGACGAGATTCAACATTGTCCTCAATGTGGCTATGGGATGGAAATTTAAAGGGAGGAAGTGGTACTCCTGATGAAATATGCTCGCATTGAATGGGAGACTTCTGAAACTTTTCCATAAACACCTTATTCTCAGTTTGGACTTGAATGAACAAGTTAGGGAGAAGAAAGAGAGGAAAAGAAGTGACAAGTTGGAGCATTTTGAAAATTACACATTCATCATAATTTCAAAAGTGTTCTTTCTGGAATATGTTTAGTTCTACACTCTTCTAATCTTTCCAGCAATCTAAAATTACCATGAGGTTGGATAGAAAAGTGCAAGGTGAAACAAAATGGGGCGATAGTTCGAGTCAGAAAATTTTATGAGTTCGCACCCTTACGAGTTGCGAAGTTAGCTTTTACGCTCTTGTGTATCTGCATCATCTCGCTAAGAAATTTGACAAAAATTTGGAAAAATAACACGGGAAAAATTAAATTAAAAAAATAAAAAAAAATTGAAAAAGCAAGCTAGAAACAAAGATTAACTTAAAATTAGAAAATCTAAGAAAAACCAAATAAATCGAAATAAAATAAATAAAGCAGAAATCAAAACAAAAGTGGGGGCTGAGGAGGCACAACGTGAAGGTGGAGGAGAGTATCTTTGCATCTGAAAAACAAAATACCGTAAATTATTAGAATGTGCGGAGTGAAAATGAGAAAAAAATTACACAGAAAACAAATCTAAAATTAAGAAAATTATGTAAAACTACAAATTAAAGTTAAAGTAAAGCAAATAAAACTCTAACAAAACTTGGAGTGGCTTCTAATTTACTGTAGAAACCACTCCTACCCAAGTAGCCCTTCAGGTTCATGGAGGGTCAAGGAGGAGAAGTCCTGATATCTGGCTGTGAGGGTGGTATATGATTTGAGCTTTGCCTTTGTTTTAAGCACTCTACCTTTTGGTGGTCTTTGGGGGAATCGGTAGTGTTTGGAGGGAGTGAGGCGGGGCATTGGATTCTCTATCGAGACTCTTCATTGTTCTTCATCGATTCCTCACAGTTTGTGAACATTGTGTTTTTCTCCACTTTTACTGGGTCAATCTGGACTTCATCTGGCTCTTGCTCTTATTGATTTGTGCTTCTTTGTAGGTGGAAGATGTTGAGCTCAATGTCATGTTGCCAAATGTGATTTATGGCCCATTCAGAACGATTAATGTGGCATTTGATGTGAAAAATGGCCTCCAAGAATAGGTATGTTGATACCATCTTCCACACTTTGTATCGAGGACGGGAAGTCTAGGATAGTAAATTTATCCACCTTCACTGAAACATCGCTATGCCCTTGGAATTTTCACCGATCTATCGACTAAGGATAGAGTGATGTTGGTAGGCTTGACTCCCCGAGCTAGCGCATATCTAGAGTAAAGGCGACGAGGTTGGCCCAGCTCCCAAATCGATGGTGCTATCTATCTGAAGTTCCCAGATGTTAAGCGAAATGGTGGGGATCCACGGATCCTTGTATTTCACAGGATGTTACTGCGAATGAAGGCAGGCTGTTTATGTGTTAGGAAGGCTTTCTTGTGATACTGACCCTCTCTTGACATCAACGTGGTCTTCAAAAATTTGGCATACGTTAGAACTGTTGAATGTCTAGTAGTGGGATATTGACCTTTACTTATATATAGCACCTCTAAGATTTTAGTTTGATTGGAGGCGCTTTTTCTTACCTTTTTAATCTTGAGGGAAATGGAGGAGGCATGCTCTTTTTCATTGAATCTTCTTTTATAACTATATGATAAAACTCCTTCCTTTTCTTCCTTGGTCTCCTCAGCGTATTTGGTCTTTGGATGATCGACACATACCACTTTTTCAAAGTGATGATAGCCTTCACTTCATCCATTCTTGGGGCAGGGTTGCTGGCAGAACCTATCTCATAGACTCCCCTCGGATTGGGTTGAGTTTGGGTAAGGAATTTTCCTTTCTCTTGTACCTCCAGCAGATTGGTAATCCTAGTGATGATGCACTGCGAGATATCTATTTTTATTGAGATCACTTTGGAGCTATCTATCTTTTTGTTCGAAGTGCTTTCCACGGTATCAATTCCCAGGCCGTCTACATTTTATTCCCTTTGCTCTTCCTGCAATCACTACCAAAGCGTGGTTGAGATGAGGAATAAGCTTGTTTAGCGCAAGGGCCATATAAGCGGGGATTTGGCTTCGAGAGATTAGGGTGGTTCCTCGGTGGGATTATATGTATTGCTATGGGGCATTGGGTAGAGGTTTCCTTTGACCCGACAAAATTGGCACGATCGGAACATCTCTCTTCTTCTTTGAATGGTAGGACCACTTTGCTCACCCATGCTCCGGTTGATGTGAATGGGCATAGCTTGGCACAGTAGAGGGACTTAGTGTTGCTGGGCCTTATGTAGTTTTTCCTTCTGTTCTTCCACCCTCCTTGAGGTGGATGGCTTTTGCCTTCATCATATCTATGGGGTGGTATGCCTCCCCTACGGTTGTTGTAGGCCTCGTCATCTTGTCTCCACGGGGGTTAGGCATCCGTGCTTTGGAAGTTTGTTATATTGGGGAAATCCATGAAGCCGTCTGGATTCTTGTAGAAGTCCCTCGACACATAGTCCCCGATAATTGCTTCATAATGGGGGACATTCCATCATAAAATGGTTGACCGGCATCAGTATCGAAACCATGGTGAGGACCGGGGCCTGGAAGTAGTCTCGAAATGCCTTTCGGCAAATTAAAACTTCTCATTGTCATGAGGTGCAAGGTATAGATTATGCCTTTTCAAGCGTTGGTCTATGCATGGAAAAAATTTCTTAGGGAATTCGACTGCATCTTTGTCCCGATTTTGTATTGTCCTTGGCTGAGGGAGTTAGGCTAAATCTTGGCCTTGTCCTTAGGGTTAAAGGAAAGGATTTTGGCAGTGACTCCATATCAGTTGCACCTCCTTGAAAGTTGTCTGAAGAACTTCTCCAAATCTCTGATGTGTGTGTATGGATTTTCATTTTTCCATACCGTAGGATAGAGTAAGGGCACCGAGATGGGCCAGCCGGTCACATCCTTAGTGAGTGCAATCACATGAGGTGAACTCACCCTTGGTGGAGTGTATATGGTCCACTCATTGACTGTAGGCAGCCAGGATTTCTTTGGACCCCATGTTTGCTCTGTTGTTCTTCGAGTGGGGGCTCCATCTGTTCAGTGTTTAGGCTCACTTCACAACCCTGCTCCTATGGGACACTAGTTCTCTTTAATCTGCCTGCAGTGTTCCTATCCTTGGATTGCATAAAGTCTTATGAAACGACCTGAGACAAACCTGAAAACAAAACGGGGCTACTTTAGAAATGTTCTTTGATGGCTAAAAAAAAAATAAACAAGAAATTTGAGTATGGACAGTATAAAAATTAAATCAACCTAGTAGTGAACTGCTAGGGGAAATAAAAGTAAAAGAAAAAAGTGTTTGGGATTCACCAATACTTGTGATGAGGATCATAAGTTCAACAATTCATCACTTACACTAAGGCACCATCCCCGGCAACGACGCCATTTGATTCTTGCCACAGTAGGTGTCTGGAATCAACAAAATTTATAACTGAATTCACGCCCTCTTTGCTTAGTAGCATTGCTCTTTGCGAGTATGGTAACTCTAGGATCAAACACAGGGATGAGTTTTCTTCGCACAAAATGATTTATGATGCTTCAAAATGGTGAATCTCACTTTGGATTAAGGAGTTTTGTAAAAAGTGTGAGGTTGATGGTGTACAGAATGAAAGTAAGGTGAAATAAAATGAAATAAGCTATGAAAAAGAAATCCTTGAAGTATTGGGCTGCTAGGCCGGGTTGATAGGGCTATATAGAGGTCCTCGGGTTCATTTCCTCTTGTTGGGAGGATGACATATAGTCATTTCCCGGACCGAATCTTCATTTAACTTTAAAACTAACCATAATACATTTCTACCTTTTGATGAAAGCATTTCTGACATTTATGGTTGTTCGGTGAGAATCAACACCTTGACCCACTCTCACGAGGCTCGTACATGACAACTAATGGATGTTAGTTGATCTAATGATAAGCATCTTTGGACCACACAAAGATTGCAGTATTTAGCTGTAGGGGATCATCTAGGGCTTTAAACTGGGTTAAAGATAGGAACATAAATGTCAATAAATTCTCGCGTTAAAAACAGAGAGAACCTGCGTTTACCTCACAACCATAGCCCAGCAGCCCTCCTCTTCAAGGATAAGGGGCTTTAGCCAAGCATAACCTGAGTTTTCATCCTCAAGGGAGTGTTTCGTTGTCGAGAAAGTGAGAGAAAAGGAGAGGAAATGAGAGACGGGAGAGAATCCAAAAACAGAGCACCATCTTTTTGTCTATCCCCCGGCCCGTCTCCTTTCAACAGTACATAAAATGGCTATCTATAGCCTTACAAAGAAGTGAAAAACCAAAATACCCATGTCAATAGTGATTACATCAAGGGTAAAATTGGAAAATGTCTAGCGAGGGTCGTTGCAGGCAGAAAATGGGAAGCAGGGCAACTTAGCGCAAGTAGAAAAATTCGCCAACGAATTTTCACGCTATCTCTTGTAAGGAGTCCCTTGTGCGCAAAGTGCTCCGGCAAATACTGCATTTCTATATTTCGATTTGAAGGAGATCGGCCGGATCCTTTATGCATGGATTGGTCGGCAAAATTGGTATCAAATTCACATTAAAGCTACAAAAAACCCTGAAAATGGGATCGGTAGTTTAATAGGGACCTTAACATGCCAATTGGGTTAATTAGAATGATTAGTACACAAAAAGCACTCAAAACCTATAATAAATAGGGTTCAAAATAGCACTTTTTGGGCACTAATCACCAAGATAGAAAAATCATCCATGAACACCTCAATTGTCTTTTCAAACATATCGGAGAATATGACCATCAAATGCAGTATTTGGAATGTGCACGGTGCATTGCACGGCCGAGAACATCAGTATGGTGCGAATGTACCATAGGGGCATGAGAATGTCATCTTCTCCTGATCTTCAAGGGCTATAGCAATTTGATTGTAGCCAGAATACCCATCCAAAAAGTAATAGTATTCGTGTCCAGCTAGTCTATCCAACATCTGATCCAGAAACGACAATGGAAAATGATCTTTTCGATCAGCTTTATTTAGTTTCCGGTAGTCAATACAAATTCTCCAACCTGTGACTGTTCTAGAAGGCAGTAATGTATTATTCTCTGTTCTTATGACGGTTGTTCCTCCCTTTTTAAATTACTACATCTGGGACTTACCTATACCTTGTCGAGAAATAGGATAAATAACCCCGGTATCTAGCCACTTTAATACCTCCTTGCGGACTACCTCTTTCATAGTTGGATTCAGCCTCCTCTGTGCTTCCACTGAAGGCTTATGACCATCTTCTAGCAAAATTCGATGCATGCACATAGAAGGGCGAATCCCTTTTAAATAAGCCAGAGACCATTCAAGCGCATTCTTATGGTCTCTGAGTACCCTCAATAGCTTATCTTCCTCTATTCTTTGTCGGGGGTATTGAAATAATCCTTGGTAAGGTGGAGGCATTCCCAGATAAGCATACTTCAAATGGCTAGGTAGTGGCTGCCATCTTGGGTAGGCATTGACAGTTAACGCGGTGTTTTTAGTATTTCGCCCGAGAGATTCATAATGTTTAATTCTATTAGGTTCAATGAATCCATCCAAAATTTACATACTCGGCCTCTTCTCCCGATTTTACGAATCACTTTGCACCCGGGCCGGCCTCCCGAAAAGGATCAGAGTGAGACCACTTTGGCTGAACAACATAGCCTCTACGGTCTCTACTATGAAGCACGTATCACTCTCGGCAGGGTGTCTCACAGCTTTAAACACATTAAACTTAACTTCATCTTCTGCTCTAATTTGAGTTCTGCATCTAAATGTTTGCTTGCTGGGTTCGAGAAAGAGATTGATATTATGGGTATTTCTTTATCTTCTTCCATATCTAATCACAATCCATTTGGGAAGATGAATTTGTTGACCTTTACTAGAACGTCTTCTATCACCCCTCTTAGATGCTTTATGGACTGTCATTAAGCTGGGTGTTGTGGTTGAATAGAGCTTCACCTAATCCCAAGCGTCTAAATATGGATAAGGGCATGAGATTGATACTAGCTCCCATGTCACATAAAGCTCTCTTAAAGAAGGCGTTCCTGATGGTGTAGGGGATAGTGAAACTACTTGGGTCTTTTAGCTTTTGCGGCTTCCTCACGAAGGATGCCTTGCATTCTTCGGTGATATTAAGCTGTCTCAAATTAAACCAGTCTTCTCTTCTTTGACAAAGGCGTCCTTCGCCAGTTGAAAACATAGCAGCATTTGTTCCAAAGCATCAGCAAACTGAATGTTGATGTGTAGTTTCTTGAACACTTCCATAAACTTGGTGAACTGCTTATCCAGTTTATTCTTCTTTAGGCGCTGGGGATACGGAACTAGGGCTATGGGTTGGTGATCCTTTACCTTAGTTTCTTCTCCCCCAAACTTTTTCTCTTAGGGCTGTTCCCTTTTTGTCTTATCATTCTGATTAGTTTGGATGACTTCCTCAGTTTCTACCTCCCTATCATTAGAGGGTTGCAATAATTGCTAATTATTTACCACTTCTCGGCGTGGCCCGGCACACATGTTCATTCCCTTCTCATCTCGGGTTCGCCACGAGTTGCTTGGTAGGGAACCATTGCCTTCTGTCGATAGATTGGCCATTGGCCAATCGCACCTCTAAATTTCTCGGCGCCATGCTTGATTGTTCAATTGGGTGGCCTGGTGTTGCATATTAGCCTTTGTCTCGTCGCCAAAGGCGGTATGCGAGAATGTATTCTTGAGGGCTTGTTCAAGTCCGCACTCTCGAAATTGGTTCGCTCCTTTCGGGGTGGTGGCATGTTGTTCTGATTGTTCCTCCATCCATAACCCTGATTTGTCTGATTATTCTGATTATTATGCCACCCTTGGCCTTGATTCTGGTTCTGATAGTTGTTGCTCCCATACTGACCTTGTTGTTGTGGCTGAGTCTGATTAAACCTCGACACATACTGGGCATGCTCTTGTTGTTATCGATTGACGTGCATGCTGCGTCTTTGTCTCTCATAATTCACATAACTCCGTGGGTTGATGCGAATGGCATTCGCGGTGCAACGCTACATAGTAACATGTGTTTGTGGCTGGCAGCGATGCAGGTTACTAGATTGCTGAGAACCTCGTTATCTGTGCCGCCCACGACCTTCACTGGTGTAATCTTATCTTTAGGCCACTGATTGGTATTAGTAGCAGCATCCTCTAGGATTTCATATGCTTGGTTTGTGGTCTTCTTCATTAGCGCACCTCCTGCCAAGGCATTAATCACTGTTCTAGTCGCGTTCCTTAGACCATTATAGAAAGTATGGACTTGCATCCATCTAGTCAGCCTGTGGTGTGGGCACTTCCTCAACAGTTCGTGAAATCTATCCCATGCTTACCTTGAGCTCTCTCCCTCACAGTTGTCAGGAATGTATTGATCTCTTGCACATTTGTGCAATTTTCCCTGACGGGAAGAACTTTGTAAACACGCACTAGGTCATTCCATGAAGTAATAGAATCCAGGTGGCTGGCAGCCATTGAGTGCTTTGCTCATCACTGTAGTGAGGCGGGAATAATCTCGGTCTGAGTGCCTCTTGATTACCATTATATGGCCAGTGTCACATGCTTGAAATGAAGTTGGTTAGGTGCATATTCGGATTCTCATTTGGCAATCCGTGGAACGAGTTTTCACGAAGCATCTATAGGTCATTGACTTGACTCGACTGAATAAGTGAATGTCGGATGGCCCGTCACGAGCAATTGTAGGTGGTAGGAAAACTCTTGGCTTATTATGAATGGATCATCTGGTATATACCATGACTGGCGCTTGATTCCTTCTATTATTCCCATTATGACCCCTTTGTGGTTCGTTTTGCTCTTGGCCCTGATCTTGCTCTATAATGTCCTACATGATCGCTAGGTTTCTGTGTTGTGCTTCGCTTTGTTCTCTGCATAAATGGTGTAAGGTTCTTTCCAGTTCAGGATCAAACGGATGTAGTTCAACTTGACCTGAAACTCTACATACATTCCTTGATAACCTGTCTGCCCGGCCACGTGCGAAACATATGAAACACGATTCTGAAGCACTTGCCGAAGCAAATAAAACAAAAAGGAAAAATGCCAGAGTAATATATAATTGCACTTTTTCAATATCAACTCTAAAACTCACTCCTGTTACTTGGCGCCAAAAAGCGTGATGTGTAAATAATGCGCTATGTCTTGTAGTGCTGTAGCGTTGCCTCGAAGTAATATAGTGTACTAAAGTACGGATGCTCGATCACGAGGAGAAGTGCGTTGACTATTGAAATTGTTCTTATAATATTATCTGGACTTAAACTCTGAATTTCTATCTAATTAACGTGTGTGATTAAAACTAAAGCTAAATTAACGTGTAGAATCACTCTGTGTGAAAAGACTAGGAATTTGTCTCCCCTTGCCACTTTTGATGGATCATTACCTATAGGAATTACTACTCGGTCTATTAGTGACTTCTCGATGACGGGGTGATCGTGCCTACGAGTTACCTCTCGAGGCTATGTCAGATCTTTCTGCGCCCCGGTAAGGGTTGGGTGCATCTGCCTTGCGACTCAAATACTCAGGCGGCAAATAGGCAAACCACTATTGCCGTACTCGAGGATCAGAGATATCTCTATTCTGGAAGATTTAATCGAAGTCCGCTCCAATTCAGATCCTAGGGGGTCCTTATCTCTCGATCTCGGATACCCAGCAGAATCATGCCAATGTTGGCCAGACATTACCATGTATTTAAATCACAGAAATAGAGACAATCGATGCAGATCATAAATAACTAAATAATATATGTTCAAACTTTAATCCATTCAATTGTGACAGGGTGATGAGTCCAAAAACTCATTAGATTTTTAATCCATTTTTCTGAGTTTATAATGAGAATAATGATGAATTGTCTATGAAATGATAATTGCCAAAATTCAATTTGCGGAAAATATAATGAAAAAATCAAATTTAGCAAAAATATCATAAGGAAATCGGCATGCGTGAGGTGAAGTGGCGGAATTTAAGTCGCGACAGGAAGTGAAGTTTCTAGCAATTCCAAGTCACGACATCAACAAATTTGGCTTTGAAGAAGAAACTGAAGAGTGAACAAGTGAAGTCGTGACCTGAAGAAGGAAGTTGAGACAAAAAATGAGACGAAAAGCAGTGAAATTAAAGAAGTCGAATGAAGAAGTTCATGTCGACATCATTTGATGTTGCGACACGAGATAAATGATGTCGTGATACCACCATGAGAGGTCGCGACAAGGGCTATCTACAAAGCCCGCAGGCGAAGCCTTCTCAAGTAAAAGAAATTAAGCGACTAATTTTGAAGAAAGGACTTGATGTCGCGACCTTGTGATGTGAAAGAATAACACGAGTCCACAGCGAAACTCGAATCAGGTGACGAAATTAATGAAAGCGGACATGATGTGTGACACCACTTAGTCGCGACATAATTGAAAGCTTAGCGATGAACGCGTCGTGACGAATAGAAGTATAACAAAGATTTTCAAAGAGCGAACATAGAGTCGCCAAAGTTAGAAGAGATAGCGACATCGACCTTTGAATCGAAGATGTCCGCGGCGTCATTCGGTGGTCGCGACATCATTTGCATTGTCAGCGACGCCAGTTGAAGATGGCGAAGAGCGAGTCACGACCAAATAAGCTTGGCGACATCGAAAGAGCTCATAAGCATAACATTGCGATCGCGACGTATGATTGAGCTTAGCGACATCAAGAGCTCACAATACGAGAGAAGGTGAAATCGCGGCGTCATTGATGGTCAGCGACATCGGTTCTGAGAAAGAAGGTTGCGGCGTCATTTGGCGGTCGCGACATCGGAATCGAGGGTATTAAAGGCGGTCGCGACCCGGATAAAACCTGCTGCGAGACGAATGAAAAGCGAAGTCGCGTATGATTGATTACTTTGACCTCAAAGAGGATCACGTCTGAGAAGGTGAAGTCGCGACGTATGATTGATCCGCGACTTCAAAACAGCTCATAAGCGAAACGGTGAAGTCGCGACGTGAAGAGAAGATCAGCGACATCAAGTTAAGGTCGCGGCGCTAAATCGATCGTGACATGAACAGCGAATGGGCGATTATTTTGGAAATCCCGCAGGAAGTGCATGAAGTTAGGGACTGACTGAACCTATAAATCAGTGGGTTGCTACGGAAAGGGAAGCAGCTCTTGGCGGCTCAGAACGAAAAATCTAGGTAGCCTAAGGCTCTTGTATTTTAATTTTACATTTCTTTTTTCTTTGTTTTCTTGGATTATTTTTAGATTAGATTAGAGTAGATTTTATTTCATTTGAACCACGGATGCGGATGTTAGTTATCGAAGTTGAAGCTGAATACGAGAATGTTATTTTCTTCAAATTCTTGCTGGTTCGTTTGAAGTCGAACAAATTTTGGAGTTCGAGCGTCCAGGTTTCAGATTCTGATAGTTCTTTTGATGATCGAGGGAGCTCACAGATTAGTGTAATGAAATTTAGAAGCCCGGCTTAGTTGCAGTTTGGAAATTACGATAAATTTTATCTTTCACATAAATTTTTCGAGACCTACCAGACAGTTTGGAATTTGCTTGCTGGTTTGTTTATTTTGTATCGATCAAATATCGGTGTCTATCTGTAATAGGATTGTTTCATGCTCGGAGATTTCGGAGGCCCTTTGAGTGACACGAAGGCACATTCTTGAGTATTGAACAATTTCTCAGGGTGTGCGGAGCCTAATATTGGGGATCTAATGAAGACTTGAGTGAATTTTAATCGATAAATCTTCTTCTCACTTGAAACCAAGAATGGGTTGAATGACTTATCAGTTAAAATGACGAGAGAGTTCGCCTCGGTCGAATAGTAAGTTCAATCCGTCGCGAGGATCTAATCAAGGAAAGAATGAGCTGTTCCAATTTTGAGGATATGAGAAACCGGTATAGTGTAAACCCATGCTTGCTTTATGTCTTAGGAGCTAAGGTTCACAGTCCCGTATTTGGGTATGAAGTATTGAAAAAGAAAAATACCCAGAACAAGGCAACTCAGATTAAAAGTGGTTATCTAATCCTCTGTCTTCGAAAGAAACAGGGAAGATTAGATGATGAAATGTGTCGTTAAGGAGAGATCCACATGGCATTACCATCTTCCTTGGATGGATTCATCCTGAGGTTCATGAAGCAAAGTTCTGAGTTATGCAGCGGAATTGATGTTTCACAATAGGCGTATTTTCAATGCTCCCTTTAAAGCTAAGCAGTTAGTCCAATTCTTTAATTTTTGTTTCTTTTATTTTGACATTATTTCATTTTGTTCTTAGTTTACATATCTTTATTCTTTCATTATTTTTAAGGTTGCTAGGGATATGTCAATTGCAAATCATGAAGATCGAATAGTATAGAGCTTGGTGATCGGGGTAGTTGATTGAGAATTCTTGAGATATCTATGGGATCGATATACGGACTTAAATCCACTTTGTGCTTGTTCGATAGCTTGTACACTTAGGAATCATGGATCAAAACCAGAAAAATTCGACTACTCTTAAGGAAAGCGGATTTTAATCGATTATAATTGCAAAGAAATATAACAAACAAGTTTCATGGCATTATTGCTGGGGATTAGATAATAGTCCTTGGGTAATAACACTATAAATTTGTGTTTATGTTTTGATCCATCACTCACACTTTCATAGTGAGAGAAAACAGTTAACAAGTTTTTGGCGCCGTTGCTGGGGATTGAAAGAATTAATTAGATCAATATTCTGATGAAAGAAGGAAATACTAATTTGGACATTTTTAAGAAAAGATCAAAAATAGCTTTTCAAGCAGTGACTACATTAGTCACTAATTTTTAATAAGCCATGTTGAAAATATTTGTTAGGTTTGACTAATCCTATTAATATGAGTATGCTTTTATTTCAGGAAAACCTTTAATGCATAGAAACGAGGATCGGCTTGATTCGCGAGACAACGGGGTGGAGAGGCGCTCGAGGCTAAGAAAGACAAAAGAAGCGAGGCTTGCAGCTATGGCGGAAGTGAGACATGACAAAACAGAGGAACCGGAGGACAACGACCGGAGAAGACCCCCATTGCGGCCACGATGGAGACTACGGGGCTATTATTGAAAGTATTATGATCGGGCGACTCTGATGGATCTGAAACAATTTTGAACTAAAGCTAACCTTAATTACAATGGATTCAACAACATCGGTTCTTGGTCATCCTTAAAGACCCAAATGAGCACACAGGAAGATTTCTGGGATGGCTAATACGGTGAAGGCTGAGCGGTGTGAGACCGAGAGGTGATAAAACTACATCTCTTCCATTTTCTTTGAGAGACATAGCAGCACATGGTATGAATCATTACCATATGGTTGGTGATACTTGGGAAGAGTTGGTAGAACCTACTTAGAGGCGGATTCTTTCCCCATCTCTCACTTCGGAGAGACGAAGAGAGATAATTGTATTCAAATAAGGGGAAGATGAGAGCACATGTGGCAGGAAAGATTGAAAAGATTCTTTGAAGAGGTGCCCAATGCATGGAATAGACTTGAAGACCGGATGGATTATAGTGTATCATGCTGAATGATACATCCAAGGGAGTATTATCGATGCTTCGTGGAGCATTCAAGCGAAAAAGTCTTTGAAGAGAAATGAGAGATACGATAGAGGACACATGAAATGCGATATGAAAGCTCCATCGAGGTTTTCAAGAGGTAATGCGAGAGAGGAAAGGGGTCATAGAGTGAGGAAAAATGACGACCATGGAGGCTAAGTTGGATGCTATCATGCATAGGATGGACAAACAAGAGAGGAAGATGCACCTTTGTTCATGAAATAGGAGCGAGTAGAAATTGATGAGAAGAGTGCGTGTACTTGACAGAAGAAAGATTCTTATAGTCTTGAGGAGGTTAAGAATACGTGAGCAGCAAAGTTATCATTTCAAGCCAAATCCTAACCTGCCCATTGATTAGTGCCCAAAAAGTGCTATTTTGAACCCTATTTTTAATAGGTTTTGAGCGCTTTTTGTGTACTAATTATTATAATTAACCCAATTGACATGTTCGGGTCCACTGTGCACTTCTAATTGCATTAAAAGTTTGTTTTTGTAGTTTTGCGAGGAATTGGAGGCCAAATGTCGTGTCAATCCAATCATAACCAAGTCGGGTTGATTTCCATGATTTCATATGGTCTTATATCAATTTAAACAAGAAGCCGGGAATGAAGAATTTCAAGCATGAAGAAAATTGAAGAAAAATAGCAAGGCTGCGGGGATGGGATACGAGGGAGCAGTGTGATGGAGACCGATGGCCGCGGGATCAGCCGAGAGAGCCTGGAGTGCATTTCGCTATGGCATAGTGAAAATTTCCAATTTCGCTAGGATTGCGAAATTAGGAATTTTCGCTAGCTAGCGAAATTTACTGTGCCTAGCGAAATTTCCCTGATTTCATTTATCTCACGATATTTTCGCTAGAATTTGTGAAATTTAGCTAACTAAGCGAGATTCGTTGATAAGCGGGAGTGCGAAATTCCGGTAGCTAGCGAAAATTTCCTGCATAGCGAAAATGGCTGCCCTGTGTTTTTGATATTTTTGATTCCAAACGACCACGTTTTGATCAATTACCATTTTGTCCTTAATGTAATCTCATATTTTAGGTATTTTTGTCATTTCACACATTTGGGTTGGCTATATAAGCCACCTTATAATTTTGTAACCCTAACTTTAATCTTTCAGCACGCAGCTTTTATTTTGTTCCAGTTTTCTCTCTTCTCTCTCCTCTTTCTCTCACTTTCTTGGGTGCCAAACACCCTCCAAGGATGACAACTTAGGGGATGAGGGGCTAAAACCCTTTCCTCCTTGGAAATTGGAAGGTTCTTTGGGGAGTGGGATATGCGAATTTGTTGGTGGTTCCCTTTGTTTTCAAGCGGCGGAGTTTTACATCATTTGGTTCCCGAATTTTTTCATTTCTAGGTTTAAAGTTCTGATGTACTTTCTTTGGCCAATACTTGGCAAGATTTTTAGGGTTTAGTGTATTCTTAGCTTTAGATACACTAATATCCATTAGTTGTCATTCTGAGCGAGGTAGGTTAAAGTGAGTTTTCACTTCTTGAGATGCATCCCACTTTGATCAATGTGGTAATCTTTTATGGTTCAGTGGATTCTTATTTTAGATCCATTGAGACTCGTGTAATTTTACCCTTTACGAATCATTGTAGGATGAGTGAGATAGATTTTTCAGTGGGAACCATAAATGTTAAATAAATGCTTTCTATCAAAAGGAAAATTATTAGGGTTTATGTTTAATGCCAAATGAAGATCGGTTAGGAGATGACTATATGTCATCCTCCCCAATGAAGGAAATTAACAGGGGACCTCTCGGTTAGCTAGGATCTTAAACTGGTGACTTGATGCTTCAAGGAGTTCTATTTACATTTTATTTTATTTCTTTTCGGTTTGCAAACCCACCCGACCCACTATTTTATCACCACCTTAAAATCCAATTTAATTCACAGTTTTGTTTTTCACTCAAATCATTTGTACGAAGAAAACCCATCACGTGTTCGACCCCCAGACCGTATCTTTGCGGTAGCTTGACTACGGTGAAGGACAGGACTACAAATATTGTTGGTCCGCATCACCCTCTTGTGCCACCCAGATCAAATGGCGTAGATTCTTGGGGATGGTGCTAAGTGCATTTATTATTTGTGTGGAACACTTGTGATCCTCATCACGAGTACGGTGAATTGCTTTTATATTTCATTGTCATTTTCTTTTCATTTCATAAAAAAAAAAAAAACAATTTCTGCTTGAGTTTGTTTTTGGTGTTGCCTTCTCTTACCGAGGATTGAATGTTCGATTGGGTTTGAATTGTGACCCGATGGAAGGGGAAGGCAATACGATGGTATTCTATGGTAACACAGGCGTATATGTGATGAGGGACTATAGAAACCTTGCATGGCAAAATCAGCAACCTTGGGAGAGAAATCCAAACCCACCTAGATCCATGAGGGACTATAGAGACCAAGGGATAAGTTCACCCTCCTACATGGTGCCTCCACAGTATACCTCAACTCCTCAGCCTCCAAAACCACCTCAGTCAATTTCTCCAGTTGAGCAGGCCATTCTGGACCTTACCAAGCTAGTGGGTAACTTTGTGGAATCACAGAGGAAAATCAATGCTCAATTAAGTCAGAGAATTGACACTTTGGAAAACGATATAAACAAAGAGAATTGATGGACTTGAAAGTGAAATGGAGCGAAGTGGACATCCTACTTGAGGGATCCATCTCAAAGCTTCCTTGTCGGCTTGTTTATCAAAAGGAGAATCAGGAAAAGTACTGATTGACACCACACGGTGGAGGGAGCAATATAAAATGCAAGATGAAGCGATCTCCCCATTGCTAAGCGGGGAGGCGGTGGAAAGAAGCGTGGAAGTGCCCCGAAGAATGTCCTTGGCCAAATTCCCACGGGGTGCTTCGTTGCCAGCGCCCCGAGACACCAAATGCCCAGCGCCGGTGGCCTCAGCGACCCGAGTGTATATTCTACCTCACTGCACCACTGACCCGGTGATAGGAGTACCCGCCCACTAAAGCCGGCCTTGCCTTTGCACATGAAAAGCCTCGAAATTAGTGGCCCATTGTTTGACTTTTGCCCTCATCAAAAACAATGGCAATTGCCCATCGCATGGCATAGTGGTTGGTTCGGGTCTTAGGTTCGGTTGGAGCATCGAACCTCGGCATTTCATCCCCATTTTTTTGTTTTAATTTATCTTTATTTTGTTTTATTTTATAAATATTTTATTTTGATTTCTTTAATTTTTCTTTTTTGAATTTTCTACAATTTTTAGTTAATTTATGTTTTTAGATTAATTTTTACTCTTACGCAATTTTCTTAATTTTTTCTTGCATTAATTTTTAGTTTTGTGCAAATTTTGAAGCATGGATTGAAAATCAACAAATGACGTGAGAAAAATTTCGCAATTCTAGCGAAATAGAAGTGCGTATAGCGAATTTGATCAAAGCCATGTGAAATTTCGCTAGTTAAGCCGAAATGAATAGGCTAGCGAATCACGATTCACTTTAAAGCTACGGGACAAAACAACTTGCACAGTGTTTTCAATTTTTTTTTTTTTTTTTATTAAAAATTTTTTTTTTGTTTTTTTATATAAATATATATTATTTTTATTTCAAAAAAAAAATTTTATTTATTAACCACATATATATAAAAAAAAAAAATTTGATCTCTCAAGAATTTATTATTTTTATTTTTATTATTTTATTATTTTGTTATTAACTATTTTATTTGATTTTAAAAAAATAAAATAAAAAAAAAATAGAAAAATTTCATATGATGATTTTAAGCTAAGCTAGCGCGAAATTTCAGCCCAACTGGCGAAAATTTTTATTATCAGAACTCCAGCTTTTGACCTCCAATTTTTGTTTATTTCATGCTTTTCATGTCAGAACTCCGTTTAGGCGTTCTTGATAAGATTGGAAAGCTTGAGAGTGTAGAATCCGAATATGGCCATAAAGAACATTTTGAGATTATTATGAAAGTGTTATTTTAAAATGCTCCAAGCTGGTCCCTTTTTTTCCTACTCTCTTTCTTCTCTAACTTGTTTATTTGAAGCCCAAGCAGTGAATAAGGTGTTGATGAAAAGATTGCAAAGTTTTCTATCCCTTGATGATCATCTCATCAAAGGAGGTAACACTTCCTTCTCTAATTTTCCAATCCGAGCCCCATTTTGGACACCGAGATGTTTGGGTTGGGGGGGAGAGTTAGCAAAGAAAATGACTTTTGCATTTATGTTTTGTTATTATTTTGTGTAAGCCTATTTTGTGATGTTCAGTGGCTTGTTGGGTTCTCTTTCTATAAAGCTGTTATACCATACAACACTTTTCAAATTTGGATGTTTAATCAAAATTTTTGTGGTTTTGCCTAACCTGCAAAGTGGAAAATTTAAACTTTGTCCAATTCTATTGATGCTAGATTGGTTCCATGCTTGGTTGAGTGAATGATTAGTTGAATTCTTATTGATTTCGACCTTTTCTTCCACCTGCTGGCTAACCGCTACAAGAGCACATTAAGGTTTCAATGATAGGGTGAAAAAGCTAGCAACCTCCTTTACTTTGCAATATCCTATCCTAGTGTTGTTGACTACCTTTAATAGGTTAAGGACCCCTGTGGAAAAAGAAGAAGAAGAAAAACAAGAAAAAGAAAAGAAAAAAGAAAAGAAAAAAAGAAAAAAGAAAAAGAAAAGAAAAACAATAAAAATTGCAACGCTTTGCCTTGAAACCCGAGCACGGTCCGAGGGGTATATGGCGAAAGCCTTTAAAACCCGGTGCCACTAGCCTTCAGGTTGGGAGTCAGAGCTTAGTGTTCGTTACATGGGTGTAGATTGGAGTTTAGTAAGTTGTAGGTCTCTAGCGGAGTCTCGAAATCATTCGAGTCAGGGGTGAAACTGTAAGAGTTTGTGGTGGAAAGATCCTTATGACTTGGTGCCCTAAGCCTTAATTGGTTGGGAGTCATCGGTGATCCGTTACATGGACTTTAGTGAGGGTCGATTCTCGGCATTGCACCTCTGTGTAAAAAGAATTGTGGAATAAGAGGTGGGTCACGATCTATTTAGGTTGGTTAGCATGCTAGGTCGTGGTAGTAGGGTTGGGAGTGCTGATTTAACGATTTATTGTTGAGAGATGATAAAATAAACACTTAGATTTTGGTGGAAGTTTTTGGTTGATTCACTAAGAAGGAGGCTCTTTTAATACTCAATTTTGTATAGCATTCATTCTCTCATGATAGTTATTGGACACAACATTGATTATTCTTACTTAGGGTTAGGCATTACTCATTCACAACCTTTTTGTGAACGTTATTTTGTTATAGTTTTATATGTATTTTATTACTTTCTTTCTTGCATTCTTCAGGGACTAGCAATGTGTTGGTTAGGGTGTGATTGAATTGCCCCAGTGCTATTTGAACCATTTATTTTAATAGGTTTTGGTACTTTTTATTGTACTAATTATTATAATTAGCAATTGACATGTTCGAGTTCTATTGCACTTCTAATTGCATTAAGAATTTTTGTTTTGTAGTTTTTGCGGGAATTGGAGGCCCAGTATCGTGTCAAATAATCATAACCAAATTCGGGTTGATTTCCATCAATTTCATATGGTCTTATATCAATTTGACAAGCGGGAATGAAGAATTTGAAGCATGAAGAAAATTGAAGAAAAATAGCAAGGCTGCGAGGATGGGATCTGAGGAGCAGTGGCGATGGAACGTGTGCCCGGGATCGGCGAGAGGCAGTGCATTTCGTATGGCATAGCGAAAATTTCCAATTTTGCTAGGATTGCGAAATTAGGAATTTTCGCTAGGCTAGCGAGGAATTTAGCTAACTAAGCCCATTCACGTGCCTACTTGAAATTTCCCAATTTCTCTATCTCACAATATTTTCGCTAGGTTAGCGAAATTTCGCTAGCCTAGCGAAATTTCGCTAGCTAGCGAAATTTTCGCTATGCTAGCGAAAATTCCTTGCATAGGGAAAATGGTTGCCCTGTGTTTTTGATATTTTTGATTCCAAACGACCACGTTTTGATCAATTACCATTTTGTCCTTAATGTAATCTCATATTTTAGGTATATTTTTCATTTCACACATTTGGGTTGGCTATATAAGCCACCTTATAAGTTTGTAACCCTAACTTTAATCTTCGGCCGCGACTTTATTTTGTTCGAGTTTTCTCTCTTCTCTCTCCTCTTTCTCTCACTTTCTTGGAGTGCGAAACACCCTCGAGATAATGACTTGGGGGGATGAGGGCTAAAACCCTTTCCTCAGCCAAGAAGTGGAAGGTTCTTTGGGGGTGGGATATGCGAAATTGTTAATTGGTTCCCATGTTTTCAAGCGGCGGGTTTGTCATTTGGTTCCCAAATTTTCATTTCTAGGTTTAAAGCTCTTTGATGTACTTTCTTTGGCCAATACTTGGCAAGCTTTTAGGGTTTAGTGTATTCTTGGCTTTAGATGCACTAATATCCGATGGATTGCCATTTACGAAGTGCGAGGGTAGGTTAAGGGGCTAAGTTTTCAACACCAGAGATGTATCCACTTTGATCAATACTTGGTAATCTTTTGAGGTTCGGTGGATTCTTATTTTGGAATCCATTGAGACTCATTAGTTACCGCTTACGAATCATTGTAGGATGGTCGAAGATAGATTTTCAGCTGTAGGGAACCATAAATGTTTAAATAAATGCTTTCTACTCCGAAAAGGAAAATTAGTAGGGTTTAGGTTTTAATGCCAAATGAGAATCAGGTTCGGAGATGACTATATGTCATCCTCCCCCAGAAGTGCCCGGGGACCTCTCGGTGCTAGGATATTGACTCGGTGGCCAGTAGCGAGGAGTTACATTTTTACATTTTATTTTTATTTCTTTTCGGTTGCAAACCCACCTGACCTTATTTTTATCACCACCTTAAAATCAATTTAATTCCTGCGGTTTTGTTTTCACTCAAATCATTTGTAAGAAGAAAACCATCCGTGTTCGACCACTAGGCCAAACATCTTTGCGGTAAGCTTGACTACAGCGATAGGAGAACAGGATTTACAAATATTGTTGATTCCGCATCACCTAGTGACACGAATCACCCGTACACTCTGATCCGGCGCGAGGAACCATGAGAATTTCATATGGTGGAGGGGCATTACGCTGGCCTTGAGCGGGGCGATCCTCGAGCAAGGATATCGACCACGAGGTTCGGCGGCGGCGGGAGGTGAGGGAGAAATGCCGGGGTCGAGAGGAGAATTGACCGACAGCGGGGAACAAATCTTTGGCAGTTCATGGGGGATAGCAAGAGGCTATTACAATTCCATGAACGAAACTATCGACTTGGAAACTTTCAAGTGGTACCCGAATGTTTCAGAAGAATGCTAGTGCTTCACTGAAAAATCTAGAGACACAAGTAGGGCAATTGTACTGAATATACCAAATTAGAACAGGGAACATTCCACAAGTGACACCCGAAAAGACTAAAAATTGCATGGCAATTCAATTGCGAAATGGGAAGGATTTGAGGCGACGAAAGGCAGGATAGAGCGAAGAGAGTGAGGCTGAGGAGAAAAGAAGAAAGTGAAAGAAAGAAAGAAACGGCTGATTGAACGGATGAAAGAAGAAATGACCGAGAAAAAGAAAGAGGAGTACCGGCTTAGCCTCTGCGGTGCCATTCCACGAGACTTGAAGTCGAAAAGAGAAGAAACGATTTTCTAAATTCTTGGATCTTATGAAAATAGAAATAAACATCCCATTCTTGGAGGTGATCGGTCGAATGCTCTTTATGCAAAATTTACGAAGGAGTCTTGAACGAAAGAAAGATAGTAGGAGGTATAGTTAACTTAATTTGCTTCATGCGGTGCCATTATCAATGAGCTCCCGAGTAAAGATGAAAGACCACTGGCGGTTTTCACTATTCCATTACATGAAATGTGAGTTCGAGAAAGCTTTATGTGACTCACGGAGCAAGTATAAATTTGATGCCTTTATCGGTGGTGCGAGACTTAGTTTGGAACTAACCCCCGGCCCAGCGGTGCTACGGATGGGTGATAGATCGGTAAGCACAGCTGGGGGCATTAAAATGTACTCGTCGAGGTTGGGAAATTCATTTTCCCCGAGTAGATTTTGTTATCTATGCGGATGGAGGAAGATCCTCAAGTTCCTCTGTTCTTTGGGAGACCTTTCTTAGCAACATGAGTGCACTTGTGATTGGCGTCTGAGAAAGGTGAGGCGACTCGAGTTGGGAATGAAGCGGTGCATTTTAATATTAATAAGTCTGGAACATCCTAATGTAGAGGAAAGACAGTGGTATGGGCTGTAGAAGCAATACCCTTCTCAATGATGAAGTAATTCTGATTGTATCATTCAAAACTCTATCGATGAAATTGAGATGAATTTCGATTACCTTGAGAGCTTTGATTGTGAAGTTATGCCTTGAGTTGTTTAATAATGAAAGCAGTCTCAGTATAAATGGCAGTCAAGATGAAGTGGCGACCAGGACACGAGCAAACTCATGGGGCGAGGAAACTAGTGCGAAGGAGTTAGCATTGGAAGGAGTTGCCCAGGTCATTTGAAGTATGAGTTTTAAAGCCGGAAAAAAAACCGGTTATCATATCATTTTTGCATTGAGAAGTGAAGTTTGAAACGAAAGTTCTTTGGTAATTTTGAGAAAAATCTGAGGAGCAGGTGCTTGGTCGATTGAAGATACGAGAAGATATGGAGTCCCTCTATTTGTATGCCTGAAAATATTCATTTGGAAGATAATGCGAAAACTTACATTGTGAGCATGAGGAGAGTGAACCAGTCATGAAAAGTTGTCGAGAAAGAAGTTACAGAAATGGTTAAATGCGGAGTTTATATATCTTATGTCGAGACGGTTATTGGAGTAAGCCCAGTGCGTGGTTCTAGAAAATTGGATTCATTGAAATGAAAAGAATGAACTTATTCCTACAGGCGTGACGGATGGAGGGTTTGTATCGACCTAGAGAAGGTGAATGCAGCGAAGGATCATTTTCCCTACCTTTCATCGTAATGTTGGATAGGTTGGCAGGACACCCTCATTTTTGTTTTCTTGATGGATACTCTGGATATAACCAAATAGCTATTGCACCTGAAGATCAGGAGAAAACCACTTTTACATGCCCTTTTGGTACTTTTGCTTTTAGAAGAATGCCATTTGAATTTGTATGTGCTCACAGTACCTTCAGATGCATGATGTCTATATTTTACGATCTAGCGAGAAGAAGTTATGGAGATCTTCATGGATGATTTTACAGTGTATGGATCTAGTTTTGAACAATGCTGCATAACACAGGGACGGTGCTTCAAGGTGCGAAGACAAAATCTAGCTGCAGGTGGGAAAAATGCCATTTTATGGTTACAAAGGGATTGTCTTGAATCCACATGGTTTGCGGGGCTTGATGTAGACTGACAAGGTTTCAATTATAAGGACCTAATGCCACCCCTTTACGATCCAAGGGAATCGGAAGTTTCTTAGGACATCTTTGGATTTTATAGAAGATTTATCGGAGATTTCTCAAAAATTGCTGAACCACTATGCAGTTAATACGGAGAAAGATAGTAAGTTTTTATTTTGATGAATCACGCGAAAGCATTTGAAGAAATCAAATCAGTTAGTGGAAGCTCCCATCTTGGCAAAGCAGTTGGAGCAGAGAATTTGAGATCATGTGTGATGCAGGTGATTTTGCAATGGGAATTTGTGTTAAGAACAGAAAGATGAAAAAGTGTTCAAGGCCATCTTATGCTAGCAAAACCTTTAATGAAGCCTGAAAATTACTCTACTCTTGAAAGGAGATCTTTGGCAATAGTGTTTGCATGTGAAAAATTCGAGGCCATATATTTTGGGGTCCCATGTTGTTATACACAACGATCATGCAACAATTAAATATTGCTAATGGCAAAGAAGGGAAGCAAAGCGAGATTGATCGAGTGGAGTATTATTATTCTGAGGGAATTTGATTTAGAAATTAAAGGCAGAAGAGCGGGTAATGATGTGATAGGCGATCACTTGTCGAAGTAGAAGGAACCAGTTGTACGAGAAAAGGAAAGAAATAGCGAAAATTTCCGGATAGTAGTTATTTCGAGCATCACTCGATCACCTAGTATGCGATGTGTGAATTTCTGGCTTGTGGAATTATGCCACGAGTCGGCTACCGTGAGAGAAAAAGTTGGGATGACGCGAGGTACCACATGCAGGATGATCCATACTTGTTTAAAGAGGAATTTGATCGATTATAAGGAGATGTGCAGAAAGTGAGCAAAGCATGATTTTACAAGAATGTCATGCATCACCTTATGGAGGGACACTTTGCGGGAGAGATAAACGGCCTAAAATTCTCAGGTCGAGTTTTTCTTGGCCTACGATTTTGGGAGTATTTGAATGGAGTAAATTGTGTGATCAATGCCCGAAGAATGGAAATATCAACCGGCATGAGATGCCTATGAGTATCACAGTGGTGCAATTGTTTGATGTATGGGAATGGATTTTTATGGGGCCTTTTCCAGTTTCATTTGGAAATATATACATACTCTAGTTGTGGATTATGTATCAAAACCGTTAGAAAGCGGCTTGTCTTAGAATGATGCAATCTGAGTTGTGAGGTTTTTCTGAAGAAATACTCTTAAGCGATTTGGGACACTCGGAACTATAGTGAAGTGATGGAGGAAGCCATTTTGCAAATAAGGTGTTTAATGAGCTCATGAGCAGATATGGTATCAAACACATTATGAGCTTGACTTATCATCCTCAAACAAATGGGGCGGCGGAAATTTTCAGAGAAATAAAGAAAAGTGCAGAAGAGCGTGAGTTAACGGGAAAAGATTGGTCTTTGAGCTTGATGATGCATTATGGGCATACATGTTTGCTTTTAAAACTCCCATTGGAATGTCCCCATCTGGACTTGTCTTTGGAAAACCATGCACCATCTCCCTCTTGAGTTTGGAATACAAAGCCGTGTGGGCCGTGGCTTGGTGAACCCCGATTTGAAATTGCAGAAAAGGAAGAGAGACTTCTCGACTGAATGAACTGGAGAGAACTGAGAAACGAGCCTATGACAATGCTAGAATATACAAGGACAAGACAAAAGAAATGGCATGATCAAAGGATTCTGAGGAAAGAGTTCGGAGGGCGAGGATCGAGGTCTTCTTGTTTAACTCCCAGATTAAGGGTTATTTCCGGGGAGAGAGTTGAAATCAAAATGGAGTGGACAATATCGGTGGTGTCAGTACTACCTTTGGAGTAACACTTTCGGGCGATCTTTGGGAAAAGAATTCAAAGTTGTGGGCAAAGGCTGGCTCTTATCTCAGGTAGGTAGAAAGAAAAGGAAGAACTCAGGTTAATTGAATTGAGAGAGAGAAAGCTTAAAGCAATTTAGTCAGTACTGGGACTCAAATGGGTGACTCGTGGAGAAGCTGACCCGTAGATTTTTTTTTAGTTTCTTTATATAGACTTGAGAATTTTTTTTTTTTTATTGTGCAGCGTTTTTGAAATTTTTTTAGTTCTAGTCATGATTTATTTAGAAATTGCTAAGGTTAGTATTAGATTAATTTAATCCTTTGGAATTTATTCTGATATGCGGATGAAGAATCAAATGGCTCCAGGGCTGAAATTAGGAACAAACTCGGGGACTACTCAGGGCGCCGCGGGACGAGCAGCTCGAAAAGGGAGTACTTTTCTCCCTACATGAGATTCTATGAAAATTGAATAGAATACATTTTTTGAATTCTTTGTGTGGGAATGATTGAATGGATGTAAAGTATTGCAAATTACTAAGGAGTATTAAAAGTGTCGATCATCAAATTTAGAATGAGTCTGATTAAGTCGCGACCAGTTACATGTCATGACGAGGAAGTTGGTCATGACTTAGTCGATCTTGAAAGAAACGAGGGCACATGTCGTGACTAAAAGTTATGTCGCGATAAAGTGAGGTCATATGAACTTTGGGTCCACGACAAGAACAATTCCTTCAAGAGTGGCGGGGTCGAGCAACTCAATATTTCATAAAATACACGTGTCGCGGCGATGATAACTACGTCCTCCTGGTCTACTTATGCGCGACAAACAATAATAAGTCGCGACATAAGAGAACCAATGCCCGGCTAGGCGATTTTAATTTTGCCTAGAGATTTAATGTGACACACAATTGCAACTGAAACTAAAGTCGCGGCCAACCTGAAATAAATGAAGTAAATAAGAGCCCACAATAATAATTGAATTGCAACTGTTGAGAAACTCCCTCCACTACCATCTTCTTCCTTGAAGCAAATACAACCCTTCATCTTCGCATATTCTCTAGTTCTCAATTCTTGCAAACCTTAAATCCGAACTTCTTCCTAAAAACCTTCTGATTTCTCTAATGGCGAACCTTGACCCCTCATCCAAATCGAGCGAAATCATGGAGGGTATACTTGGAGCCGAAGGGAAGTTCATACGGAACACGAAAGGGAGAACGGGCCGTCGGAATAGCGAAGTTCAGCAGTTACAAGACGACAAAGGAAAAGAAAGAAAAACGACAAGAAGGAGAAGAGAGACGAGTTCGTCTCGGAAGAAGCTTTCTGCATGCGGAAAAAGCACTATCTTTGGAAAGGGGTTTGTAGGAGAAGAGGCTTCAACCAGCTCATCTCTCCTTTGAGTGTAAGAGCAAAGAGGTTGGGGAGAATTACAGAAAACATCAAAGAATGCGGATATGCGTGATCGTTCGAATTTTCTCGATCTGGTTGGAAGAAAGGAGAACTATGTTTATGTCAGAGGAGTTTGGGTGCCTTATGGAGCGAAGACTATTAATGAAATGTATGGAATGGAAGGGCAGAAAAATGGATCAAAATTCAAGAAGTTAATGAACAACCCTAACCTTGAGAAGATTGCGAGAAAATTGACAGACGGTAAAGGGAAGTGGAAGAAAGGAAAAGGAGAAGCCCAGACCACGGCGGGAGGTGTGAAGGAAAAGTGTCGTTTTTCTTCACGGCCTCTGTATGGTCCCACCAAGCACGTCTGCACAGTAAGAGAACAAGAAGCAATCCTTCTCTATGCTATGCTGAAGGAATCTGAAGATTGATCTTTGGAGCAGGTTATTAGAAAATTCTATAATGAGGTACCATGAAGGGAATAAGAGAGGTTTGATCCCTCGTCGGCGACTATCTGAGTTTGTAGACGAAATTTGGTGTGAAAGGAACGTGGGAAGAAGAAGAAGAATGCCTAAAATGTCGCACTCACTCTGTGAGAAGTAAGCAAAAGGGCGAGGGTATAATAGAAGACGGATTCGAGAAGAAAATGATAATCTGAGGAAAGAAGAGGACACATACGGTTGCGGATCGGGAAGAAGAAGATCCGGAAGAGCGCATCTAGAAGAGAATAGCTTCCATATTTGTCGTGTGACGAGGAGAAAAGGTTATGGAAGTCCTATAGATTTTCAACTAACGACGGCTCTCCTATAAGGAATAGTGATTTCGAGGAGGGCACAGGTGAGAAATAGGGAGCCCGAGGAGAATAATCAAATAATGGAGATGCTCGGCTCAATTCAAGAAAATGGAAGAAAGGGAGGGCTTGATGGAACCTCCGGCCAAAAAGTCGAGGAGAAAGAGGTGTATGAAGAAAGAATTGAGGAGAAGGGATCAACAATAGGAAGAAGAGATGCGCGAGAGGAAGAGGATGAAGAAGATCACGGAGCATCGAAGGAGAAAATTTAAGAAGGGAAATGGAGGAAGAGATGAGAATCTACTGAAGAAGTTAAAGCTAAGCCATGAATCATTCTATTGTCCAGTATGATGCGTGATTCTCAACTCTAAAACTCATAAGGAAAGGGATTCGAGATCAAGAAGCCAAGACTAAGGAGAAGATAAGGGATTGAGTTCCTATCATTATCAATGTTCAAGGACTTGAAAAGGATGAAGGGTAAGATCAAGAGCTTGATGATAAAGATGCCTTGAGGAAAGTAAAAACTGAAAATTTGGATTTGATCAACAATAATCTTTCCAAATTTTAGAAGTAATGACTGAAATGGAGCATACAACTGGAGCTGCTGGGCACGAGACAAGAGATGATCTGAGCAAAGGTTGATCTCACAAATGAATTGATCCTTGAAGAGCAGATAGAAAGGGAGAATGACAAGAAGAAGAAGAGAACGGAAATGAAATTCCCCAAATTCTCTCCTAGTTTGGCTACTCTTGATCTGGATCCCCCCAACATCTTTGCTCCTCCACCAAAAAGAAAAAGATGATCCTCCCATTGATTTATCCTTATCTTCCCCTCTTCCTGATTGTTGTTCTCAATTGTTGCATAACATCATGAATAAAACAAGAAAATTTGTGAAAAAGGAAATGTTTGCTTGCTTGCAGTTAGATTTTATTGTTACTTTTTTTTTTGCTTGACTTGTTAGGAAAATAACATTAGGATTTAGTTCAAGAATAAAAATGCTGAAATATCATAATCCGAACTAGTTGAAGTAGTTTGACTAGGAGATAAACTTGAACACAAATAATTGCAAAATCGGGGCGTGAATAAAGAAAGCTGGAATTAGGAGTAATTCTTATTACATTTTAAATTCGGTTAGTTCGCGAAATTGGAAAATTGGTTATTGCGATGGAATAAAATACTTGGTTAAAATAATGTAAGTAGGCAGTCAGAATAAGTACAAGTCTTGAAGAAATAATACACATGGTCGAAACCAAAACTTATGAAACTTTTGACGAAATTAGGAACATCTTACGGGAGTCGAGATTTACAGAGTCCACGGAGTCCTAGAACTTGTTTGATTGATTGAGGCGAAATCCTAGGTGAAAACAACCAACAGGAAATGATAGAGGCCATCCTTGGCAGCTTGAGCCTTTTTAAGCCTACCCTCAAAATATGGCTTAAGCATATTCTCTAGTTCCTAATTTGAGCCAAAAGGCGATTTCTTGATAAACGACGGTGGCGAAATTCCCTTCGGCACGTAAACTGCGATGAGGCAAATTATCCGGTTTAGTTCGAGAAAAGTTTAGTATATAGGAAGAAACAAGTTTGCGGGAATAATATTCCCAAATTTTGACAAGAAGGAATTGAAGAAGTAAAAAAGCAGAAGGTAGTGAAATAAGGAATAAGTTTTGTCTTGTGGCTATTTCCTTGAACAGTCGCTCGTAGGGATGTTCCAACACCTACTAATGCCAAGCTGGTATAGAGTTGCTAGCCCAAAGTTCTCTAAGGTAATAGAAACTGAAGACAAAAACATTGCACTATTCAAATCTTAGAAAAATAAAAGCAAAAGAGTTAAGAACAAAAGAATACGTTGGAATAAAGTACATATGGAAGTTGAAATTCCATAAAGAGAATTCAAAAGAGGGAATCGGAGGCTAAGATTGAGGAGGTGAGAAATGAGCAAAGAAGAAAAAGGGAAGAAGTTGGAGCAACAATGCGAGACAAGATGGGCTGGGTAATTTACAACCTAAATTTTTCCATTATCTATCCAATTACCTAAGCCAATATTCTGAGCTGAAAGACCTCATTGATTTTGAAGGTTGAATTTACCTACATTAGTGGAGATCAATATGAAAAACAAGCATATGGGACTTTGATAAACAGTCTAAGAAAACTCCCAGAAGATTAACTAAATTCAACATGAAGATGAAAAGGATTGATGACCTGCACACACACATAGAACAAGACTTGTTAAATAAATTGTTTAAATACATTAGTTTATCAAGAAATTTTGTAATAGAAGTACACTATGCCTTGTTCTTGCATCAAAACGGAAATTTGAAATAATAGTGATATCTGCCAATTCGGATCGGAAGGTGGAATGAGAAAAGGCGTGGGTCATCAGGAAAAATGTCCTTAAAAATTTCCTAAGCTATTTGTTTGAGACCAGACAATTTCTTTCTTTGCTTGAGAATGAAGCAAAATTTTAAAGTTTAGAAATTTGATGAGTCAAACTCATTAGATTTTAATCCATTTTACGAGTTTATAATGAGAATAATGATGGTGTCTGCGAGAAAAGCGATAATTGACTCAAATTCCAATTTATACGAAAATCTGTGAAAATCAAATTTTAGCAAAAATCATAAGAAATCAGCTGCGACTGATTGAAGTCAAAGCTAGATTTAAGTCGTGACGAGGAAGTGCGAGTTCCCGGCAGACAGTCTGACATCAACTCATTGGCTTTGAAGAAGAAAGCCCGAAGAGTGAACAAGTGAAGTCGTGGCTGAAGAGGAAGTTGAGACAAAAATGACTTGAGGTCGAGATTAAAAGCTGATCGAATGAAGAAGTTCATGTCGCGACATCTATTGCGATATCTAAAACCTGCAGAGATAAATGACCATTGATACCACCATGAGGTGGCGACCAGGCTGTCTAAAGCCCTGAAACGGCCTTCTCGAGTAAAAGAGTCATGACTAATTTTGAAAGAAAGGACTTGATGTCGCGACCTTGACAGTAATGAAGAATAACACGAGTGCGCCAGAAGCTCAAATCAGACGACCCGAAATTAATGAAAGCTGAGACATGATGTCGCGACACCCGCGCTTGGTCGTGGCCGAGTGAAGCTTAGCGGTAGGTACTAAAAATTCGTGACCTTTGAATAAATTCGCAACAAAAAGATTTTCAAAAATTTAAGCATAGAGGAGTCCACGACATTTAAGAAGAGATAGCGACATCAACAACGAGATCGAGGAAGATGTCGCGGCGTCATTAAGTAAATTGCGACATGGAAATGCAGTAAGAATGAAGGAATCCACGACATCATTTAAAACATTTGCGACATCGGATTGAGATTGAAGACAAGTCACGACGAATAAAAGCTTCGCGACATCGAAAGGCTCATAAGCATAACATTGAAGTCGCGACGTATGATTGAAGCCGCGACATCAAAAGAGCTCACAATACAGAAAGGTAAAGTCGCGACGTCATTCAGTGGTCGCGACATCAGTTACAAGGAAAGAAGGTTGCGACGTCATTTAGCGATTCAGCGACATCGGATCAAAGAAATTATTAAAAGTAGTCGCGACGAGATAAAATCTTACGCTCTGAGACAAGCGAAAAAAAGCGAAGTCGCGGCATTATGATTGAGATTGCGACTCCAAAGACTCACAATGCGAGAAGGTGAAGTCGGCGTGTGAGTTAGTCGCGACATGAAGCGGCTCTCAAGCGGAAACGGTGAAGTCGCGGCGTGAAGAGAGGTCGCGACATCAGAAGTCAGAAGTCGTGACACACAAATGGAGTCGCGACATGAGCAGGCTCAAATGGACCCGAGTTATTTTGAAACCCACGAGGAAGTGCACGCCGGTTAGGGTGACTCGAGAACCACAAATGGCGGTTTCTGAAGCGGCTCTTGGCGACCGAGCGAGAAGTCTAGGTAACTAGGCTCGTGTATTTTAATTTTATGTTTCTTTTTCTTTGTTTTGCTAGTTGTACAGATTAGATTAGAGTAGATTTATTTCATTTGAACCACGGATCCTGGATGTTAGTTATCGAAGTTGGCTGAATCAGAATCTGCCACTAATAGCCAATTCTTTGCACTGGTTAGTTTGAGTCCAGTGAATTTTGGGTTCGAGCGTCAGGTTTGGGTTACAATAGTTCTTTTGATCGAGGGAGCTAAGTTAGTGTAATGAGAAGTAATTGAAACCAGCCTGTTGGATTTCTTATGTAGTTAAGTTGTCTCTACTTGATTATCGAGACCTAACGAACTTCAGTTTGGGAATTTGCTTCTTTGGTTTGTTTATTTTTATGTCTGATCAAATATTAGTGTCTATGCAATAATAAGTTGAACATACTCGATTTCGGGGAGGCCCTCCCAGGTGACCACCAGAGAAGGCATTCTTGAGAGTATTGAACAATTTCTCGAGAATATGCGAACTGTATTAGGGGGATCTAATGAGCTTTGTGAATTTTAATCGATAAATCTTCTTCTCACTTGAAGCTAGAGAATGAGTTGAATGACTTATCGATTCAAATGAGGAAAGTTCAGCCTGGGTGAGGCGATGTGGTTCAGAAATCCGAGTGTTAGCAAGAAGGATGTAATCGAGGAAAGAATGAGCCCATTAAATTTTGAGGATGAGAAAACCGGTATAAGTGCCAACCCGTACTTAGCATATGTCTTAGGAGCTAGAGTTTACAGTCCATGTTTAAGGTATGAAGTATTGAAAAAGAAAAATACCCGAGAACAAAGGCAAGTTAGATTAAAAGTAATTGTCAAATACTCTCTTCGAGAAAGAAACGAGGAGATTAAGATATTGAAATGTCGTTAAGGAGAGATCACATGGCATTACCATCTTCACTTGGATGGATTCTAAATTTGAGGTTCATGAAGCAAGTTCTGAGTTATGCACGAGAATTGATGTTTCTAATAGCTGTGTATTTTCAATGCTCCTTTAAAGCTAAGCGGTTAGTCCAATTCCTTAAATTTTTTTTTATTTTCTTTATTTTTCGGCGTATTTTCATTTGTTCTTAGTTTACATATCTTCGATTTCTTTCATTATTTTAAGGTTGCTAGGGGATATGTCAATTGCAAATGTAGTCAAATAGTATAGAGCAGTGAAGTGGGAATGATTGATTTAGAATTGTAGCTGAGATCTCTATGGGATCGATATCTGGACTTAAATCCACTTTATTACTTGTTCGATGCAGTGCCATGAGAATCATGGATCAAAACAGGAAAGAAATTATTACTCTTAGGAAGCGTTTTTAATCAGTATAATTGCAAAAATATGAAACAAGTTTCATGGCATTATTCTTTGGGGATTAGACAATAGTCCTTAGGTAATAACGCTATAAATTTGTGTTTATGTTTTTGATCCATCCTCACACTTACATAGTAGGGAAACGATTCTTTACAGAGGTTGTAAAACCTTGGAGATGAAATCGGAACATGTTGGAACTAAATATACACATAATCAATCTATCAATCATCCGTAGTTTATTAGAAAAGAGGAAATACAAAGAAAGTATATTTCTCGTGTCAGAGTCACTACGCTCTGTTTTTGCCCTAATCATGTTCTTCCGATACCACGAAATTAGGTCTCCATTTAACAATGATGCTAAAATCGTGAGTAGCATCAGCGAAGTCATGACGTTGCAACGTCGTGCTATCGCGATGTTGCAACGTCGCGACGTTGGGACGTCGTGACTTTGGGTTTGTCGCGGCGTGAAATTTGCAGTCCCTTGCTTCTTACAATTCAACTAGGTACTTTGAAAACCGCATTCCTTACTGTAATTCACAAAACTTCATAAATAAAGACTTGGGCTATAATAAACATTTAAATGCAAAATCAACTAAAAACATAAAACGAGGCCTTGGGTATAATATGAATGTTTTAGAGGCATCATCAGTGTCGTGACTGGTTGCTTGATAAGTGACATTAGACCAGCGGGGATGTTGGCGGCGGTTGTGGGGCGTGTTGCCATTGTAGCAGCTGGGAGTCAATGTCGCGAGAACTAGTTTGCTAGTGCCCATGTGCTATTTTAAGGGTTCTTACGCCCATTACCGAGAGAGGGGGGGGTGGGACCGAGACATGGAAATGGGTGAGGTGAGTTTTTGACACACCTAGCTCCGGTACATGGGGGACACCATCCCTCTTGTGAGAATTGTGGTCCTGATATATGGGCAAATAGTGTGGAGTCAGTGCAATATCCATAGGTTTACGCATGTTGATGGTTGATCGCTTGAGACCCTCGGGTTTTAGGGCATCACGACGAGTATCAAGCATAGAGTACCGAACACGAATTTGGGTGGGCGTAGATTACAGGACATGCAGTTATGGTACAATGTTTAATATATATTACCAGCATCACAGCTGGGTATCAAGGCTTAGGTATACAAGTACCTAGGAGTTGGTGGGCATGGGTTTAAACCATTGCAATCATTGTGCATTCACGTGTTGTGTTGCGTGATGATTTGTTGCATATTGCGTGAATTATATACATGGTAGAATGTATATAGGGAAAGTTGAACACTAGGGTTAGAGAACACAACCTTGGGAGTTCGAAAAATGAATGAACATATCAGTTTAGGACTTGTTGTCTATTAATGGTTGGCATGTTCACTACTAGATAAGCGAGAAAGGAATCTCAAATTTCTATTTGACACGTGTAGATGACAAGTCGAGGAAGGGGACGACGAGGCGATGGATAGAAGCCCGATAACCAAGCGCCCGCAGACCTTTGTGACAAGCCTTCATGGAGGTTATGGGTGCTGCGGTACACTACCATTGCACAAGATCAGAGTAGGCGGCGAGAGGTGATAACCTCGAAGGTTGGGCGTTATCATCAGCATTCATGGTAGGAGGGGATCCGATGGTGGTTGATCGTGGTTAAAATGAGTTAGTAAGATTTTGGAGGCCATGGAGATTACCTCCAATGCCACACGGATAAGATTAACAACTTTCCAACAGGAGGGTGAATGCCAAGTGTGGTGGGATTGGGTCAGAGCCTTGAGGGACTTAGAGTCAATGACATGGGGAGAGTTCCATGAGCTCTTTATGGGAAAGTATTTCCCGATGTCTGCTAGACATGCTTAGGAGTTCCTAGAATTGAGGTAGGGGACGATGACAGTACTAGAGAATGTTGCTAATTTCATATAACTAGTTCATTTTACGGATGACTACGTGGCTATAAATATGGCCAAGGTGAGGAAACTTGAGGATGGCCTAATGTTATCCATTCGGGGTAAGCTTGTGGGACTTCTCCTATAGGATCTGGACTCGATGGTCAGGACTGCTATGGCCGTTGAGAGGGAGGTGAAGGATGCATGGAACATCCAGGAGGCGGGTATTGTGAGAGATAAGAGGAAGGAGAGCCAACCTTCTTATTCTAGTTCGGGAAAGAAGAAAAGGACTTCTACTCCACGAGGATTTCAGGGACAGGGCCACGACTATTAGGGCCAGGGCCAAGACCAGGGCTCTTAGCCAGCCAGGGTAGATGACATGTTTATATTGCCATCAACCTGGACACATGAAACAGAATTGCCCTCAGAGGCAGGGATTTTAGAGTTATGGGACATCGCAGTCCCATTCATCATTGGGACATGCACAGATACAGTTTGTTCCTTCTTATGTCGACATGAGCCAGGGGAACGGGTATTAGTCCCAAGGTGATGCACAAGCACCTACTACTTCATAGGCAGGCTAGAGAGGCCAGAGCATGGGTTAAGGTCGAGGGTAGGGCTCATAGGTCGGGACTTTGGGAACCTAAGGGCATGTCTACGCTAATACACCTCGGAGGCGGAAACTGCGGATGTAACGCCCCAATGCCACAAATTTTTATAATAATTTTTATTATATGTGCGAATTTCAAATTGAGTCAAACTTGGGCTTTTTCGAGGTAATTTGATAAATTGAAAAGTAAATTTAAAGTGTGGGCATATGATTGAATATTATATGCTAAATTGAAAATGAATTGAACCGGAAATAAACTGAGTGAAAAAGGGAAAAATGTGGAAAATTGTAAAATAAGGACCTAAGGGTCAAATGATAGCTTAAATGCTAATGGGAAAATAAATGATAAATGATAAGTGAAATAAAGAGTTAGAATGTCAAAATGGAAAATTTGGATTTATTGAATGATCAAAGTGGAATAATAGGAGACTTAAATGAAATAATGGGTTTTAAAGGCGAACATGGCCTTAAGAGAATAAGTGATTTAAGAGCAAAAGGAGAAAAAATTAGAAATGATAAAAAGTGTATAGGCCAAACAAGGCCTTACACTTAAGTGGATTTATAAAAGACCAAACTTCGTCTTAGGGAGCTCATTTTTTTGAGCCATCCCGTTTTTGGAGAAGGGGAAGAGAAATGGAGGAGAAGGAGCTAGGGTTTGCAAGAGATCAAGTTTTGGTGTGATCCTTTCCCCACTTCTTGCTCCTAAAAGACCAAGCATCATACAAGAAGAGATTTGAAGAGGTTCAAGGTAAGAAAAATCAAAACCCTAACCTCATATTTTGATTTGGATTTTGGGTGAAAATCCACCCAGCAGGAAAATGGATTTTATGGAGTCTAAACCACATTTGGAGTTGTTTTTGGGTAGGTCCATGGTGGATTTTTATATGGGGCCAATTAGAGAAGAGTTGTGGATGAAAATGTTGTGAAAATCTGAAAATCCCGCATTACAGGCAAAGGCTTCGTGGGGTGTATTGGTACGAGGTTGAGCATGCGGTACGGTATACGGTGGGTAACTGTACCGGTGCAGTCAGGAATGCCGATCTGGTCAGGTGTCTTGGTGGGTTGTTCAGCTGACCATTTTGCATATTTTCACGTTGTTAAGTCTCGTATTCGTGTACCGATGTTTAGGGACCCTAAGAAATGAATAATGGTGGTTCAAATAAGAATAATAATAAGTGAAAAAAATACCATACCTTGCCGCCTCGGCGAAGCGAATATTCGTTTAGTATGATTATTTGCTTAACCACTAAGAGTGAAGAAATTTTATTTGACTAGGTGCGGGTGAGGATGACAAACTGACCTAGAATTGATATCGAGAAAGAAAAGGAATCGATAATTGGTTTGTTCACTGACCCTCTATCACCATTTCAAGTGTTCTGGTAGTATACCAAATAGATTTGAAATTTTATTACGAAAGTGCATATGGATTTGAAAACGTGATTATGATCGGTTATGAATGCTATTTGTGAAATATATATAAGTATATATATATATATTGATTTGAATTATTATTATTCGAAATGTATTATTGAATGACCAACATGACGGGATTCACCAACTGAATTCGTCATGAAGGTAACCGTAATTGTTGAATGTGGAATCAATCACATTGCTCTTGGCGAGATAATAAGCAGGGGCCAGGATTCACCAAGCGAATGCATCGTGAATATCGATTTCTATAGCCATATGTGAAATGGTAATATTGAATGTGAAACCACATTACTACTGAATGACAAATAAGACAGGATTCACCAACTGAATATGTCGTGAATGTTGATTCTATAGCTATATGTGAAATCACAAACCGAAAAGAGAAACATGATATAAAAAGTGTATTTGTATAAGCATCTTTTACATTACACAGACATTATAAAGGCATTATTTTGATAAATGCATGATATATATATATATCTGAGCCGAAATGGAATAGAGAACTGTATAGAACCACTAAGCATGAAAATGCTTAGCGTATTGTTTTATTAATGCGCAGGTACCAAGTGAAAGATAGAGAAGTAAGACCCAAGATCGAGGAACTCAGAGTCATAGAGGAAGAATTGCGGAATATGCTCCGTCATATGCATTCACTCCATTTCTTTCGAACATTGATATTTTGTAAAACAATTTGAACTCAGAACTTTTATTTTGTAAATGCATTTTGTTAAATGTAAATGTTATGAGTCTTTTGAAATTGTAAATGTATATGGAAGCACTTGAAATGAAATGCTTCAGCTTAATAAAAGGTGCAAATAGAATAGCATAAACAAAATGTTTTGAAGAGATAGTGAAAATGTTGGAATCATCCGGGAAGCCGGCTTGGATCGTGGTAGGTCGAGTCGAGGATTCGGGTCGCGACACTTTGAAAACTAAAATTTGTCAGCGATAACTAAGGTTTGGTAATGGCTTGACCGGGCGTCCTCGGGCTTTCGGTTCGGATCTCAATAAGATTCGGGTCGAGACACGAAGTCGCTACAGGAATCGATCGGTTATACATGGTACATTTCTACTCTTTCTCTTATGGGCGAGAGTATTGTTTCATTCTTGTGCATCTCATTCATTCATTGATATGTCATGTGTGAAAGATTTGGGCTTAGAGGTTGAAACCTTGGAAAAGTCATTGTATGTGAATTCTCCCCTAGGAAATAAGGTGAGTGTTGATCTAATATGTCGGGATTGTGAGTTAGAGATCTCTAGGATTCTACTCACTGTGGACCTAAGGGTCATGGACATGTCGAAGTCTGATGTCATCCTCGGGATGGACTAGTTGACAGCACACCATGTCGTCATTGATTGTGATCGTAAGAGAGTTACTGCCTACACATAGGACAGTGTTTGTGTTATGTTTCAAGAGGATAAGCAAGATGCTTTACCCCAGTAGTATGCGACTCTATGTAGCCTGGCGGTTGATGGGTTACTGTGAGCCTTAACACAGGGACGAGGCTGAGACATGAGTTAAGGTCTACTCGGGTAGTTTGTGAGTATGAGGATGTTACGGATGAGCTAGCAGAGATTACCAAGTAGAGGGATGTAGACTTCACTATTAAGTTGCCACAATTACATCGCTATCTCTGTGACCCCAGCATGGGACGGCGCCTGCGAGTTGCGGGAACTCGAGGTCAGTCTGAGATTGTTGGACAGAGGTTTTATTAGATAGAGCACTTCACCTTGGGGCGCTCTAGTGTTGTTTTCCAAGAAGAGGGATAAGACCCTTCGGTTGTGCATTAACTATTGATAGTTGAACATGGTTACAATTAAGAATCGGTATCCTTTACAAAGGATTGATGATTTGTTTGATGATTAGAGGGATTTCCGGAGTCTACTCTAAGATAGATCTCATGCAGAAGCTATCATCGATTGAGGATTAGGGAGAGCGAGATATCGCTAAGACAACGTTTCGGACGGGGTATGGGCATTTCAAGTTCACAGTGATGCCTTTTGGATTGACGAATGCTCTAGCGGCTTTCATGAATATCATGCATAGGGTGTTCCAACCCTATTTAGATCAGTTTGTAGTAGACTTTGTTGTTGGCAAACATCTAATGAAATCTCTCCCAAATGCGAGGGAGGAGCATGAGAATCATTTAAGGATTGTTCTCCAGGCTCATGAGAACATCAATTATATGCCAAGTTCAGGAAGTGCGAATATTGGCTTATTGAGGTGAGATTCTTGGGGCACGTGGTATTAGCTTCGGGTGTATTAGTTGACCTAGGGAAGGTAGAGGCAGTTATGAGTTGGGAGAGGCTAAGGTCAGTCTTCGAGATATGTAGTTTCTTGGGGTTGGCAGGGTACTATAGAAGGTTCATTGAGGACTTCTTCCGGTTAGCGGCACCTATGACGAGGTTAACCCGGAAGGAGGTCAAGTTTAAGTGGAATGACTTATGTGAGAAGGCATTCTAGAATTTGGAGGCTCACTTCGGCTCCCTATTTTGATAGTCCTAGAGAGGGGGACAAGGGTACCACGGTGTGATACGATGCATCGAAGGACGGGTGGGATAATCTTGATGTAGTCGGGAAGGTTGTGGCTTATGGTTCTCGTGATTGAAGATGTGACAGAATTACCCTACTCATGATATGGAGTTGGCAACCATTGTCCTTGCCTTGAAAATATGGTGCCACTACCTGTATGGTGAGAAGTTCGAGGTATTTTTAGACTATAAAAGTATGAAGTACATCTTTATGCAGCGGGACCTCAACATGAGGCAACGCAGGTGGATAGAGTATCTAGAAGATTATGACTTCAGTTTGCATTACCATCCCGGTTAAGCAAATGTTGTGGCTGATGCGCTTAACCGGAAGTGACGGGTTGAAAGTGAATGTGTAATAATTGGTAAAAATATAGACCCGTGCGCGCAAGTATACACATCGAGTTCACGTAGTATAGCAGCTAGTCAAGTGTTGTTACCATGAAGAGAATCGTGCTGAATACTGGCTTGATGATCTAGACAATATTTGGATCTAGTCACATGTGATTATGACTAAGTGCGAATTAAAGAAAACCTAATATTAAAAGAATTTCGATTTAAGGTAATGATGAAAACTAGGGTTTTACTTGTACTTTACCACACTGATGGATTTTAACCTAGATAGCGTATTTATTTAATATTCCATATGATTTATGTTAGCGGGTTGATCATGCCTACAAGATATGAGACATCTTCTCTCGATATCAGACTCCTAACATTAACATGCCATAATTGGCCAAATAATAACATGTGATTAAATTCAAGAGTAAAGCAACCATAGATATTCATATCGGTATTAATAAACACAATTAAAGTATTAATCCATAATGGTCTTTGTTAGGGTTGACAAAACCCTAGAAAAAGTTAGTTCATAGTGATTTTTGTTATAGTGAAAAGATTTTCCAACATTAAGCGAATGTCGGGAAAGAAATCTGAGAAAGCGATCTTCGTGATCTCTCAGAATCCGTCTCATCCAAGCTCTCTCTATCCATCTCTCCTTGTCTTCAGTTTGCCTCCAATCCCTCCTTTTGCCTCGAAATTGCTTCCTCTTTATACCTCGGAATCCGGGCCCATTAATGGCCCGAAAATCAAAACTTTTAGTGCTCTCGTTTTGGAAAGGGAGACCTCGCTACGCCACGACGAAGGAAGCTATCCCCCGTAGCGTACCGATGCTATTAGAATCTGGCATTCAGGTTTGCTGCAGCGTAGGCCTCCACGTTGTTGTGAAGCGCTACACCACAGCGTGGAGTGCCTCGTTGCTGCGTACCTGAGGCTCCACTCTGCACTTCTTTGTTGCTTTCTCTACTTTGGTTCTTTCTTCTATTGTTTAGCTTCCTTTTTTTATTCCAATATCGCCATGTCCTATAAAACATTATAGTATAGGGGATTAGCGCAATATTAGTGAATATGAATGTGAATCATGCAATTGAGCTATAAAAACACATAGAAATTTTACTAAAATGCATGCATGATTCACTCCGATCAACACCCTTAAACTTAGCTTCTTGCTTGTCCCCAAGTAAGAACAGACTCTAACCAGGGCACACAAGAATAAAGTGCAACTAACACTGACGGTATGAGTCTAGTACACATGATACCACTTGAGGGAAGGGTCCATGAACAGTTCAAAGATCTAAGGACTACCTCGGTTGTTGACTTTCATGAATTTACCTTTGGTCGGTCTCGGTTGACGACGAGTCAACCACCTATTTAGTGCTCAATAATGCTCCCCGAGGAGTCTAAGTGCGGTTGGAGTGTGATCTCCAATGCTTATGGTTGACTTTAGTACCCCCCAGGCAGATTTAACTTGCCTCTTTGGAATGGCTTAACACGAAGAATGAGAGCAGCGCCAATTTATTCACTTCAACTACTCCCAGGGGATTAACTCTAAAACGAGCTTGGAAAGTACTAGTGCCCCAGAGGGTTTAGGTGAGGTTCTGTGTGAGGATCCATTGGTGACTCCCCCACCAGTTGGATCACAGGGCACGGACATTCAGTTCCCTCGAACTTCACCAGAACACTCAGCAGGCCTCGAGGCCCGGATTGTGGAAATCATCCATCCTCTGTCCCATGTAGCAGGCAGTGAGGTCAATTGGCTCCCAGCCAGTCGGCTCAGGGCATTAGGCTTTGAAAAGCCCCTTGGACTATGCCCGGGATTCCGATTAGATGATCCACTTATTCCAAACCATACCTTTTCCTTTTATTTCATTATTTTCTCTTATATAGATATATTATTTATTTATTTATTTATTTATTTTTGGCTCAAAGACGATCCTCTTTTTTTTCTAAGGTGTCCCATCACTTGGGTGTTTAAACTTTCCAAGGTTTGTAGAACTCTTGCATGGTGGGTCCGGAATCAAGGCATACCCTGAAGATCACGTGTGTGTGTGTGCGCGATAGCTACTTGAGAAATGATTTGTGAGATCCCCAAGGCGACGGACATGGTTATTCTCAACTTTATACACTGCAGTCCCGATTGTTAAACAACCTTGGAGTTCCCTATTTCATCGAAACCTGGGGCTTTACGATTGCCTGACTCCTTTTTGCCAATCATGGTGTGAAGTGAGAACAATTAAAACCAACTCTGGAAATCATTGTATCATAATATTGCCAAATGCAAATATGTTGGTACATAGGGACAAGGCTCGGTCTTTAAACATGCTAAAAAAAAAAAAAACTAACTAAAACAAACAAAAAGTAGGCCTAAAACATGCAAAGATAAAAATAAAAATAAACAAAATAATATTGGTAACCCGTATACCTTTACGCTACACCCCCGAGCTTAAAATTGGCGGTGTCCTCGATGACAAAAGAAAATAAAGCGAGAGATATGTCTAGAGAATCCCAACTGCGGTGTGGTGGTGGCTGGTGGCGGTGTGTGAAAAGACGGAGTTGAGCCAAGCGCATCGAGATATATGGTCTGGTGAGCGGAATGGTGGCCATCTCGACTCGGTGATCCGTGTCTGACTCGGGGCAACCACGGTGCTCACAGGAGTCATCCCAATATGCGTTAAACTGTGTGGTGAGCGCATGAATCTAGTCTACCAGGGACTGAGTCGAACTGGAGGGGACCTCAGGGTCGCCATCCTCTAGGTCGCCCGCACTAGTTGCGGCTGCTACAGCATCCTCGTCGGTCTTCTCATCTTAATCGCTTGGGCTCCCGAACTTCACCTTAGGCAATGGTATGGGTAGGCACCGCTGAACCTGCTCCTTAGAGTCCAACATCGGGACCTCGGCTAGTGTTCACGGCTAGCGTAATAGAGTGAGGGGTGTGTCGGGGCCCAGGTATCCTTGGGTTGACTCAGTCAACTGACTCGATGATGAACTAGATGTCAAACTAGAACCCCTTGGTCATAGCGTAGAGGAGGATCATCTTATCCTTACGTGGTGTGCTAAGATGTAGGGTAGGCCTAATTTTTAACACATAAAGTCTCACGAGCTTTGGCCACGGGCGGAGGGAGTGCATCGAAAAGTGGTGGGAAATACACCCGTCGATGGTTAGGCGTTTCCACACGCCTTAAGCAGGGAGTGAGCTCTGCGTCGGCTCATAGTGCATGTCGGCAAATAGCATGCATACTCCCTGCTTATCGTCATCAGGTGGTAGATTCGAGTTGATGGCTGGGCACCAAGCTCGATCCGCATCTCGGACGAGGCGGTGGTGCTGGCATGGAAGGAATATTAGAGTGGAACTCACGCACGGCGGGGCTGCTGCAAAAGACGAAGTGCACAAAGCGTTTGCCAACCATGGTCCTGGATAGTGAAGTTGAAAAATGCATTGGAGGTGGGGAAACCGCATTCAGGGATGAACGAGTGGTTGAACAATGACTGGTGATAGATCCGCTCGGCCTCCTGGGAAATGAATCGGTGTGGATCTTCTAGAGGAGGTGGTGTCGCCCGCGAGGTGAAGCCAAATCGCTGTCTTTTGGATGGGATGGACTTCCTGGGAGCCATGGTGGTCGATCGAGGGGTGGAGATCCGCAAACACAATAAAAAAAATGAGAGAGGGAGAGGAAAAGGCGACCAAAAGTTGTGTGGATGGAAAAATGGCTTGGGTGTGAGTGTTACTAGGGCTCAAAAATTTTGCTTCTGTGCGGCGGGGCTGCGACGGTAAAGTGTGTCTGGCAGCCCGGCGTAGAGCTTTTCGTTGATACGTGCCGAAAGTGGGAAAAGACGGCCAGCGTGACGTGGGGACCTACTCTGTTATTACGAAAGTTAGGCAATAAAATTTTTTTGTTTGCTACGTAGCCGGCGTAGAGGATTCTTATTTGCTATGAACTTTCTAGAAAGTATGGAGCAAGTTTTCTATTTTTTGAAGCACGAAATTGACCCTCTCACACTATAATGAATATACATCCCTTAGAAATTTGTGCTTGCACGTAATGTAAGCTCACAAACACATTAAAAACAACAAAAGCAGAAAGTTTGAAAGAAGAAAATGTACTGAAGAGCAATTAAAAAGACAAAAAATAATGCAAGTTCAAAAGGGAAGGGGATCTCACAATACTTGGGTTACCTCCCAAGAAATGCTATGTTTAACGTCGTTAGCTCGACATTCCTGCAACATACAACCTGAATTTGGAAAATAAGCAGGCCCCATTGGTGACGGGTCCACACCTTTATTATCCACACTGAGAATTGTGCTTAGAATGGTGTCCTATCTTCCTGCATGGAATTCTCCTCCAAAATAGGCTTTCAATATCTAGGCATTGAATTTGAACTGTCCTTTCTCTAGATGCATTATCTCAACCCCTCCATAAGGAAATACTTGAACTACTGTGAACGGGCCTGACCATTTTGACTTCAACTTGCCAAGGAAGAGTTTCAGCCTAGAATTGAACAACAAGACTTGTTGACCCGACTCAAATTCTTTCCTTACAATATGTTTGTCATACCAAAGCTTTTGTCTTTTCTTGGGTCGAGCATTCTCATAGGCCTCATTGAGGAATTCATCTAATTCACTTAGTTTTAGCATCCTCTTCTCTCCTGCTACCTTACTATCCATGTTCAGAAGACTAGTTGCCCAGTATGCTTTATGTTCTAATTCCACTAGCAAATGGCAGGCTTTCCCATAGACTAGTCGAAATGGCGACATACCTAATGGGGTTTTAAATGTTGTCCTGTATGCCCAAAGTGCATCATCAATCTTCTTTTGACTTGATCTTTCAGGCCCATTATTTGTTTTCTCTATAATGGACTTTATTTCCCGATTTGACACCTAGGCCTGTCCATTTGCCTATGGGTGGTAAGCGAGTGAAGTGCGATGCCGCACACCATATTTTTGCAAAACTTTATCAACCAGGTTGTTGTAGAAATGAGTACCACCATTTGTGATCAATGCTCGTGGGGTGTCGAACAGTGTAAATATGTTGCTGCGAAGGAACTTGACTACCACACTGGCATCATTCGTGCGTGTCGGTATTGCCTCTACCCATTTGGAGACGTAGTCCATAGCAAGGAGAATATACAAGTTACTAAATGAAGAGGGAAATGAACCCATGAAGTCCATCCCCCACAAGTCAAACAACTTAACCTCTAGAATTGTGTGCATGGGTGGTTCATCCCGTTTGGAAATGCCGCCCATTCTTTGGCACTTATCATAGGTAGATACAAATTGGTGCGCATCCTTGAACAAGCTAGGCCAGTAGAAACCTGATTGAAGTACCTTTGCTGTTGTCCTCTGGCCTCCAAAGTGTCCTCCACATGATAAGGTGCGGCAGTGATTTAGAATGCTACCCATTTCATTTTCAGTACACAGCCTTATCACTGATCCTCTGAATTTTTATACAAAATAAGCTCTTCCCAATAGTAGTGCTTCAAATGTGCAAGAACCTCTTCTTCTATTGGTAGCTAAATGCGGCGGGATAACCTTGGCCACTAAGTACTATAATTCGGTAAACCATGCGGAGCGATCTTTGTGACTCGATTACTAAAAATTTGCTCATTTGGGAAATCATCATTAACTTGTACTTCGTCTCTAGGCAATTCCAATCGTGATAGATGGTCTGCGACTAGGTTCTCTGTTCCCTTCTTGTCCTTGATTTCTAGGTCAAATTCTTGCAATAGGAGCACCATAGTATTAATTACAGGTTTCTCATGTCCTTTTAGTCATTAGGTACTTAATGGGCGGGTGGTCGATAATGCCTTGTGCCTTGTTGCCAATCAAGTAGGACTAAATTTATCAAGGTGAAAGCAATGGCTAATAGCTCTTTTCGGTGGTGGCATAAATTCAGATTTGGGCATCATTCAGAGTAAGGCTAGCATGGTGAATAACACAGGATATCACCTCTACCTTACCCCTTACTAACCTTTACTCCCCGATCGCATAGTCACTTGCGTTGTACATTAGCTTAAACGGGAGGTCCTAATCTGGTGCTACAACTATGGGGGTCGATGCCAATTTATCTTTCAGGATTGAAAAAGCTTACACACACTGCTGATTCGTGCCACAGTAGGTGTTATGAATCAACAAAATTTATAACCTAAATTACTCCTACTGTCGTAGCGTAACTACTGCAGTATAGCGGCTCTAGGGTCGAACACAAGGATGGGTTTTCTTTGTACAAATGATTTGCAGTGATTCAAAAATGGTGAATTTCAATTTGGATTTTAAGGTTTTGTAAAAACAAGGGGTGTTGGTTGTTCACAGGCTGAAACTAAAATAAGAAAAAAATTGTAAATAGAACTCCTCGGTTTGTCAAACTCTTTTGGATCACGAGTTCTAGTCACTTGAAGGTTCTCGGGGTTATTTCCTCGCGTTGGGGAGGATGACCTATAGTCATCTCCCGAACCAGATCTTCATTTAGCTATAAAACCTAACCCAAAATAATTATTCTTTTGAAAATGGCATTCACTAGCAATTTATGTTCTCAGTCAGTTCAAACGAGTCTCCTTGACTCACATTACAATGGGTAATAAATGATAACTAATGAACATCACGAGATCACAATGTAAGCATCAAGTGAGCACTAAAAAGATTACAGAAATGCTGACCATTCAACATGAATTGAAGGGATCTACGATTAAAAGGAGAACACAGATGTCGGTGATTCTGCGTGAAACGAGGGGACGCCGGTAGCCTCCGGATCACGCACCCGCGGTATACGCTTGAGGAGAACGGGTTTTGCGGCTTATGCTCGGTTGTCATCCTCGGAGGGTGTTTGTTTGCCCAGAAAGTGGAAAGAAAATGAGAAAGGGACGAGAGAAGAAGCGAAGCGGAGAGGCAGCTTCAGTCACTTTTATTGATTGAAGTTGATTCCTTTCTTCCTGGACCTTGACTCGGCTTATATACGACTCAGGCAAAGGGAAATTACAAACTAAAACCAAAGCTATTACAAGGGATAATACTCCGGAAGAAATTAAAAAATTGTAACAAAAATCGGGGCGTCAGCCCGAGTGAGCGATGGTTGAATGGTGAGGCAGTCTTTATGAGCATAGACAATGTCGGCGGGGATGTTAATTTTCGCGGTCTCCATTTTTCTTCATTTTTTGCCCTTCTTTCCTTCTAGGATCTGATCTGCAACGATGAGTTCAACTCGGGTTCTTCGTGTTTGAATTGACTCGATAATTTTGGCTTTGATTATCTTAAAAACTACAAAATTAGCCACGAATGCGATCAATGGAATAGTAGGGACAGCAATGTGCAATCGGGTTAATTATAATGAATTAGTACCTGAAAAGTGCTCAAACCTTAAATAAACGGGTTCAAAATGGCACTTTGAGGTACTAATGCACTAACCTACATTGCTAGTCCTTAGCAATGAAAGAAAAGAAAGAAAGAGAGCATGCAGCAAATAACAAAATTAAGTTCTACACCAAAATGCTATTTCAAAAGGTTGTGAATGAGTAATACACAACCTAAGTAGAATCATCAAACCCTTGCCCAATAACTTATCTTGAGAGAATGAATGCCATAAAAAATTGAGTATCAAAAGAGCCTCCATCTTGGTGGATCAACCAGAAACTTCCACCAAAATCTAAGTGTTTGTTTGATCAGTTCTCAACAATAAATTGCTAAACTGCACTCTCCCCCAACTGGCCTACGCCTGACCTAGCATGCTAACCAACCTAAATAGATCAAGACCAGCTTTTATTCCACAATTCTTTTTTGTGTTGTAGAGGGTCTGATGCTAATGAATCGACCTCACGAAAGTCCATGTAACGGGGATCTACCGATGACTCTGACGGTACGGCAGGGCACGAGTCATAAGGATCTTTCGATACTAACTCTTCGAGGTTTCACCGGACTTGAATGATTTGAAACTCCACGGCACCTACAACTCGCTAAACTCCACCCGTCCACGTGTGACGCTAAGTCGGTGGCTCTGACCAGTTGGCTTAGGGCCTTAGGGCTTTAAAGGCTTTCGCCATATACCCCTCGGACCGTGCTTTCAGGTTTTAAAGTAAGCGTTGCAATTTTCTTTGTTTTTCTTTATTTTCCTTTTCCTTTTCATATTTGTATTTGGAATACACATGTGGGCCTTCTATTCATGGGGGTGCCAACCTATTCAAGGTGGTCAACGAAACTAGGGTGGGTTATTGCAAAGTTTAAAGGTCAGTGAGTTTTCAGCTTATTGAAGAAACTTTGATAATGCAGTGTGTGGATAAGCTAAGGTGGAAGAAAAATGGCCGAAAGCAACAAGAGTTCTGCTGATCATCCACTCGACTAGGCATGGAACCAATCTAACATCAATAGAATTTGAATGAGTGCTGAGTTCCTCAAACTACGAGGTTCGCGAGAACACAAAAAAAATTTGGGTGCGAAAATGGGTTAATTTTGAAAAAGTAAGTTGTATAGTATAACGGCTTCATAAAAGGAAATAACAAGCACTCAACATCACAAAATGGGCTTGCTCAAAATATAACAAAAGCATAAATAAATGCCATGCCATGCTCTCCCACAACAAATGTCTCATTGTCATAGTGGGGGCTCAGTTGGAAAGTTAGAGAAGGAAGTGCTGCTTCTCATGATGAGATGTACTCGTTTTGATAGAGACTTCTAAGCTTTCATGACACCTTATTCACTCAGTTTGGGCTTGAATAAACAAGTTAGGAAAGAAAGAGAGAAAAAAAAGTGATTAGTTGGAGCATTTTGAAAATTACCTTCATAATAATTCCAAAAGTGTTTTTCTGGCCTCATTGGATTCCTAAACTCTCTAAGATTTCCAACGGTACCAAAAACACCTAAATCGGAGTTCAGATGAAAAAGTTATGCTTAAAACAAAATCAGGAGGCAAAACAGGGGAGAGGTAGCGAAAATTCGCTACATAGCGAAAATTCGCTCTGTAGCGAAAATTCCTCTCTCTTTTTCCTGCTTTTCTAATCTTCATTCTTGCTTCAAAATTTTCACTCAAACTACAAAAATTAATACAAGAAAAATTAAGAAAATTTGCAGAAAAGTGAAAAACAAGCTAGAAACTTGAAGATTAACTTAAAAATTAGAAATCTAAAAGAAAATTAAAAATCAAAATAAACTAAAATAAAATAAGATAAAAATGAAAACAAAAGGTGGGGAGTGTGCTCCCCAAACCAATTTTAGGCCTTTGGAGAATTTGTTGGAAGCTAAATTGGAGCTTGTAAAGGATTCTTGAGTCAGGTGCTAAGTATGCAGACAACACCAGAACCATCATTATGCCATGCAACATCGAGTGCAAAGTCTTGGATGTAGTGGCAAGGCTCCTAACGATGGCCACTAATTTTCTAATGTTGTGCGGCACGAGGCGGTGCGAGATGGGGTGGCCTTTGGTAGGTGTTTTGGGTGTGGATTGTCTTTGCGGGGAAGGCGGGATGTGCAGTAGTAGGCTATTTTTGGGTTTAGCGTTGGCATTAGGATCCAAATTTGTAAGAGTTAGTTTGAAGGATAGGCTTTTGGGTCCACTCCACTGTTTCCTTTCCACTGCCTTCCTCAGTCAGCAATGGGGAGATTGCTTCATCTTGCATTTTATATTGCTCATCCATTGTGGTGTCAATCAGGCACTCTTTTTCTGGATTCTCCTCCTTTTGATAAACAAGCTGATTGGTGAGCTTTGAGATAGTTCTGGGATGTCAAATTTTTATCAATTTAAGCTTTGGAACTTATCCAATTCCTTGTTCGAGGAGCTCTCCCTTTGTGTTAATTTCTTGATTGGCTGGACATTCACTACCCTCTGCTCCTCCCGAAATTATCATAGTTTGCTCAGTTTAGTATTGCACATCAGCGGGAGAAATTAAGCGTGTGGTGGTTGTAGTGGGTAGGAGTTTAGGTAAAATGTGGAGAAGCGGGAGGTGCATAAGTTGAGAGACACTATAGACGGGTGCACTCGTCCATTGGTCTCTATAGTCCTCGTGGACTGGAATGGGTTTGGATTTCTCCCCAAGAGTTCTTGATTTTGCCATGGGTTTCTATAGTCCTCCATTGATATGCGCTCTCCGGGTTTTCTCTCCATAGGGTATTAATTTGTCTTTATCTCCCTCTAGGTGCTCCATTTGATCACAATTCAAGCTCAGTTCAGGTTCTGTGGGAGATAGACTTTGGCTAGCCTTCCTCCTGGATTTCTACTTCACTGGAAATTCCTGTAGTAAAACAGGGGAGACACCCAACGACCAAGAGACAATCCTACCCAACAGGTTAGGGTTACCTAAAAAAAATAAATTGTGAACTAAAATTAAGAAGACTAATAGTAAAATATATACAGGAAAAAAATTCACCAAGACTTGTGATGAGGATCACAAGTGTTCATCAGGTCATCATTTGCACTTAGAGTGGCATCACGACACTTGATGCCATTTGATTCGATGCCACGGTAGGTGTTATGAATCAACAAGAATTTTAACCTAAATTACTCCCTGCTGGCAGTAAAGCGTAACTCTTTGCGAGTATAAGTAGAAACTCTAAAAGAGATTCGAACACGAGATGTGTTTTCTTTGTCTGAATGATTTGCGATGATTCGAAAATGGTGAATTTCAATTTGGATTTTAAGGTTTGTAAAAGCGAGGGGTGTTGGTTGTTCCTGGTGGCGAAATAAGAAAAAAAAATGTAGAAGCCGAACTCCTGTTGTCAAAACGGCGGATGCGGAGTTCTGAGTTCTTGAGAGGTCTGGGGTTCATTTCCTCGTTGGGGAGGATGACTATAGTCATCTCGAGCAGGATCTTCATTTAGCTATAAAACCTAACCCAAAATAATTATCCTTTGAAAATGGCATTCACTAGCCATTTATGTTCTCCGATAAAGTTAAGCAGGAGTCTCCTTGACTCATAGTACACAATGGGTAATAAATGATAACTAATGAACATCCACGAGATCTAGTAATAAAGCATCAGTGAGCACTAAAAGATTGCAAATGCGACCATTCAACATGAATCGAAGGATCTACCGGTTAAAAGGAGAACACGAGGCGGAAGTGACTGCGTAAAGCAAGGGACCTCGGTAGCCTCCCGGATCCACGCACCGGCGACTTTAACAAAGCTGAGGAGGAACGGGTTTTAGTCACTCATCCTCCGAGTTGTCATCCTCGGAGGGTGTTTGGCTGCCCAGAAAGTGGAAAAGAAAATGAGAGAAAAGGGAGGAGAGAAGAGCAGAAGTGGGAGAGTTGAAAGCTTCCCGTCACTTTTTTTTTATTGATTGAAGTTGATTCCTTTCTTTACAAACCTTGACTCAGCTTATATACGGCTCAGAGCAAGGGAAAGTACAACAAAAACTAAAACCAAAAGCAATTACAAGGGATAATATCCGAAGAAACAAAAAAAATTGCAACAAAAATCTGAGGCGTCAAAAAGCAGGTGAACAGTGGTTGAATGGTGAACAGTGCTAGAAGCATGATGTAATTTCGCAGTGCTCCATTTTTCTTCACTTTTTGCTCTTCTTTCCTTCTAGGATCTGATCTGCAACGATGAGTTCAACTCGGGTTCTTCGTGTTTGAATTATTTCGATAATTTGGCACGATTATCTTCAAAACTACAAAATTAGCCACAAAATGCGATCAATGGAATAGTAGGGACCTTAATGTGCAAATCGGGTTAATTAGAATGATTAGTACACAAAAAGTGCTCAAAACCTTAAATAATCAGGGTTCAAAATAACGCTTTTGAGGCATATCAGCGCTCATCAAAATCAAGCGGTGTCCCTTAGTAGAAAAGCTGGACAAAGGCTTTGTCAGAAAAATATTTTATGAGCTGCACATAGAACCGCGTGTCTGAAAGCTTCTTTTGCCCTTTATTTATGATGGTCGAGGTAGTTTCTCTATTGCCTCAATCTTAGCTTTGTTGACCTCTATTCCTCTTGCATAAATCCGATGCCTAAGTACTATGCCTTCTTGTACCATAAAGTGACACTTCTCCCAATTCAGAACAAGATTGGTCTCTTCACATCTAACAACTGCAGGCCTCGGGTTTCCGGACAATTGTCAAGGTTCCCCAAATGCTGAAAAGTCGTGCATGAACACCTCGGTGTCTTTTCAATCCTTATTTGAGAATATGGCCACACTCTGTGAAATGTGCTTGGTGCATTGCAGGCTGAGGAGCATCACTAAATGCGAATGTACCGTAGGAAGCCGAGATGTTGTCTTCTCTTAATCCTCTAGGGCTATAGGGATCTAATTGTAGCCAGAATACCCATCTAAGAAACAATAATATTCATGCCCCGCCAGCCTATCTAACATCTGATCCAGAAATGACAATGGAAAATGGTATTTTCGGGTTGCCTTATTCAATTTTCGGTAGTCAATGCAAATTCTCCACCCTGTGACTATTCTGGAAGGTAGAAATATATTATTCTCTATCTTTATCACTATTGTTCCTCCCTTTTTAGGCCTGACACATGCGGACTCGCAATGCCTTTATCGGAAATAGGGGATAATATCCCGGCATCTGCCCATTTCATTACTTCCTTGCGGACTACTTCTTCATTGGTTGGATTCGGCTACTCATCTGTGCTTCCTTTAAAGGCTTATGATGTCTTCTAATAAATTCGATGCATACACGTCGAGAAGAATGAATCCCTTTTAAATCAGCAGGTGACCAACCAGCGCATCCTTGTGATCCTAAGTACTCGATAACTTATCTTCTTCTGTGCGCTGGGGATCTTTGAAATAATGCTTGGTAAGGTGGAGGCGTCCCAAAGAGATAAACATACCTCGAATGGGTGGGTAGTGGTTTCAACATTTATCTTGGGTGTTTGATGAAGGATGGCATTGATGTTTGAGCAAATTCGCCTAGGGTTCATAGTATTTCCTCTATTAATTTGAGAAGAGTCCATCCATTTCACACTCTTTGACCTCTTCTCCCGGTTCTTCGTATTCACTTTGTACCATTTAGTCTCAAGAAAGGGTCGATTGGGACCACTATGGCTAGACCTTTATAGCCTCCTGGTCTATCATGGAGCATGTCACTCTCTTTGGGTGTCTCACAACCTCAAACACATTGAATTGTTACCGTCATCTGTACTCTCATTCAACTCCCCTACGTACATCCCAATCTGTTGCCTACCCGTGTGAGAAATGGTTTACCAAATGTATGGGTATTTCTTTATCTTCTTCCATGTCGGAATGATGAAATGTCTTGAGAAGATAAACTTGTCTACCTTTACCAGGACGTCTTCTATCACCCCCTGGGATGTTTTCGGTGAGTTGCTGCTAGCGGAGTGTGATTGTAGTTGAGCGGAAAGCTTCACCCCAATCTAATTAGGTCGAATATGGATAATGACATGAGGTTTATACTAGCTCCCAAGTCATGAAGACCCTCTCAAAGATGGAGTTCTGATGGTACAGGAAGCCAGTGAAACTACCTGGGTCTTCCGGCTTCTATGGTAGTTTCCCTTTAAGGATGGCATTGCATTCTGGGTGAGAGTCCAGCGTCTCGAACTTGATAGTCTTCTTTTCTTTGACAGTATATCCTTCATGAATTTTACATAACTGGGCATCTGTTCTAATGCATTAGCAAATGGAATGTTTATATACATTTTTTTGAACACATCCATAAACTTTGTGAATTGCTTATCCAATTTATTCTTCTTTAGGCGTTGAGGGTACGGAATTGGGACAATGGGTTTAGTCGTGGTTGGTCGTTCTTTAGCCTCAATTTCTTCTTCCACAAACTTTTTCTCATGGGGCTATTCCCTTTCTATCTTGTCATTTAGTAGTGCAGTTTACTTCCTCGATTTCTACCTCTTATCATTGGTGATTTGCCTTGATGCTTTGCTAATTCCTGCGCCACTTCTTAATGTGGCGGCTTTAACATGTTCATTACGCTACAGATCCTCGAGTTCACCTACGAGTTCTTTGGTAATGATCATGTACCTCTCGATCCAACAATGTGGCCATTTGGCCTATTTGCACTTCCAGGTTCCTGAGTTGGGCCCCTTGATTCTGTTGTTGGGTGGATTGGTTTTGTAGCTGTTAAGCCTGATTTTGGAATGTGGCCTTTGTCTCATTCATAAATGTGTTATGGGAAGTCATCATATGAGCTAAGGCTTATTCTAAATCCACTTTCTTCTCAGGTGGGGGCTTGCTCGCTTGAAGTGGTGGCATACTATTCTGGTTGTTCCTCCAGCCATAATTTTGGTTGCCCTGATTATTTTGGTTACCTCTCCAACCTTGGCCTTGGTCGATTACGGGTATGTTTCTAATAAGTATTACCTCCTATCTGTCCCACTGGCATTTGTTGATTTTCTTGATTCACATACGTACTTGCTCTCTTGTCATACACTTGGCCCGAAAATCCATAGTCTTTATGTTGTCCTCCTGAGACTCGCGAGATATCGGGGATTATTACGAGATCACATTCAGCATGCCTTCTTTGTACATAGTTGTTTAGTTAAGCGTATGACATGGTTTACGGGTTATTGAGAACTTACGTGTCGCCCTCTGGGACTTCCTAGGTCTGTGATCTATCTCGAGGCCATTGATTAGATTAGTGGTTGTATCTTCCAATATCTCATAAGCTTGATCTGTAGTCTTTTTCAATGGGGGCACCTCCTGGCACGGGGCATCGATGATAGTCTAGCCCGAGATCGCCTAGCCGTTATAAAACATGTGCACACTGCATCCACCTAGTTAACCTATGATGTAGGGCATGCACCATCGGTAGCTCATGAAATCTCTCTCTAAGCCTCGGCGAGTTCCCCACAAATTACTACAAATGTTTTGATCTCTTGCACCAGCTGTGCGATCTTTGCGGGTGGGAAAATTTTGGTAAAAAATTTATGCACCAAGTCCTTCCATGAGGTGATGGAATATGGTGGTTGGCTAGTCAACCAATGCTTAGCTCGGTCGCTAAGTGACAGTGGGAACAGACACAATTTGAGAGTTTCTTATGTTATTCCATTATACTTGGTGTGTAGCATACTTGATAAAGCGGTCGAGATGTTCTCATTGGTTCTCACTAGGCAACCCATGAAACTGTATATTGTGGAGCATTTGCAGAGTTACTCCTTTCAGCTCAAAGTTGTTCGCTTGAATGGGTGGTCGTCGTATAGCTGACTGAACAATTGTAGATGGTAAGGCGAACTCCTCAAGTAGCATATGCGGATTATCAGGCTGTACAAATGATCTGGTGGCCTGATCTCTATAATTCTGTCCATTAGGATCCACTTGTGGTTCATTCCTTTCTTGGAACTGTCCTTCATCCTCTTGATTCTGCATGATTTTAAATTGGGTTACGTGTGCTTCTCTACGTAATCGATGTAATGTCCGTTCTGGTTCAGGATCGAATGGAAGTAATTCCCTGCGATCTTGTCTTTGCATACACACTAATTACTTTCTTGAAATCACAAGTATGAAGTCAAGACCAAGTCACAAACCTGAAGAAATAGGCAAAATACCTAAAGCGAGAATAATAAAAAAATAATTAAAGGTAAAAAAAACTAAATAAAATAAAAATTTATTCAAAGTACAATCTATGGCACGGTTGTCGATATTAACATAATTCTCCACTGGCAATGAGCAAAAACTTAATGTGAAAGTGAATGTGTAAAAATTGGTAAAAATGCAAAGCCAGGTGCAGTATGCGGCGTTGAGAGTTCATCTAGTGTAGCGGCTAGTCAAGTGTCGTTCCCATGAAGAGAAGTGTGTTGAATACTGGCTTGATGATCTAGACAATATTTGGATATAGTCCTATAGCGAATTATGACTAAATTAACATAATTAAAGAAAACCTAATATTAAAATTTCGATTTAAGGTAATGATGAGAAAAGCCCAGGTTTTTACTTGTCGCACCACACACGATGGATTTTAACTTAGATAGCGTATTTATTTATTATTCCATATGATTTATGTTAGCGGGTTGATCGTGCCTACAAGATATTCTCTCTCGAGATATAACTGCCTATCTCGCTAGTGGGTTGTATTGCATCTCTGCTTTGACCCCTTAACTCTGAGATGCTTGGATGTGCAAACCCAAATGCTACACCTGGAATGCAAGATATCTCTATTCCCGGATTGACCAGAAGTGTTTCAGCCCGTGTCCTTACAAGTCATCTTCTCGATGCTCGGACTCTAGCATTAACATACCCTGATTAGTAAATAATAACATGATTAAATTCAGGAGTAAAGCAACCATAGATTTTCATATCGATATTAAATGACCACAATTAAAGTATTAATCCATAATGGTGCGATTAAGGTTGACAAAACCACACAGAGAGAAAAGTTAGTTCATAGTGATTTTGTTCTGGGTGAAAGATTTTTCGACATTAAACGAATCGGGAGAAATACAAAACGAGTCTTCGTGATCTCTTAAAATCCGTCTCCTCAGCTCTCTCTATCCGTCTCTCTCCTTGTCTTGATTTACCTCTAATCCCCGTTTACCTCGAAAATTGCTTCATAACATACCCCTCGAATCCGGGCCATTAATGGCTGGAGAAAATCAAAACTTTTAGTGCTCCCGTTTTGGAAAGGGAGACGTCGCTACGCCATAAGCGTGCGAAATTTGTGTGGGAGATCTAGCATTTAGGTTCGCTACGACATAGGCCTCCACTTATTTGCTATGGTACTACGTCGCGGTGTGGAGTGCCTCATTACTTGTGTGCAGGGCTCCCTTCTTGCACTTCTTTCATTACTCTTTGCTTTGGTTCTTTCTTCTATTGTTTGGCTTCCTTTTTATTCAATATCGCCATGTCACATAAAACATTATAGTATAGGGGATTAAGCGCAAATATTAGTGAATATGAATGTGAATCATCTGGCCCAGGCTATAAAAACACAAATAAATTTTACTGAATGCATGCATGATTCACTCCGATCAGGAAGTCACGAGGAGTTTTGGCTAGTATAGCTTCAAAGAGTGGGAGAAGCTAGAGGCTACAATATGGGACCAGTTCGAGTACACTACAAGAAATCGGCTCGGGAGTGTTCTAGGGGTTTGGTGACTACGTCTTCCCTACGAGCGGTGATTCGTCGAGACGGAACCACGAGAGATATTGTCCATTAAGGACCGAGTATAGTCGCGTACAGGTGATGAAAATTGGTCCATTCACACAAATGGTAGTCTTTGGTATAAGGGATAGATTGTGGTTTCCTAGTTGGCATACTTGAGAGAGGAGATCCTCAGGGAGTTCCATATCTCTCGTTTTGCGGTACATCTAGGTGGCACAAAGATGTACCATGATTTTCATCACCAGTATTACTAGAGCGGGATGAAGAAACACGTTGGAGACTTTGTTCGTAGATGTCTCACGTGTCAACAGGTAAAAGTTAAGCAGCAGAGGCCAGTAGGGTTACTCCAGTCTTTGGAGGTAGCCGAGTAGAAGTGGGAGCACATCACGATGGATTTTGTGACTCACTTACCACGGACATCGTGGAGACATGACGCAATATAGGTAATAGTGGACCGACTTACTAAGTCGACACACTTCCTGGCTGTGCGGATGATCTTCACGCTGGAGGAATTCTACAAGTTGTACGTATGAGAGATTATCCGGTTACATGGAGTGTCAATTTCCATAGTATCGAATCGGGATCCCAAGTTCACCCCTTGCTTTTAGGAGAGCTTCCAACGAGCCATGGGAACACATTTGATGATGAGAACCGCATATCCCCCAGACGGACCGGTCGGTAAGAGAGAGGACCATCAAGCGTTAGAGGAAATGCTATGAGCATGTGTCTTGGATCTTAAGGGTAGAGCTGGGAAGAGCAACTTTTACCCTTAGTAGAGTTTACTATCGCAGCGATTTTCAAACGAGCATACGTATGGCACCCTACGAGGCACTATATGGGCGACCATGTTGATCTCCGGTTTGTTGGACGGAGGTAGGAGAGAAACTCTTAATGGGTTCGGATTTATAAAGGAACACCTATGAGAAGGTGGACTTGATATAAAAGCGTCTTCTCATGACTCAGAGTCGACACAAAAGCTACGCCAATGGCTTGACGGCGACCTACAGAGTTTGAGGTGGGCAATCATGTCTTCTTGAGGTGATACTACAGAGAGGAATGGTCGGGGTCGGGCGGGGGGAAGTTGTCGAGGTACATCGGACCCGCCAGGGTGCTTGAGAATGTGGGTATAGTTGCGTACCAGTTGGCATTACCGCTAGGTTTATCGGGTGTGCATGCGGTTTTCCATGTCTCCATGCTCCGGAAGTACACTCCATATCCGACTCATGTAGTGGATTGGGGCGAGCTTGTTGTTGATACTGATGGAACCTAAAGGACGATGCGATATCATGGATATGCCAGGGATCAGATTTTGCGGCCTTAAGGCTTGTGAAGCTAGTGAAGGTGTTGTAGAAACACCAAGGAGAAGAAGATGCAACATGGGAATGTGAGGACACTATGCGTACCAGCTATCCCTTTTTATTTGAGGACGAAGGTACGTTGTTTAGTCATTTGATAATAAAATGACTACTGCATATGCATGATAATTGGATGTGTATGTGATGAGTCTTAAACTCATTTATTTTTAATCTAATTTTCTAGCATGTTTTTAACAAATTCAACTCTATTTGTATGCCAAATTATGGAACATTCTGACTTTTGTTTTGCGGGTGTTAATTGAAAAATGAGAAAACAGAAGTAGAAAGAAGCGAAAAAATGGAAGCGCATTAGTCTTTGTCGACATAGTTTTTGTATGTCGCGACACAATTTCAAGCAGGCCAAAAGAACTATGTTGCAGCGAGTAGCTATATGTTGTAACAAAGTCCAGGATAAACTTCAGGCAGAAATAGAATCTTTGTTGCGAAAAAGAGTTCTATGTCGCGATGTTGCTAAAGAAGAATGAAAAGAAGACTATAGTGACAGCCTTTAACTCTGTTGTGACAATGATCGAGCGAGCAAAGGGCGTGTCAGACAATATTTCCTCTGTTGCAACATAAAAAGCTGAAGACTAACAAATGAACTCTATCGCGACAAAATACTATTATGTCACGATAGAAAATGCTAAGAATACAACACAAGTCAACCAAGACAAGTGTTTTTATGTTGCGACAAATTTTTCAGAACCAAGATAGCTCAAGGAGGAATTTTTGTCGCAATAAAGAAAATCATGTCGCAACATAACATTCAGAATTCACAACTAAGAGCATACGTAGACAAACAAAACATGAAGGAGAGTGAATTCTCTGTGCGATGAGGAGTTGAAGAGCAACACAAAAGAATGGCGGCAAAGAAACTCATGTTGCGATATAGTAAGTGCAAAAGCGAATCTCATCATAGCGAAAAATTTTATGTGCTTGACAATAAAGTATGGAATGATATAATTATGTCGCGACGAGAATAAGTGGTTTGCAACAAAAATAGAAGGAGAACTAGATTAGCGAGTCAAGCATGTAGCGACAAAGATTTCTAAGTCGACAAATATTTGACAGAGCAAAGAATCGGGAGGAAGAAAAGTTTATGCGACTAAGAAAGTTTCTGTCGCTGACAAAAATTGCTAAGGACTCAAAGAAATCCTATCACGATAGAGAAAAACACTATCGTGACAGAGTTGACAGGCTGAAAAGGAAAATGTTTGTCGCGACAAGGAAAATTATGTCGCGATAAGCTCGGAAAGCGAACATGAAATTTGGTTGCCAAAGCAGGAGTTTAGTGTCACGACATAATACATTCTTGTTGCGATAAGAATAAGACTGCTTCACCAAAATTCTCTCTCGACATTATCAAAGTCTATCGCTACAAAATCCAAGGAAGAGCTTAGAGAACAGGTCGCGACAAAGGCGTGCTCTGATGGGGCCGACAAAGGCGAAAACTCTGTCGTGTGAGTGACCAATCTGGGCCAAAATGCAGGGATCCACAACACAATTAATGAAGTGGCCCAACATTGGGAATGCATAAATAGATGCATCTGAGCAACGTCTTGTGACTTCACAACTCCAGGATGTCTAGGTAGTTGAAGACTCTTGTATATTTTATTTTTTTCTTTTATTTTCTTTTTAGTAGAGTTAGTTTCAGTAGAGTTTCAATGTAGATTTTAGTTGGTATTCTTTTAGATTTATGGATTTGGGTATTGAACTGAAGTGCAGCTTTGAGCTGGAATTTATTTATAAAATCATCTTTCTCATTACTGTCTGATTTAAATGGAGGATGAAAAGTTTCTGGAGTTCATTTATTTCAGTTCATTTATGCACAAGATGGAAGAACCCCTTAATTAGAATTCTTGAATTTATTTGATTGGTATTGTTTTTGAATTTATTTGTTCCTAATCTTGTAAAGTGCACCAAACAGTCCTGTATCTTACTCTGATTTCCAGGAGGCCCTCTACGTGACACAGAGATGGAGATCCTGAGAGTATAGAACTGTTCTTTGTGGGTATGGGAAACTAATAATAAGGAACTAATGAACTCTGATGGGTTACTCAAATAGATCACCAACTTACTCGTAATTTAAGGATAGTTGAATGAAGTATCAGTTTAATCACTCAGAGGTCTCTTCTCTTTCTGCTGAATTGATTATGATTCTGTGTTAGCAAAGATCTAATCAAGGAGATGGAAATTTTCATTAGAAATGAAGGATGAGGTGTCAATCAAATTGGAGAAGGCTTGCAATATCCTATCTATGGGGGTAAGAATTCTCCAGTCCTAAGATCTGGGTATGAAGTACTGAAAAGGAAAAATACTTAAATCTTAGAAATAGGTTTGCAAGTTACAAGGAACTGATTAGAATCATGTCTTAGAAATGAATATGAACATTTAATAAATTGAAAATATGGTTAAGGGAAATCAAAACTATACTACCATGCATCTTTGACAAACCTAAGTTTTCGATTTATGGTTAGGTATGAATCGATAAGATCGTAAATTAATTATTATCATTGATCATATCCGATTTTTGTCTCACTCAGTGAATTCTCAAACCCATTTATTTTATTAATTTTTATTTTCTTGTATATTAAGAATTGAATCTAGGACTAAAATTCTTTTAGTCACCTCATCATCATGCTTGTTAGATTTGAATAGTAATGATCTTAAGTAGTTGGGGTGATTATAGTCTTTTGATTTATAAATGCATTCCTCGTGGGAACGATATACGGACTTTAAATATCCACTTTTATTACTTGTACGACACATTGCCTTACTTGGTAATCAAGACGAACTCAAATTTTAATGAATAAATTTTACAAAGGAAGCGATCAATTTTTTCATCCTGACATCGGTTGGCACAGTGTTTGGCTTGCAGATTGTCAGGACTGAATAGTTCTTGAATTCAGTAATACTAGAAGTTTGACATGCACGAGATCACATCGCATACGGAGTTTGATGCAGTAACAAGTTTTTTGGGTATTAGATCCTTTGGTAATATATATATATATATATATATATATATATATATATATATATATATTAGGTCTTAAGAAGTTTTGGGTGTAGATTTGCAGGAATCGAATGATGAATTTAAAGATCAATATTCTAACCAAGGGTTTACTAAATTTGGACATTTTTTCTTTATTATTATAAATTGAGAAAATCACAAGCAGTTTAATGGTAGTAATTTGAAAAATCTTAAATTTTCTATGGTGAAATAGAGATAAGCTGTCTCCCACGTAATTCATTTGATCTTAGTGTGTTTCTATTTCAGGAAGATTTTAAATGCATAAGAAAACCGAGGAAAGCTTGAATCTGGCTTGCCTTTAGACACTGAAATTGAGAGAACATTGATGAATCTGAGGAAAATCACAAGTGCAGAATCCAGAAGTAAGGAAAATCAAAGAGAAAGACTACAGGCTATTCCAGAAGAAGAAGAATAAGCAGAGAGACCTCATAGGCCTAATATTATGGAGGACTTTTGGAGGCCTATTATCCAAGAGGAGTACTTTGCGGTGAGACAACTTGCCATAGAAGCCAACAATTTTGAGCTGAAGCCAGCATTGATTACTATGGTACAACGACACCGGTTCTTGAGTCATCCTTTAGAAGATCCCAATGAGCATATGGGAAGATTCATGAGGATGGCCATCTGATCAAACTCAATGGGGTGAGACCATAAGTGATCAAGCTACAGCTCTTCCTCTTCTCACTGTGAAATGTGGCAGAAACTTGGTTTGACTCATTGCTAGTGGGATCAGTGAACAACTAGGAAGAGTTAGTGGAGGCCTATATGAGCATATTTTTTCCTCCATCTCTAACCGAGAGGCAGAGGGGATAAATAATTGTCTTCAAGCGGGAAGATGAGAGTCTCTACAATGCATGGGAGAATCCTGAGGAAACATTAAAAGATGCCACATGCATGGAATAGATCTGACCACTTAGATGGATATATTCTATCATGGTATGAATTATGCCTCTAATGGTATAATTGATGCATCCTGCTGTGGGGCTTTTAAGAGAAGAAGTGCAAAGGAGGCAAGGTAGTTGATTGAATGAAGGATCCCGACCCAGATTAACCTCATGAACCCAAGGGGACCTCCCGGCACTCCAATGGATATAGAAACTTTTCCTCAAAACAGTCAATTAAAATCCATGGAGCGAACCCCTTTACAATCCTTAACATATCTTTAGAAAATAATGCGGAAGCGAAGTGATAAAATTTTTTTCTTTCTTTTTCAAACACTTAGATTTTTCAGAAAAATCGGCCAGAGTTTCCTCTGTTTTTCGGACTTTCCCAAATTTACAAAACCTGCGAAAACATTTAAAAACACTTCTAATTTTCAAATTTTCAACTTCCTTGTTTGGACTCCTCGTCCTTTCAGTCAACACAATATATACATATATACATTTTATTCATTTCAATCATCAAAACATTCCAAACTTCTTCAATTCCATGCATTTTTTTATCAAGATTGGGCTTAGTAGGACTTAAGTAGGCCCAGTCTACGTACCTCGTCCTTTGTGGATCAAAGCCCACGTAGTTCCTTTTCAACTTTATACATATACATATATATACATAACAAAATATTAACATATACAATATGCAAAATTACATATCTGATGAGATCACGGAGTCGTCGTCTCACTCAGGTAAACAGGCTCTTTGCCTGAGGATACTGCTTAGGCGCACCTATCTCGGGTCACGAAAATTTTGAAACATACGAGAAAGAATGAGCTAAAGGAGCCCAGTGAGGTGTATTTTCATCAGATACCATTTTAGGTATATACCAAATACATACTTATACAATTAAAAATCCCTTTATGCCTTAAACTTTCTTTTCAAAGTAATACATACTTATACAATTAAAAATCCATTTATGCCTTAAACTTTCTTTCTTTCTTTCTTTCTTTCTTTCTTTCTTTCTTTCTGATGGAACCCAGGGGAATAAACGGTACTGACGGTGAGGGACAGTCACTTTTCAGTCATAACATTCTGGCTAGCGAGGCTTCAGTGCATAGGGGTTAGTCGCCCTTTTTCTTATCACGATGTAAGGATATTACTCTAGACACCTAATTCCCTCCACTCAGTTAGTAACTGTAACTTCCTCTAAATCCTTTGCAGCAAGGTACCTCGTAGAATATCAATCATATGATCATATGGGGGTTAGGGTAACCATCGGTAAAACATTTATCAAATAAATTCATCATCCAGTTTAAATCCTTTACTTTATCATGAAAGCTAATATATATATGCAAATATACATATGCATTCTTTACACATTTTTTAAACTTTCATAAATGCCTTAACATATGCATACATATATAATTTAATATAAATATATATATATATATATATATATATATATATATATATATATATATATATATATATATATATATATTGATGCAAGATAAACATGTACATTAAATTTTCAATTTATCAAAACTTATTTAGGCAATATAAACATTTACATTAAAATTTCATTTTTAACATCAAAATCATTCAGCACTAAAACTCTGATTTGCAAACATCATTTTTACACTCATGAGTTCAAGCTCGATCTTGCTTGCTTGCTTCTCGTCAAATTCACGTTTAAAGTCCAGATTAGTCCTTTTCACTTTTAAGAAAAACCACAACTAACCATTAACCACTTAACTTCCATTTAATCCACCATACACATTCATTTCACCCAACCCGCATCCATTCCACTTAAAATCTCATTTAGCCACCTTCAAAAATCTGTGACCAAAGGGAAGTACCAAATTGCCTTTTCTTTACAAAATGACCTTAATGCCCTCAATTCAAATCCTTTTTTTTTTCTCTCTATGAATCTACTTTACTTAGAAGTGGAATCATTCAATTGACTCATCCAAATTCAAGTTATGGCATTTTCCTTCAAACTAAGTCATTTTCACCAGATTTACACTCGGGACTGTTTGAAGTACCAATTGCACAATGTATTGACTCCATATTTGACCTTTGGTTCTTTATACTCTTTTGAAGCTAAAGTGCTAAGGAGTTCTTCTCAGTGGAATCACCCAAATCGAGCACGAAACTCGTTAAGTCCAAAACAAATGGGCTAATCTATATTCAAAAACTGAACCAGAAAGTGGCTTACACATGGCCCTACTTTGAGTGAATTTTTGGGCCGCTTATAATCGGAGGCTGACGATTCCTATTTCTATATGTTTGATTCTACTTGAAGTCTATTTTAACCAACAACTTGAATCACTCCGTCGGATGGAAATGGCGAGTATGGTCAAAATGCGAAAATTGGTCAAGCGGGGAAAGCAGGCATTTCTGTCAAGACAGTCCCTTGAATTTTCCAAATTTACTTCTTTTGCCACTTTATACCAATTAACATCACTTCTAACTTCTATAATTCATATACCTCAAGAATTTACATGGAATTCATCTAAAACAACTCCTGACACTTGAAATGAGTGCTATGGAACCTCGAGCCTCAAAATACTAGGTGAAAAATCGAGAACTCAACTGGAGTCCACGATTCTTTTTAAACATCATATAATTTGATGATTCCATGTTTATTTTCTCCCGATTGGGGTTTTACTCTCATAACCCCAATTCAAGTTTATGTGCTCTTTTTGCACAAACCTAGACTAAAGGAGAAACAAATCTTCATCCGAAAACCTTAAGATTACTTATCAAAAATCCAAACATAAAGGATTCCATACCTGATTTTGACCTTGTCCTCCTTCTCCTTCCTCTTCCTCTTCTTCCTCTTCCTTTCTCCCTCCTTCTTCTAAAAAAACCGTGAAGCCCTAAAAATTTAGATGAGACCAAAATGAGTTTTGTCTTTGTCTCATGTCCTTTTAGTCACAATTTTTTCTTTAATTGCACTTAAGTCCACAAGCATTTCATGTGCACATTAACTCTTGATATTTATATTATGGCCCATCTCTAACTTAATTATGCCTTACACATATCCTTTTGCTAAATGACAATTGTACCCTTCTTTTATTTACACATTCGGTTTTCTAAAATTATCATTCATAATTTCATCTCAGCTCTTCTGATATAACATTTAGCATGCTCGTATACGCCCTTACCGTATCATGTACTGTACACTCTCTCGGGACGGGGCGTTACATTGAAGACCTTGCCAAATGGAATTACAAGGCTCCATCTCAAGCTTCGAGGGAGGCGACGACGGGCCCGAAGGGAAGTGGTTTGATTGAGCTGAGCTAGAATGGCGCCATGAAGCAAAGAGTTGGATGCGTGATGAAAAATTGGGAAGCAATGAGAGAAGAATTACATGTGCATATGAAGTGGGAATGAGTAGATGAAGTAGAAAGAAGAGTCTTTGAAGAGGATGTGAGCCATGAGGTTCTTACCGGAGTTAAGGAGGCATAGTACAGATGTTAGCAGAACTACACTTTCAAGCCAAACCCCGACACACTTGCTCATTACACCAACTTTTCAGAACCATGAGAATTTCTCATATGGTGGAGGAGCCGCGACGAGATCACCGTCTGAATTACCATCGGGCTCGTACTCGGCTAGGTTCGAGAACAACAACATCGATGTGCAAGCGGGATAGAGCAAATAATCGGGGCGGAGGGAGTCAATTCCTTTGAAGACTAAATTCTTGCTTTCATGGGGGAAAAAAAAGGCTGCTAAACATACATGAACATAAGTTTTCTGAGTTAGCAGCATTCCAGGCAAACACAACTATGTTTCATGCCAACATCAATGCCTCTTTGAAGAATTTGGAGACTCGGGTAGGGCAACTGGCTCTAAGCTATGCGGGAATCGGTCTAAGATTCATTTCAAGTGACACAAGGAAGGATCCAGAAATTTGTGTAGCGATAACTCAAAAAGTGGTAGGAACTAGAAGAGAGAAGAGAGTTGAAAGAAGGACAACGATAAAGATAATTGTACAGAAATTTGGAAAATTTAAGTAGCACGAGTTACGAAACTACAGAGGAAGAGAAAACATAAAAGATGCAGCCAGAGCAACAAATAAAAAAACAAAATCTAGGGAAAAAGGAAGAGGTTAAGGCTTATGAACCTCAAGTTCCATTCCCTCAAAGGCTGCAGAAGGAAAAGCTAGAAGAAAAATTCTCTAGATTCTTGAAGATTTTTAAGAAGATAGAGATCAACATTCCTTTCTCAGAAGCATTGACTCAAATGCCTCTTTATAGAAAATTTATGAAGGAAATATTGAAGCGAGAAAGAAAAATTCTTTGAAGGAATGCTAGTAAACCTGACGACCTATAATCTGGAAGTAATTCAGGATTCTTTACTAGAGAAGATGCAGGATCCAGGCAGTTTCACTATACCTTGCAAAATTGGGCATGATGATATGGGAAAAGCACTATGTGATTTTGGAGCTAGTATCAACTTGATGCCTTTGTTTGTTGCTAAAAGACTAAGTTTGGGGGAACTTATTCCCATAGCCATGACCTTGCAAACGGTAGATAGAACATTGGCCCATCCTGAGGACAATTTAGAAGATGTGCTGATCAAAGTGGGAAAATTCATTTTCCCAGTGGATTTTGTTGTCATTGATATAGAGGAAGACAAACAAGTCCCACTGCTATTAGGAAGACCTTTCTTAGCAACAGGAGCAGCTTTGATCAATATGAGGAAAGGAGAATTAACTCTCAGGGTTAGAGACGAGGCAACGCACTTCAATCTCAATCACAATTTGAAAGCATTTGAACTAAGCGTGTTGTTTGTGGATTGTAGAAACAAAATTCCCATCAGTTCTAAACTGATTAATGATTTTATTTTTCAGAGTTCAATGAATGAGAATGAGATGAATTTACTGTATCTTGAGCATCTTGAAGTTGAATTTCTGGACTCCAATGTTAAATTGAAAAAGACAGTACTCAGTGTTGAAGAAAATAATATAGAAAAATCTAACAGTTATAAAGAGGAAGATGCTAAAGTAAACAAAAGTTCAAAGGGTTTAATTCTAAAAGAATTACCTGAACATTTAAGGTATGCTGTCTTACAACTAGAAAAAGGAAAACCAGTTATCATTGCAGTTGGATTGACTGAGCTTAAAGAACAAAAACTGTTGGAGATTCTCAAAAAATATAAGGAAACAATAGCTTGGTTCATAGAAGATCTGAAAGGAATCATCCCTTCTATCTGTATGCACAAGATCCTATTGGGAGGAGAATGCTAAAACCTCTATAGAACATCGAAAATTTGAATCGGTAATGAAAGAAGTAGTTAGAAAAAGAAGTTAAAATGGCTAAATGCAGGGTTTATTTATGCAATCTTAGACAGGCCTTGGGTGAGCCTAGTTCATGTGGTTCCAAAGGGAGGGGATTCAACGTGATCGAAATGAAGAATGAATTGATTCCTACAAAATTGTGATAGGATGGAGTGTGTGTATGGGCTACTGAGAAAACTAAATACGCTACCGAGAAAAGACCATTATCCTCTACCTTTCATTGACCAAATGCTGGACAGGTTAGCAGGTCACTCCCATTACTGTTTTCTTGATGGATATTCTGGTTATAACTAGATTGCAATAGCCTTAAAGGATCAGGAGAACACTACATTTGTGTCCTTATGGTACCTTTTTCTTTTAAGGATGCCTTTGGATTATGTAATGCTCACCGCCACCTTTCAAGATGTATGATGTCTATGTTTTCTGATTTGGTGGAAGAGGTTATGAAAATCTTTATGGATGACTTCTCGGTATATGGATCATGTTTTGAGAATTGTTTGAAAAATTTAGAAACAATACTTCAGAGGTGTTACGACAAAAATCTAGCTTTAAATTGGGAAAAATGTCATTTTATGGTAACAGAAGGTATTGTCTTGGGACATAAGATTTCTGTTGCTGGATTGGAAGTAGACCAAGCAAAATTTGTTGTTATAAGAACTCTCATGCCACCTACAACAGTCAAGGGGATAAGAAGCTTCCTTGGACATGGTTTTTACATAAGATTCATAAAGGACTTCTCAAAAATCTCAAGACCATTATGTAGACTGCTGAAAAAATGATGCAAAATTTGATTTTAATGAATCATGCAGATATGCATTTGACGAAATTAAATCCAAATTAGTGACAACACCCATCATGTTGATACTGTTGGAACAATGATTTTGAAATTGTGTGATGCTGATGATTATGCGATGGGACATATTGGGACCAATGAAAAGATATTCAAGGCGTATACTACGCCAGTAAAACCTTTAATGGGGCATAAAGAAAACTATCGACCGTGAAAAGGAGATCTTGGCAATGGTGTTTGTGAAAAATTTAGGCCTTACATATTGGGGTCCCATGTTATCATACACACTGATCATGCTGCAATTAAATATCTGATGGCAAAGAAGGAGGCCAAAACAAGATTGATAAGATGGGTACTACTACTACAAGAGTTTGATCTTGAGATCAAAGATAAGAAGGGTAGTGACAATGTGATGGATCACTTATACATATTGAAATGATTCTTTGGAAAGAAAAATGAATTGAATTAGCAAAAAATTTCTGATGAGCAAGTTGTTTTTTGTTGTCGGTTCGAAACACTGGTATGTTGATGGTAGCTCGGTGCCAGCTTGTAGATTTGTGCCACTTGAATTCAACTACCAGTAGAGTAGAAAATCGAGAACTGATTCCAGGTTCTATATTTGGGATGACCCACTACTTTATAGAAGAGGAGCATATATGATCATTAGGATATGTGTTCTAGAAATAGAACAAGGTGGTATTATGGAGAAATGTCATGTATCACCATATGGAGGACACTTTGCAAGAGACATAATAGCCCAGAGAATTCTCCAATCAGGTTTTTATTGGCCTACTCTATTCAAAGATGGTTTTGAATGGGTGAAATTTTTGTGTGATGCTTAATCGGAGAATGGGTAACATCGCGAAGAAATGAAATGCCCCTATGAGGAATTACGGTGGTGCAGTTGCGATGTTTAGGAATAGATTTCATAGGACCTTTCCGTCCTCATTTGGTAATATATACATTCTCTAGCTGTGGATTATGTATCAAAATGGATGGAAACATCGGCTGTCCCAGTGAGAATGCCATCACGAGTGGTTGGGTTTATACAAATAAATATTTTGAGAAGCGATTTGAAGCACAAACGATTATCGGTGATGAGGAAGCCATTTTGCAAATAAAATTCTGAAAACTCATGAAAGGATATGGAATTGAACATGTGATGGATTTGGCTTATCACCCACACCAGTTAAATGAGCAATGAAATTTCAACGAGGAAATAAAAAGAAAATTCTAGAGAAAACAGTAAATACAAGCAAAAAAGATTGATTTGTAAAGCTAAATGATGCATTATGGGCTTATAGAGCGCCTATTATGCTTGCCCCTTTTCTCGATAGGTGAGTACCGACTACGTGTAATCCTAAGGTCATGTAGGTGTACCAAGGGTTTCCTTAATTATTTTAGTGCCATAATAGAATTTTTGAAAGTTTATTTTAAGGGTGAAATTGTAAAGTTTTCAAAGAATTGTGGCACTTTATAAATTAAGGAAAATGGAGGAATTGAAAGCTAAATTATGGAATTTCAAAAGGATAATAATAATAATAAATTGCCATAATGGTTCAAGGAAGCCTAGAAAATTCTTTAGATCTCGGATGGCGAAGCAGGCTTGCAAAGTTAAGTCTTGCGGGAAATCTAAAGTGACCAAGAAAAGTTTAAGTCGAGATTTTGGGAAGGAATAAAATATTTTATGAGTTTACGGGTGATAAGTCGCCAGTGACTTCAGGGACGAGATTTTTATGAAAATCTTGGAAGTCAGGAAATGGCTTGAACTAAGTTCATTTACAATAAAGTGAACTGAAAATAAATAAATTTTTTCGGGGAAGAAATGGACCTGAATGAGGCAATAGAAATCATTTATCCAAATAATAATAATAATAATAATAATAATAATAATAATAATAAGAAAATAAAAGAAGAAAAAAAAAGATAAAATCAAAATGGGGACGTCCGACGGACAGAGAAGGGCGTGAGGTGAGAGGAATTTTAATTTTTTTTCTTATCTTTGTTTCTTTCTCAGATCTACGGAAATCGGACGGTAGATTTTTGTCGGAGAGCCGAAGAGGCAAAGTTAGTGTGACCTTGAGAGCTCATAGCGTAGAGTGCAGAACAGCATTCGTCGAGCTCGAGGTAGAGAATTTTCCTCTTGAGTTATTTTAACTAAATCGCATGTAATGGCTTGGGGAATTTTCTTAGAGGCCAGGTGAAGGTTGTAAAAAACTGATCCCAAAATTTTTGGGTGAGTTTAGGAAATTTCAAAACGTGTTTGGATAGTCAGGGCTGAATTTCGGAACATTTTTCGGACGATTCGAGTTGAAATTTGAGTTTTATTCGAACTGATCTGGACATAATTTTTGAAATAGTTTTAGGTGTTTAGACTCCTAAGGGAAGTCCTTGAGTCTAGAATCCTAACCATTATGCTGTCAATAGCATTTGGTGCCCACATAATTTTTGAAAATTTAATTGTAGCACGAAGTGTGCGAGCTAACGTGGTTGTCTTGATGTGTGTGGAACCACAACTACATCGAATAACATAGGGTCGTTTTGAAAAAGTTGCTAAAACGGATAGTTTTTATGGGGCATTTCATGTGTAGGGGCATTTTGGTCAATTTCACTTCATATTATCGATGTCCTTATCGAATGTGACTAGCACGTAAAGTTTTGTTAGAATCGAAGTTCATTTCAATATAGTTGCTTTGGAAGCCCTTTGTATGTTTTATGGTTAAAACGTTAAGGCGAGGGCATTTTGCGTGGTGTATGGATTGTGTAGGCAATTGAAGGCATATGTGATAATCTAGGCGTGATTAGCCAAGAATTAGAAAGAAATTAGTCGAGAAAGGTGAGTACTCGAAATCGTTTTCGAACGAAAGTGTTTAATTCTGAATTGTAAAGTGCTTTGAAAAATATCTGAGTAATTAGTATTAAAGCATTGTTTTTACCTCCGTTTGTTGTCTTTCGATAGAAAATTTTGATTTTAGTACTTAAGAAACAATTTGGCTTGGTTTAGCAAAACCCCTAGATGGCACAGCTCAATTTTCGATCAGATGTATCTTGGATTGTGCATGGTAGGGTTATGGGACATTATGACTAACTATATTGCCTAGTCAGCAATTGGGGGTTAGATATAGTTTATATTTATATAGTAAGTTGCCCTCTGCACATTCGGGGTATATAGATAATTATTGTATTTGACATAGGTACATGGTGAGGTGTTGGTTCAGAAGTTCCATCGCGGACATTTTGGTTAGAGGTTCCATTATGTTTATAGAGATCTCGTGTTCTCTGGACCATATTAGGATGAGTGTTAGGGTTCGCTCTGGAGTGCGAGGATTCAGGTTCGTAACATCTAGGGTATTTCGAGAGAAATGGGCCGCGGTGGTTTGGTACTCGATTTCTGATGTAAGACTTTCGAGATATTAACTACCCTTCCGAAACGAGTTTTCAACGCGAAATAGTTTTGAAATGGTTTTGCATGTACAAAAACTTAGTTTTATCATAAACGAGTTTGGCCATTTGTGTCTGAGATTTTCATATAGGGAGGTATATACAGCAGACATCAACATTTAGAACTTATAGTACTCATTAAGCTGTTTGGCTCGAGTTTTATGTTTTAAATATTTCGAGTGCGAGTCTTTGAAGCTAGAAAGACCTTTCGGGATCCTCGGTTTTAGAAGATGTGTTGTATTTATATATAAGATAATGTGTAATGTCTTAGTAAAAGTTAAAATGGGCATTTTGTATATGTGAATATCTTTTGCCAAAATATGCATGCATGGTTTGAAAAACAGGTTGTGATGAATTTATGTTGCATTGATTCTTATCTTATATTTTGATGAGGACCAAGGGTCCTTTATGGTTAATAGTTAGTTTTTGGAAAATGTGAATTATGTTTTTTTACATACAGGTGATTTCTGTATTTTGAAGCTGACCCTTAGTGCGATCGTAATGCAGTCGGTTTTTGTTAAATCAGTTGTAGTTTGATAGAAAAGTGAAAATTTTTATAACCAGTTTTCCCGAACGAGTTTCAGCGGTTTTAATGGCTTAGCTTCATGGTAACTTGTCAGTCGAGCGAGCTTGGCTAGGAGGTTATTGTGGGAGGTTGCCCAGAAAATTCCTTTCAATAGGAAGGGGTCTATGTAACAACTTGCTCCCATTTGAATGTCCCCATACATAATAGTGTTTGGAAAACCTTGTCATCTCCCTTAGGATTGGAATCTGAGAATTTATGTGGGCCATCGAAAGTGTGATTTTGACAGTTCTGAGAAAAGAGACTACTCGAATGAATGAGCTGGAAGAGTTGAGAAATGAAGCTTATAGCGTGCTTAAAATCTACAAAAGAAAAGACAAAAAGGTGGCATGATCAAAGATTGAGGAGGGAATTCAGAGCGGGAGAAAAGTCATCTTATATAATTCAGAGAAAGCTTAAGAATTTATTTCGAGGAAATTAAAGTCGAGATGGAGTGGTCCTTGCCACGGTGGTAACAAGTACACCCTTTGGAGCGATGTGCTGAAAGATGAATCCCGAAAGTGAATTTAAGTAAATTGTCGAGACTGAAGTATTATCTTGAAGCATAAATAAAGTACATCACTCGGCAAGTGTCGGTTAGGACATTAAAGCTGAGTAGCTTCTTGGGAGGCAACCCAGAATTTTAATTTTAATAATTTGATTAATGTTGATTACTTTTATGAGTTTGAAGTTTTAGTTTTAATTTTGTTAGAAATTTTATTATGAAGTTTGATAGATTGCTGATGTTTTTTTTTTTCAAGAACATGGAAGATTAATTGGAAAGAAATATTATTAGAAAGCATAGTTTCTCAAACTAAAATGTGCAGAAAAGAGCTATAAGGGGGAGTATTTCTATTTCTAATAATAATGCATAGTTGAAGTTTGGGGGAATATAAAGATTTTTAGAGCATAAATTGTTAGACAACTTTCTTGTGCCAACTGCTTGAATGACTTGTTGAATATCTTGATGAAAGATATTGAGTGAAGAAAGAGATTTGTTTATATGAATAGAGTTATTTGATGAAGGAAATATGTGTTTTCATAAGTATGAACTAAGTGGAAGACTTTATTGCATAATGTCATTTGGTTTGAATGGTTGAAAGTAAGAAAATATGCAAAGATTTTGAGGTAGAATAGAATCATGTCGCGACAGAGACTATTATGTCGTGACACTGGTTGAACTTTTGGTGCTAAAATAAGATAGGTTTTTGTCGCGACGGGCTTTCTTTTTGCCACGACAAAGTTGGTGCTAAAATGGACATGCAAGAAAAAGTTTGTCGCCCAACATATTTTCTACGATATCATGACAAGCAGAGGAAACTTGGGCCTCAAAAAAGAGCATGTCGCGACAGTTTGTAATAATCGCGACATAATTTCAATTGGGCATAAACAGGGTATTGTGTGACGAGTTTTGCTCGGTCGCGACAAAGAATTGCCTAATTCAAAATTAAGTGAAAATTTGTGTCGCGACAATTAAAGAAACCCAACAACTCTTGGCCTATAAATAGAAAAGTTTGAAGACTTAAGATTAACCTGCTTTGTAATATTCAAGCCACTCGGTCTCTTCCTCCCCGAATCCTCTCTCGCTCATTCCAAAGCACAGATCCTTAAGCTCTCTCACAATGTACGAACCCCGAAACCTAGTTACAAACATCAACGAAATCATGAAGAATATGATGATGGTTGGAGAATGAAAGCAGTTCAAGCCACTCGAGACGATGCGGGGCATGGTGAAGAAAGAGCTAAGGTAAACGAAGAACGCAGGCGAGCCGGTGGAAGAATCTAGGAAGGAAAGGAAATGAAGAAGTGGAAGTAGCAAACAAAAGCTAGTGATTGGGTCTCTGATATGGCTTATATTGCTTGGAGAGATAAACTACAACCGCGGGACTTCATTGGGGAGGAAGAGCGGCAAATGGGTTTCTCCATTTCAAGAGCTGGTCGAAAGCAAGGGATGGCACATGTTTAGCGAGCATAAAGCTCCTAGATTCGTAGATGTGGTGAAGGAGTTCTATGCCAACATGGTGGGGATGAAAGATAAGGTTGTCTACGTCAGAGGTAAATGGATATCCTTTGGCAAAGAACAAATTGACCAGACTTACAATCTTTAGGAAATGAAGAATGGATCGAAATTCAAAAGACTGGTGGAAGCACCTAACTACCAGAAGATTATAGACCTGCTTACTGATAGCTAGGGGAAGTGGAATGCCACCGGGAAGAACCCACGTGAGTCCATCGCCAGAGGAGCATTGATTGAACCAGAAAAGGTGTGGTTTTGTTTTTTATGTTAAGTCATGCTACCTTCCAAACACCTATGCACAATCAGGGAGAAAGAGGCAGTCTTATTATATGCCATCCTCAGAAATTATAAATTTAGCATGGGCGAGATAATAGAAAGCTTCGGTCGACTTATTACGAGGAGGAGGATACAAGGGTTGACTCTCGCTAGCACTATTTCAAGACTTTGCATCTTGGGGGTGTCAGGGAAACGGGAAGAAGAGGAGAATTGCCCCTAGACATCGCCCCTAACATTAACAGGAATCACCAAGGGGCCTAAAAACATAAATAGGGGAAGACAGGTGGAAGCCATAATGGAAGAAGAAAAACTAGTAGAAACATAGAAGCCATAGCCTGAAGGTGAAGCACCAGAGCTCCAACAAAGGCAGAGAAGTGTAAGCTCACTATTGACCTTCTCCCTTGATGAGAGACAAGTACACCAAGAGCAGGCTGAAAGCTCAGAGCCTCAAGGTAGCAATGTTGTATTGTTGGACTTGCTAAAGGCCATGAGACAAGAAATGGAAGAGAAAGACAACCAACTGAAGCTCAAACTACAACTCAGGGATGAGTACATGGAGGCTAAGTTGAAAAGGAGGGACTAAAACTTGGAAGAAGCTCTAAAGCAAAGAGATGAGGGATGGAATAGTAGATGCGAAATAAGAGAACAAGAAGGTGAGTGAAGGCGAGACGAGAGGATGCTTTTCTCTCAGATCAGCTTAAGAGAGATAGTGAGCTACTCAAGATAATGAAAGAATGGAGGATGCTATGGAGAAGAACTTGCTGCAGAAGGAAGATGCCTTCGGTTATCTGTACAAGGAACATCAGAAGGAAATAAGAACTCTAATTGAAGGGACAAGGGCGGAGGTACGAACTACGAGGAGAAGTGCTAGACTGAAAGCTTGGATATGATCAACAAAAACCTAATCCAGATGTACTCTGCCTAGGGTGAGTTTGGAGGAACCCTGAACTCTATTGGGTAGAGACAAAACGAAATGATCAAGCAATTAGCCATAACCATGGAGTGGTCTGTACTAAACAGAAATGGAGAAGACAGTAGGTTAAAGGCGACCCACAGAGTCTTAGATCCACGAGTTCTCGCTTTTTGCAGCTTGGTACAAGTAAGATCCAGTTAACCTACCATCCACCCTACTCTTCCATATCTTCTCCCTCTCTGTACGTAAAGTCCACCCTTGAAACATTCAATGAAATATAAATTGTGCATTTTTGTGCTCAAATTGGAGTTCACCCTGTTTGTAAAATTTTTTGTGTGTTTTGTGTATATGTTCTTTCTTTCTTTATGTTTACTTTTGAATGAATTGGAATTGATGAAGTTTCAAGAAATAGCTTAGTTGAATGAATGAGAAACCAGTTACCTGGATCAAATTGTCAAATTGCTACAACATGTTTGGTTGATTGAAATTGATTAAAGAATGAAATTGTGGTTGTGTTGGATTGTTTTGAGCTGAATGCATGATTAAAATGAACCTCTTGACTTGTTAAACAATACAACAACAAATCTCAAAACCAAACAAAAATATGATATATGCATTGAGGTGGGATAAATTGAATGGAATTGGAAGGTTGTAAGGTTATAAATAAATGTGTTGAACTTCAAGACAAAGGAAGACTTTAATAAATTAATGGAACAGATAAGACCTATAATTCTGTTTGTGTAAAGAGTTTGGTTATAAAAATCTTGATAAACTCTGCACATGGGCAAAAATGACTATGAAACAAATTGTGCTATGATTAGGAACATCTTATGGGATCCATCACAATAATCTCTCCAATGTCCTAGAACTTGTTGGATTATTAGTCAAGGCGAAATCCTAAGCAATACCACTAACAGGAAATGATTTAGGCCATCCTTGGAAGTTTGAGCCTTTCAAACCTATCCTATGATATGCATAAGCATATACACTAGTTTCTCAGCCCCGAACTATAAGCTAATATCATCATCAAGCGAGAAAATGAGAAGCCCAATTCCTTCACTTAAACATAATCCTATAGTAAGAACCCTTGCACCAGTTATCCAAGCAAAATACATGTGTGAGAAAATGACAAGGTTGAGGATATTTCAAGTTGTGGAGAAGGATAAAAAGGGTTGTGAAAGAAAAATACAGAAAGATAAGAAAAGATGAAGAGACTTATGAAAGAAGCTGTGAAAAGAAAAACATCAAGGAGGAATGAGTTTGGTCTTGTAGCCTTCTTCCTTGGAACAATTAAGTCCTTAAGGGTGTTGGCGCTGGTACCACAATGCCAACTAGTATGGGAGTTATTGTTAAAGTTCGTTAAGGGAGGTAGAAGCGGCAAAAGACAAAACATTTGCACCATTCCATCAAACTTGATGAGAGATAGAAAACTTCTCAAATAAGGGAGAGAAGTTATCTTCGTGTGTGGACAATGAAAGAAAAGATACCTGATAGAGAATATGCGAGAAAGATGCCAAACCTAATGGAAAGATTAGATACACAATCAAGAGAAATCGAGGATGCCATCAGAGAAGAGCGGGAGTATGAGTTATCGAGTGAAGTGCGGGTAAAATTGAGCTTAAAGTGTCTAATTATCTATTTACCCAAACCACATTTACAAGCCCTAAAAGACCTAATTGATCTTGAGAAAGTGGTATTATGCCTACATTAGTGGAAGTAATATATGATCATGAAGCATGAGACTTTAAAAATGAAAGAGAGTATGCCAAGTATTATCGAAAAGATTAAGCGATGCGCCAAGGAAAAAAGGAAAAGACCGACACATACACAAATCGGGGTTTAATAGTTAAGCGCACACCGTTGAATTATTTGTTGGTTCATTGAACTTAATTGAAAATCTTCCTGATTCTATGATTGGAAACATATTTAAAAGTAATTTTACAACTGACTTATGTTTCCTGCCCAATTGAGCTTTAAATAGACAAATGTCCTTAAAAATCAAAGCTAAGTTGTTTGAGGACAAACAAAATTTTCTTTTCTTTGCTTGGGACAAGCAAAACTTTCAGTTTGGGGGAATTTGATGAGTCTTAAACTCATCTATTTTTAATCCATTTTTTGGCATGTTTTTAACAGTTTCAGCTCTATTTGTATGCCAAATTATGGAACATTCACCAACTGTGTTTGTGGTGTGTGAAGAAAACAGTGAGAAAAGTGAAAAAATGAAGCCTGCCGGAGTCCTTGTCGTAACATAGTTTTTGTATGTCGTGACACAATTTCAAGCAGGCCAAAAGAACTATGTCGCGGCTACTTGACCTTATATGTCGCAACAAGTCCGGGATAAACTTCGGGCAAAATAAGTCTGTGTGACAAAGAGTTCTATGTCGCGACATTGCGAAAGAAATTAGAAAGAAGGCGCCGCGTGATCCTTAACTGTCATTGACAATGATCCAGAAATGAAAGAGCAAAGGAGCTGTGTCACAACAATATTTCCTCTGTCGTAACATAAAAAGATGAAGAATAACATATGAACTCTGTCGTGACAAAAGACAATTCTTTCACGGCAGAAAATGCTAAGAATACAACACAAGTCAACCGAGACAAGTGTTTTTATATTGCGAAAAAGTTTTTAGAACCAAGCCAGCTTAAGGAGGAATTTCTATCGCAACAAAGAAAATCTTGTCGCGACATAACATTCAAAATTCACAACTAAGAGCAAAAAAATATCTGTCGTGACAAAGATTATTTTTGTCGCAACAAACAAAACATGAAGGAGGTGAATTCTCTATCAAGACAAAGAGTTGAAGAGCAACATAAAAAGAATGGCGACAAAGAAACTCATGTTGCGACATAGTAAATAATTGAAGGCAAAATCTTTGTCGTGACAGAGAAATTTTCTATCGCGACAATAAAAGTTATGGAATGATAGAATTATGTGGCGACAGAATAAAATTAGGTTGCTATAGAAATAGAAGGACAACTAAGATTAGCCAAGTCTAACATGTCGCAACAAAGATTTCTATGTTGCGACAAACAACTCAATAAGTGAAGAGAATCAGAGAAGAAAAGTCTGTCGCGATGGAAATTGCTAAGGACTCAAAGAAATCCTGTCGCGATGGAGTTGACAGGTTGAAAAGGAAAATCTTTGTCGCTACAAGGAAAATTATGTCGCGACAGACTCCAGAAGCAGAATGACATGAGAAGCTGGTTGAAAACAGGTTTGGTGTCGTGACCTGATACATTCCTATTGTGATAAAATTAAAGGCGCTACACGAGTGTCTCGAAATTGTCAAAGTGCACTCTGATAAAATTCAAGAAATAGCTCAGAGGCAGTGCGTGGCAGAAGACTACATGTTCACGTGGTGTGATAAAGGCGAAAACTCTGTTCTTGTGAACTTTCTATGTCGTGGCCAATTAATTTTCGACGAAATTTTGGGGATCCACGATCTGATTAATGAAGTGCGGCCTAACATTGGGAGATGCATAAATAAGAGCGCATCTAGGATACTTGTGCCCGATACGCAACTCGGGACGTTTGGGTAGTTGAAGAATCTTGTATATTTATTTTTCTTTTATTTTATTTTTAGTAGAGTTAGTTTCAGTAGAGTTTCAATGTAGATTTTAGTTGGTATTCTTTAGATTTACGGATTTGGGTATTAAGGCGAAGTGCAACCGAGGTTAGAATTTATTTATAAAATCATCTTTCTTATTAATGTCTAATTTAAAGGGAGGATGGAAAGTTTCTGGAGTTCATTTATTTCAGTTCATTTATGATTTCAGTGAATTTTCCTGATCAGTTAGTCACTGATATGAATGAACCAGTTTTGAAAAGTTGAGCTCTCTGGAAATTGGTAAATGATGATAGTAATTTTTATGCACAAGGTGGAATAGCGCCTTAATTAGAATTCTTGAATTTATTTGATTTGTATTATTTTTGAATTTATTTTTTCCCAGTACTAGTACCATGTACCCAAGCAAGGTCCTGTATCTTACTCTGATTTCTAGGAGGCCCTCTGCGTGAAACGGAGATGGAGAATCCTGAGAGTATAGAGCTGTTCTTTGTGGGTGTGGTAGACTAATACTAAGAGGCCCAATGAACTCGATGGGTTACTGAATAGATCACCAACTTACTCGTAATTTGAGGATAGTTGAATGAAGTATCAGTTTAATCACTCAAAGGTCTCTTCTCTTTTTGCTGAATTGATTATGATCTCTCGTGTTAGCAAAGATCTAATCAAGGAGATGGAAATTTTCATCAGAAATGAAGGATGAGGTGTCAATCAAATTGGAGAAGGCTTGCAATATCCTGTCTATGGGAGGAAGAATTCTCAGTCTAAGATGCGGGTATGGAAGTAATAATAGGAAAAATACTTAAATCTTAGAAGAGGTTACAAATTACAAGTAAGCTGATTAGAATCATATTATAAATGAGTATGAACATTTAATTAGTGAAAAGTATGGTTAAGGGAGAAATCGAGCTATACTACCATGCATCTTTGACAAACTCGGTTTTCAATTTATGGGTGAGTTATGAATCGATAAGATCACGGTGATGACCCTCATTGATCTATATCCGGTTTTGTCTCATGGTGAATTCTCAACCATTTTTTTATTAATTTTATTTTCTTGTATATTAAAGAGAATTGGAATCTAGGACTAAAATTCTTTTTAGTCACCTCATCATCATAACAGTAGATTTCAAATAGTAATGATCTTGAGTAGTTGGGGTAGTTAGTCTTTTTTATTTATCATCATTCCTCGTGGGAACGATATCTGGCTTTAAAAATCCACTTTTATTACTTGTACGACTTGTGCACTTGCAATAATCAAGACTAACTCAAATTTTAAAGAATACATTTTACAAAATGAGCAAATCAATCTTTTCATCCTACCTGACATCGGCTAACAAGTTTTTTGGTGTAGTTATTTGGGAATGAATAGTTCTTGAGTGGCGTACGAAGTTTGGCGCCACAAATCGCATCATATAGTTTGATGCAGCAACAAATTTTTGGCGTCGATTCTTAGGATTAGCTAGTCCTTTTGCAATAGTATTTAATTTTGTATATATATATATATATATATATATATATATATATATATATATATATATATATATATATATATATAATCTGAATCTTAACGATATGTGCATGTGAATTTGAGGACAAAATTCTTTTAAGGGAAGAATCTTGAAAACCCAGAATAAATTACAGAAAATTTTCAAAACATGTAGATTGTCGCTACAGTACAGGTTCCAAACCTAGATTTTTCTAGATCTTAGATGACGGCATAGACCTCACCGTTGGGTTCGTCTCACGAAATCTAATTAACCAGCCAAATTTCGTTAAATTCCAAGAGGGTCGGAATTTCACGTATTTCAAGACATCGGGTGTCGTGTGACACATGGCATGAAGGCACATGCCATGTGACACATGGCATAGAAGAGCACATGCCAAAACTGACACATGGCATGAAGGCACGTGCCATGTGACCTGTGGCATTATGCATGTGGAATGAAAATGTGTCTTAAGGGAACTTTGGATAGAATATGAGTGCCATCCCATGACACTTGTCATGGATAGAGAAAGGAAATCAATGGTTAAGACTGGAAAGGAAAGAGAAAAAGAAAGGAAAGGAAAGAAAAGAAAATGAAAGAAAGGAAAAAGAAAGGAAAGGGAAAGGAAGGGAGGGAGGAGATCGTGCGTTCTTCCTCTAATTTATGGCACTCCGACGGACGAAACTTGTCGGACCAAGAAGCAAAGTTCGTCTACACAACGAAAGCTATTCGTAGGTACTAGAAATAGGAGGCTTCACCAAAGCTCAAGAGTGAGGTTCTTCCTCTTGTGGTTAGCTTACTTTTTAAGGGCCGTGGAGGCTCGATCCACAGTCTTTGGGACTAAATTGTGGTTGTATTCTCAGTCTGGGTGAAACCAGTCTAGCGGACTGTGGAGCAAGACCTTAGGACCGATTTCGGGATTGGGTTAAGACCGATTTCAAGGCAGTTTGATGGCTGATTTTGGCTTGATTGTGTGGACTATTTTTTGGGAATCTCAATGCCACAACTAGTCCTAAGGACCAAGTTGTCATTATTTGAGTTTGAATGACTTACTTGGTGGAATTGCTTAGTTTATGTTGATATATGCTTATTATGATATATTGGCATGAATGGTACGTTTAAGGAAATTGTATGCAGTAGATATAATTGTCCATGATGCTTGGTATGAAGTATATTTGATGTTGCCCATGTAGCTTTCATTATGCATGAGACATAAAACTAACATGCAGTGGCATATTGCATTGCACATGCACGACGACATCGCATGGTATTGGGTGTGAGTGCATGGTATTGGCCAGTTCATAGTGGGCCCGGTAATATTAGACGACGTCCAACAGAGTTGCACCGTTTCATAACACGAAAATAAGTGTGGTGGGTAATAGCAAGAAGAGCTAGATTCTCCCTCGAGTGAAAAACCCGGACTAGTTCAGACACATCCGATGGTGAAAGTCCAAAAAGTGTTGGAAGGCGTGCGGAGTCTTGCGGTGAGACCCTGAAAATCCGCTACCCACAAAACACAGGTTTTGAATACAAACTGATTATTGGAGGTGATATATCCAATGGGTTTTGGTTTATAAAAACAAACAGTTTTTGTTTTGGAAAATGGTCATTGGATGAAAACATCAATGACAGATTATCATACCTTGGCATACTCATTGTGTGGTATAAGTCGATGAGGACTCGGGACATGGGACATGGTTGAGTCACATCTCATTCATGGCATGTAAGATTTCATGGTAAGGATTGCATAAGTTTACTTCAAATGTCAATATGGAATATGATCATTGCATGTGCACTTAGGATGAGGGGTAGCCTTTGTAGGAGTTATCTCTACTAGGTGTGGCTCACCTATAGGACAACCTTTCAAGTGTAGGTAGCACACCGCGGACGACGCTTATGTGAGGTTGTAGCTGTGAAGAGAGTCAGGTTGTGGCTTTATCAACATTCTTGTAAAGTTTAGGACAAACTGTCCATTTCTGTACATAAGTTGTAAGTAAATTCTTATGGACTGTTTAATGAAATCTATGTGTGTGTTTTGGTAAATATGAACATTTAGACTAGAATGGTCAGTATGTTTGTTGAAGTCTGAGTTTCGTTAAAGTCACAGAGCGAAGCGATGGTCTAGGGGCATCAAAAACGACCATAAAGGTAGTCGGTAGCAGTTTCGCCGATGTCGTGACATTGAAACCTCAATGTCGTGACACTAGCTTGATGTCGTGACATTAAGTTCTAATGTCGCGACATTAGACTGATATCATGACATGCCCTAGGAAATGTTGCGACATTGCTAAAGTAGCATCTGTTGGCCTCAAGCGTGCATTGATGTCGTTGTGACGTGAATAAGTCGCTTGATGTCGCGAACATGCGTCGTGACATCGAACCGAAGAAAGCTTGGTGTCGCTACATTGAATAGGCAGTGGGTCACAACATCAAACAAAAAAGATGTCGTGACATAAGATAAATAGTAGGCTTGGTGTTGCAACATTTCCTCGAAATTGGATAAAATTTGAGCGCTGGCGTCACGACATTGTCGCGACAAATCCCAAGGCATCATGGCCTGATGTCGCGACACTGAACCTTCATGTCGTGACATTGCTTGGAAGACCATCGGCTGGGGAATCAGCTGATGTCACAATCAGACGAAGACGCTACGATAGCCTTGAAGGGTGTCATAGCCTGGTTAGCCGATGTCGTGACATTAGATAGGGAGGTTCGTAGTAGCTATAGGCGAAGTCGCGACATCATCTCAACAGTGGGAAGTCAATGTCGCGACATTGGACTGCTGGTGCCCATGTGCTATTTTGAGGGTTCCTTCGCCCAGTTGATTCGTGTCATAGTAGGTGTTCCGGAATCAACAAAATTTATATCATAAATTCTTTCTACTGCCTTAGCAAAGCTACTGCAGTATAGCGGTTCTAGGGTCGAACACAGGGATGGGTTTTCTTCGTACAAATGACTTACAGTGAGCTTAAAACTGGTGAATTCAATTTGGATTTTAAGGTTTGGTAAAAACAAGGGAGTTGGATGGTTAGGCGAAAATAAAGGCGAAGAAAAATAAGAAAAATAATAAAGAGATCTCCTTGAAGTATCGGGATCTTTGGGCTTGGATCTAGACATTGAGGTTTCCAAATTCATTTCCCCGCATTGGGGAGGATGACCTATAGTCATCTCCCGGTCAGTTCATTAGCTATAAAGCAACCCAAAATAATTATCCTTTTGAAAAATGGTATTCGTGTGAGCATCGAGTGGTCAGACGGAGTGAAAAATGCCTCCTTAACCCACACACAATAACCATAGAATAACTAATGAATCTAAGTGGATATAGCAATAAGCATCCACTAAACCCTAAAAGATTATCAAATACCGATCATTCAAGGTGAATGGAAGGGGTTACAACTAAGATTTGAAGAGAAAAACCAAAAATAACAATGAATACCTGCGTTGAAAGCATGAGAACCCTCTGTTACACCCAGTTCCTTTGCTCAATAGCCTTCCTCTTCAAGGAAGAGAGGGTTTTAGCTACTCATCCTCCAAGTTGTCATCCTTGGAGGGTGTTTGGCTGCCCAGAAAGTGAGAGAAAAAGAAGAAAAGCGAAAATGAGAAAAGCGGAAAGTGAAAATTTCATGATTTATTCTTGAGCAAAAGTTGTCTTTGATTACAGTGCAGGAGCTTATATACTGCCCCAACCAAGCAAAATTACAAAAAGAACCAAAATCAAAAGCTATTACAAGGGATAAATTGGGAAGAAACAAAAAATTGTAACAAAAAGGCAAAAGCTTGAAACAGCAAGTGAGGTGAACAGTGACTGGCAGGATGCAATTTCGTAGAATGCTGCGAAATTTCACAACCTGCGAAATTCTATAGGTTTGCGAAATTTTCGTAACCCTGCAAAATTCCTGCGGTGCTCCAATTTCCTTATATTTTCTGCTCTTCTTTCCTTCTGGTCTCTGATCTGCAATGTTGAGTTTGACTTGAATTCTTCGTGCTTGGATTGACTCAGCAATTTTTGCATAAATAGCTTGTAAAGCGCAAAATTTACTTAAAATGCGATCAATAGCATAGCCGGGACCATAATGTGCCAATTGGGTTAATTATGCTGATTAGTACACAAAAAGTACTCAAAACCTACAATAAACAGGGTTCAAAATAGCACTTTTTGAGCACTAATCACACCCCCCCAACCTACACATTGCTAGTCCCTTAGCAATGGAGGAAAGAAAGAAAGAGAGAGCATAGAAAACAACATCAAAACTATGTTCACAAAATTTATATTTCAAAAAGGTTGTGAATGAGTAATGCACACAACCCTCGATGAGAATCATGAAACCTTGCAATAACTATCTTGAGAGAATGAATGCCATAAAAAATTGAGTATAAAAAGAGCTTGCCTCTTGGTGAATCAACCAGAGACTTCCAACAAAACCTAAGTGTTTGTTTGATCAGTTCTCAACAATAAAGCGCCAAAGCTTTGCACTCCTTTGACCAAAGCTATTGCCCTGACCTAGCATCTTGTAGGCCTAAATGGATCGGGAGCCATTCTTATTCCGCAGACTCTTTTTGTGTTGTAAGTGCAATGCTGAAATCTACCTCACCAAAGTCATGTAATGGGGATCTATCGATGACTCGACCAATTAAGGTTTAGGGCACGAGTTATAAGGATCTTTCGACCGCTTCTTTCTTCGGGTTTCACCCCGGACTCCCGAATGATTTGAAACCGGCTTTCTAACTCATTCAAACCTCACCCATCCACCCATGTAGCGAGCACTAAGTCGGTGGCTCCCAACCAATTGGTTTAGGGCACCAGGCTTTAAAGACTTTCATCATACACCCCTCGGACCGTGCTTGGGTTTCAAGGCAAAGCGTTGCAATTTTCTTCTTTTTTTTTTTTTCACACTTTCTTTTCTTTGTTTTGTTTTGTTTTTGTTTTTGGAAAGACACATTGGCCTTCTTTTCATGGGGTCCTTAACCTATTAAAGGTAGTCAATGAAACTAGGGTAGGTTTTGCAAAGTTTAGGAGGTATGTAGTTTCTCGGCTGATGAAGAAGCGTGTGCCTTATGTGTGGTTAGCTAAAGGTGGAAGAAAAGATTAAAGCAACAAGGATTCAACTAATCATCCTCAATTGGGCACGGAACCAATCTAACATAATCAGATTGGACAATGTTTCAATTTTCAAGCGAGGCTAAATGAAAAAGGGTGCAATTTTTGAAAAAGTAAGCTGTCTAGTATAATAGCTTCACAAAGGAAAACTAGCAAACCCTTGAACATCACAAAAATGGGCTTGCTCAAAATAATAACAAAGCATAAATAAATGACACTTCCTAATAGCTAACTCTCCCTCAAACCAAATGTCACATTGTCCGTGGGGCTTGGATTGGAAAATTAGAGAAGGAAGTGCTACCTCCTTGATGAAATGTACTCATTTTTGTATAGGAGACTTCACAAGCTTTCCATCAAGACCTTATTCACTCAATTTGGGCTTCACATAAACAAGTTAGGAGAAGAAAAGAGAGGAAAAAAGTGACCAGTTGGAGAATTTTTAAAATTACACTATCATAATAATTTCAAAAGGTATTTTCTAGCTATTTGGATTCTACACTCTCTAAAATTTCTTGGTACCAAAATTACCATGAGTTCGGATGCAAAAATTTATGGTCAAAACAAAATTGGGATATGAGAGTGGAGGAGGGGTTGCGAAAATTCCTTAGTGCGAATTTTTATTTATTTTTATTTTTTTATTTTTTGAAGGCGATTTTTTTTTAATATATTATTTGATATATATATATATATATATATATATATATATATATATATATATATATATATATATATATATATATATATATATATATCATAAAAACAAAATAGTGAAACGATTGCACAACAAACCAACCTATAATAATGTGCGAGGGTTGCGAAATTTCGAGGAATGAGTGTAGCTTGTGAATTTGCGGAGTTGCGAGAGGTCGTAGGAAGCAGTGCGGCCTACGAAAGTGCATATTTTGCCTTATGCTCCCGAAATTAAGCAAAAACCTGCAAAACTAATAAACACGAAAAAATTAAAATGCATAAAAATGAAAATTAACTTTAAAAACAAAGATTAGCCCAAATATTAGAAAATGCGAGAAGAAAAATTAAATAAATCAAAATAAAATAAAATAAAACAAGAAAAATCAAAAACAAAAAGTGGGGGAGACTGTTCTCCTCCCAAACCAGTTTCTCAACCCTTTCGAGGCTGTTGGAACTGGTGGAGCTTACAGAAATGCCGAGGTCCAGGTGCTCCATGTTTGAACCAGCACCCAAACCATCCACTATGCCATGCAGTGTGAGTGGCTGCCAACGTTTTTGATGTAGTGGCAAAAGTTTGTACAATGGACACTAATTTCTTGAAGTTTTGCAAGGCAGGCAGTGCAAATTGGGTGGCCTTTGTGGTAGGTGTTTTAGGGTTGAGTGTCTTTGCGAGGTGTGGAAGCGAGTATACTGCTTGAGTTAATAGAGGCGAGGGGGTAAATTGTCTTGTGGTTTTCTTCCATTGCCTCCTTTCCACCGCCTTCCTCATTCAACAAGGGAAGGATTTCTTCTTCTCTCTTCCATGGCCTATAGACAACACATGATTCTGGGGCATCCTGCAGTTCCTCATGAGCTTTTGTTGGTTCCTGATTAGTGCCCAAAAAGTGCTATTTTGAACCCTATTTATTATAGGTTTTGAGTGCTTTTTGTATACTAATCATTCTAATTAATCCAATTTACACATTAAGGTCCCTACTATTTTAATGATCACATTTTTTGTGAATTTTGCGGAGTTTTGCTAGCTAATTATCTTGAAATTGTTAGTCGATCAAGCACGAAGAATTGAGTCAAACTGACATTGCGGATCAAAGATCGAGAAGGAAAGAAGAGCAAAATAGAAGAAATTGCACGGCTGCGGGGAAGGCTTTCTGCGCGCCTTGTGCGTCTGAGTGCTTGTTCCTCAGTAGCTTATTCCTTGCTTTTGGCGCTTGACTTTTTGTTACAATTTTTGGTTTTTCTCCTTTCTACCCTTGTTGTAATCACTTATGTTTGGATTGTATGGTATTTCACTTGGTTTGTAAGGCTACATAAGCCATTGGTATACACTGTTGGAGAGAGACGATTTTTTTGTTGTGAATAAAATTAGGGCTCAGTTCTCCAGGATTTTCCCTTTTCTCTCATTTTCTCTCCTTTCTCGGCTACCAAACACTCCTCACGAGGATGACAACTCGGAGGATGGGTGGCAAGGCCTCTTCCCTCCTTGAAGAGGGACGACTCTTGAAGCGATGGTTTGAAGGTACGCACAATCCTCTGTGTTTTGGCGCGCGCATTTATGGTTGTTTAAGTTCACCTTCTCAGAGGTTAAAATCTCTTAAGCATACTCTCTTTAATGTGTTGGCAAGCTTTTGGGTTCAATGGATACTTTCACTAGATCCATTGAGGCTCGGTCTAGTTGTCTCTGCTAGTTATCGTGGATTAGGGTTTTGAGATGTGTTTTCCCTTGACCAGGAACATTTATGTCCATTTAAATGCTATGTTTCAAAGGAAAATCCCATAGGGTTTAGTTTTAAAGGTAAATGAAGATCCAGGTTCGGAAATGACCTATGTCATGCTCCTCAGTAGGAAAAAGACCGGGGACATGTGAGTTGCCACAAAACCCAACCCGGTGGCTGAGAGACTTGAAGAGGTTCTTTTCTTATTTTCTTCATTTTATTTTCAGTTTTAAACCCCAAGCCTCCTTTATTTTCAAACCGAACTGAAAATCAAATTTAATTCACCAATTTTGACTTCACTCAAATCATTTTGTAAGAAAACTCATCCACGTGTTCGGCCACTGAACCCCATCTTTGCGATGGCTTGACTACGAGCGTAGGAGGAACATAGGATACAAATTTTGTTGATTTGGATCACCTGCGTGGCTGAATCGGTTCCTCTTTCAATTCCTCTGAAGGCTGCCGGTTGAACTGTTCCACTCAAAGAAATAGTATCGATCGGCACTTTTCCTCCAAATTCTCCTCACTCTTGATGAGCAAGATGATTGGTGCAGGCTTTGAGATGGATTCTTGAGGATCAAATTTATAGTCAATTTCGCTCTAGAACCAATCAATTCCTTGTTCAGGGGAGCTCTCCTTTAGTGTGTTCTTGATTGGCACGGACATTCAACGCCCTCGCCCTCATAAATTATCCACTAGTTTGCTCAAGTTAGTGTTACTGCTCAAGTGAAGATGGCTTGTGGTGGATTTGTGGTGGTGAGGAGTTGAGACATCATCAGCAGAGAAGCGGGGAGGCGCCTCTTTGTGGAGGTCTTGGTCCCCATGAGGAATTTGTGTGGTTCCCCCAACTAGGGTTGTAAGTATTGTCAAATGGTGCATTAGTTGGGGAAACACTGCAGAAGGGTGCACTCATCCATGGAGGGTTTCTTTAGTCCCTCATGGACCTAGATGAGTTTAGATTTCTCTCCACGGGTTGCTGATTCTACCATGGAAGGTTTCTATAATCCCTCATTGACATGTATGCACTAGGGTTTCTCATTGAGTACTCATGGTGCTTTCTACCTCTAGGTGTTCCATTTGATCACAATTCAAGTTCAGTCTAGGTTCTGTGGGAGATTGACTTTTACCAGCCTGCCTTATGGATTTCTAATCCACTAGAAATTCCTGTAGTAAAAACAGGGCAAACACCCAACGACCAAGAAACAATCCTACCTAAAAGGTTAGGGTTACTTAAAAAATAATAAATAAACTGTGAACTAAAACTAAGAAGACTAACAGTAAAGTATATACAAGAAAAAAAATTCACCAGGACTTGTGATGAGGATCACAAGTGTTCAAGCTACTCATGGTGCTTAGAGGCACCATCTACGCAGAGCGCCATTTGATTCGTGCCCGGTAGTTGTTCAGGAATCAACAAAATTTATATCCTATTCCTTCTCTTTGCTAGTAGCAAAGCTACTGCGTATAGCGATTCTAGGGTTGAACACGAGAGATGGGTTTTATTCATTTCAAATGACTTACATTGAGCTTAAAGCGGTGAATTCAATTTGGATTTTATGGTTTTGGTAAACGGGGAGTTGGATGGTTGGAAACTTCGAAAATAAGGCGAAAATAAGAAAAATAATAAAGAGATCTCCCTTGAAATATCGGGATACTAGGCAGGATCCTAGGAGTAGCGAGGAGTTTCGGGGTCATTTCCCTGTTTGAGGAGGATGACCTATAGTCATCTCCCAAGCTAGGATCTTCATATATCTATAAAACCCTAGCCTAAAATAATTATCCTTTTAAAATGAGTATTCATTGAGCATTAGTGGTCTACTTGATGAGGGCATGCCTCCTTGACCCACCTTACAATAGCCCATAGAGGATAACTAATGAATCTCAGTGGATCTAAGAATAAGCATCCACTGAACCCTAAAAGATAATCAAATACCGATCATTCAAGGTGAATGGAAGGGGTTACAATTAAGATTTGAAGAGAAAAACCAAAAATAACAATGGTCTGCGTTGAAAGCATAGAAAACCCTCTGTACACAGTTCCCTTGCCCTGGTAGCCTTCCTCTTCGAGGGAAGGGGTTTAATAGCTCATCCTCCAAGTTGTCATCCTTGGAGGGTGTTTGGCAGTGAGAAAAGAAGAAAGCGAGAGAGAGAAAGCGAAAAAGCGAGGCCCGAAGCTTCATGGTCTGTACTAAGCAAAGTTTGTCTTTGATTACGGTCACGAGGAGCTTATATCTTGCTGACGAGAAAAATTACAAAAGAACCAAAATCAAAAGTTATTACAAGAGGATAAAATGGGAAGAAACAAAAATTGTAACAAAAAGACAAAGTGTGAAACAACGGGAGGTGAATAGTGCGGGAGGGTGCTTGGTGAGGCGGCGGGATGCAATTTCGCGGGATCTTGCGAGAATTTTGTAGATTGTGAAATTACACGAGTTTGCAGAATTGCAACCACAGAAAAAATTCATCACGGTGCTCGATTTCCTTGTATTTTAAGCTCTTCTTTCACTTAAGTCTACGATCTTCAATGCTAAGTTTGACTCGAATTCTTCGTGTTTGGATCGACTCAACAATTTTTGCATAAATAGCTTGTAAAAATTGCAAAATTTTCCACAAAATGCGATCAGTAGCATAGTCGGGACCTTAATGTGCCAATTGGGTTAATTATGCTAATTAGTACACAAAAGTACTGAAACCTCCTGATAAACGGGGTTGAAATAGCACTTTTAACTTTAATCACGCAGTGAGAACTCCTCAGCCTAGTGGGTGGGGGTGGGCCCGGGGACATGGAAATGGGTGAGTTTTCAACTCACCTAGCTCCAGTACAAGGGTGACATCTTCCCTCTTATGAGAGTTGTGGTCTCGGTATATGAGATGCAGCGATGTGGGTTAGTCATCTGCGATATCCTGGGTTTCGGGTAGGTTGATGGTTGATCAACGGGACCCTCGAGTTTTGGGGCATCACAAAAACACCAAACATAAACAATTTTCACATACTACAAAACACAAAATCCATAACTAAGCCTAGATGGAATCGGGAACACCTTATACAACTATAGCACCACCAGTTTTTGATGGTATGAACTACCAAATGTGGGCCAGAAGCTTATCTTGAAGCTAACGATTTATGGGAAGCTGTTGATGAAGACTATGAGATTCCTCCTCTACCAGATAATCCAACTCTAGCATAATTGAAGAATCATAAAGATAAGAAGCTGAGAAAATCCAAAGCTAGGCCAGTCCTGTTTATAGCTATTTCTATTGTCATTTGCAATAGGAATAATGACAATAAGAAGACAACGAGGATATGGGATTTCTTGGAAGGAAGTGAGAAAATCAAGGGAATGCAAGTGTTGAATCTAGTTCAGGAATTTGAGATGCAAAGTATGAAAGAAACATAAGCCATCAATGGCTATATAGACAAGTTGCTCAGCATTGCCAAGAAGGTAAGACTCCTTGGTTTTGACTTTCTTGATTCAAGAGTTGTTAAAAAAATTCTCGTCACACTTCTTGAAAAATTTGAGGCTACCATAACTTCTCTAGAAAACTCAAAGGATTTGTCAAGCATCACATTGGCATAGTTATTAAATGCACTTCTAGCTCGGGAACAAAGAAGGCTTATGAGACAAGAAGGAGTTGTTGAAGGAGCCTTGCTGGCTAAATCCCACAATAGCCATGGAAACAAAAACAAGAAGAATAAGAATCACTACAAAGGAGAGAAGTCATCTAGTTTCAGTAACAAAAGTGGCAGAAACAAAACATCTTAAGATTTTCTCCATGTTCTGCTTTATAAAAGAGTAATCATTCACAAAACAAATGTTGGTGAAGGCCAAATGCACATTGCAATAGGTGTGGACAATTAGTGGATTTGGAGAAGGTGTGTAAGGTTTAGAAGAAGCAAGGAGAGGCAAAGGCTGCCATAGAACAACCTGAGGAAGAACAACTCTTTATAGTATCATGTTTTGCTACTTCGAGCTCCATAGAAAGTTGGCTAATAGGTAGCGCATGTATAGATCATTTGACCTATGATCAAGATCTATTCAGAGACCTTGACACAACCTACATCTCTAAAGTCAGAATTGGGAATAGAGCATATATATATCCAAGCGCAGGGGCTGTTGCAATTGAAGGATCACCCGGAGTTTAATACTAATCTCTGATGTTTACTTGTTCCTAAAATTAAACAAAATCTTTTGAGTGTTGGTCAGTTGATGGAGAAGGGTTACAAAATCTCATTTGAAGACAAAGCTGGCATGGTCAGAGATGTAAAAGGCAATGAACTGTTCAAGATTCAAATGAGAGGAAGAAGTTTTGCCTTGAATTTTAGACGGTAAGCTCTGATGCACAAGAAGAAAGTGACTTGATGCTTTGGCATAAGAGATTAGAACAATTTCATTTAAAGGCCCTCATTTGCATGAAGAACAAGCTTATAGAAGGGTTTTGAACTAAAAGAAGATTTACCAAGATGTGTTGCTTGTTAATATGGAAGCGAAACAAAGTGCCGCCTACGAGAATAAAGCTTAGAAGCAAACACACCGGCAACAATTGGTGCACACTGATGTGGGAGGACCTTTAAAAACATCATCTTTGAATGTAAGTAAGTATTATATTGCATTCATTGATGATCATACATGAATGTGTTGGATTTACTTTATGAAATACAAAACTGAGGTTATTGATATCTTTTGTTAGTTCAAGCTTGGATATAAACTCAAAGTGGAAGGAAAATGTAGATGTTAAGGTCAGATAATGGAGCTAGATATACGTCTCAACTGTATAACAAGTTTTGTAAAGATGTAGGCATTGAACATCAATTGACAACACCTTACACTCCACAACAAAATAGAGTAGTAGAGCGAAAAAATAGAACAATTATGGAGATGACTAGGTGCTTGCTACATGACAAGGATCTACCCAAGATGTCATTTTTCCTTGGCATGCAAATAAAGCATAACTAGAGTGAAATTTTTGTAACTCAATCAAAGTATGCAAAGGAAATTCTCAAAAAGTTCAAAATAGAGGACTGTAGACCAACCAATACCCCAATGAATCAAAAGGAGAAGTTCAATAAAGAAGATGGAGCTGCAAAGGTTGAGGAAGAGCTGTACATAAGCTTAATTAGATGCCTAATGTATTGAGACGCGCTACAAAGGGTGTTTTGTTGTAAGTCTTATCAAGGTACATGCGTATGTAAGTGAAATTCACTTTCAAGCATAAAAAAGGATTCAAGGCATAAGCGATTTTGGAATAAGATTTCAAAGTGTGCAAAGTTGAGTCTTGAGTTATTCGGATAAGCGGCCCGGGTTGGTTGTGTTGATGATATGAACAGTACTTCAGACTATTGTTTTAGCTTTGGCTCCGGGATCTTTTCATGGTGTTCAAGGAAACAAGAAATCATAGCTCAATCCACGGTGTGGTATAATATGTGGCAACTGTGTTAACATCAAATTAGGCCCTTTGGCTTAGAAACTGTGATCGATTTGCGAGATGGAACAAAGAGAGTACAACCATCTTTGTGGATGAAATCTGGCCTACAATCTGTGCCCGACAACCTGGTGTTTCATGACGGGGCTCCGCCTTGCTAAGATAAAACTTTACTTTCTAAAGGAAGTATGTCACGAGTACGGTTGACTTGTGCAAAACCAAAAGACCAAAGTGGTGATATTATATCAAAAGCACTTCCTAAAGCAAGATTTGAATATCTTCGAGAGAAACTTGGTGTATATAGCATCAAAGTTAAGGAGGAGTGTTGACTTAGTTAACTCTGGATGTTGAATTTGTCTTATATGTTAGGATTAGTTGCTTGTCTTCAAGAAGTTAACTAGTATCATATTAGGAAGTTAGTTTTGGCTCATATCTTGCTACTTTCTAGCTTTTTATTTAACAATTTTCTATATAAATAAGTCATATCTATGCTGAAATGAAATATACTTCCATCCATATATTTCAAACATTTTCTCTGCCCACAAACATACTACAAGCCATGTCAAGGTTCTATTTTTTTTTCTTTCAACAACACAATTTTGTTGTGAAGAATATAGAACCTTCAAAGGTCAAGGAATTCCATGATCTTCACGATATTCTTTAAATTATTTTGATGTGAATTCTCTCCTACATAAAGATCTCATTACCTTTATAGTATATCACTTTCATTTCATCAAGTGCTTTAAATTTGTACAAGGTAGTAAATACCTCATGTTTTTCTTTCGAAAATGGCAACCCCAAGTCTTTGCTAAAATTATCCAATGGCAAAGCTTTATTATTAACAAGGAATAGGGATGAATTGGAATGCATACATCAACATGAACAAGCTCTAAAGCTTCTTTGATGTTGTACTTGCTTCTTTTGGAAAGCTATTTTGAGCATGTTTTCGAAAACATCTTTCCTATGAGATTGGGTGAATCTATGGAGGCAATCTTCTTACTATAATTTTCATACTCAACGATTTCAAATCACCAAAATTGAATGTATATATTTTAGATGCCATATCAAGAAGAATCATTAACACAAGATTTCAAACATCTTACAACATCATTTTGATTGTTTGATAAAAACATTCTATTACTTGTCATCAACACATTGACAATTAAATTAACATGTTGATATCTTATGGAAAGACTTTGATTTCTCATATGAATATCATAACCATTTCTATAAGGGTTAAGCTGAACTTAGTATATTATTTTTCATATCAAGGACACGAGTAGACATTAGAGATAAATTGATGATTTCCATTTTCAAATGAATCAGATTTTATCTTTGCCCTTTACCAAAATTTTAGATGCATCTCCAAAAGTAACATGTCCACTTTCTAATTCATCAAACTCTACGAACATGATTTCCTTTTAATTTTCTCTTCATAAGGTTGCAATGACCCCATAAGTTGGTTAATGATCATAGAATCTAAATCTTTAGATTCTTCAATAGCCACAACAATATAATCAAACTTTAAATCTAAATATCTAAGTATTTTCTCAATCACATAGGTATCATCTAAACTTTTATCATTC